>JARQZJ010000102.1:15000-615000 GCA_030704895.1 Henosepilachna vigintioctopunctata
CTCTGATATAATGTCCTTTTCCTCTATTTCCTGTTGTAGCCTGCCGAGAATCAATCGTTCGTATATTTTTGCCATAACGTTCAGTAGGCATATCGGTCTGAAACTATTTGGAAGGTTGGGATCTTTCCCTTTTTTGTTTATCAGAACCACTCGGCACGTCTTCCAGTTTTCCGGGAATTCCTGTCTGGCTAGTAGATCATTATACAACTTCAGAAGCTCATTGGGGAGCTCTTCGAGGATGATTTTTGCAGCTTCTGGAGTTATCTCATCTGGACCTGGTGCTTTCTTGTTTTTTATTCTTTTGCACGCTTCCTCGAGTTCGCTCGCAGTGAAAAGAACTATATCGTTTATTTCCTCTATATGTTTTTGCTTTGTTTCCTGTTTTTCTGGGAATAGATGTCGTATTATTTGCTCTTTTCTTTCTTGGTCCAGGCTGTATGGGCTCGTCTGTGCTCTGAATCCCCTGGTAGCTATTTGATATCCCTGCCCCCACAGATCTTCATCTAAGTCTGTCAGAAGTCGACTCCAGCATTCCTTTTTCTTTCTTCGGATGAGCGATTTCAGTTCTTTCTTAAGTTCCTTGATTCTCTTTTCGAGGTCATTCATCAGTTCCACATTGTTTTGTTTTCTGATTCTTGTCATTTTCCTACTATATTTCTTGTATTCAGTTTTCAGCTCTTCCATTTCTTCCGTCCACCAGTAAATTATGTCACCCTCCTTTTGTATAATACTATTTTGAGAACTTTTGTATTTTTCTACCGCGAAATCGTATAGGTTCTTTGTCTCCTCGTATTTTCTCAGTTCTGTTCTAAATGTGATTGTCTGTAATATGTATCTCATCCTCTTTTCGCGTTTCCGTTCGGTTTCTATTTTGAAATATATGTGGCCGTGGTAGGTGTACGGATTTTCGAAGATTATTTCCCAATCTGATGTTTTCCCTGCTATTTTTTGACTGCAGATTGTCAGATCTATATGTGAAACACTGTTACCTCTCATGAAAGTCGGACCTCCGGTGTTGACAGTGTGTGTGTTCGTCTGCGACATCCATTCCTCTATCAGCTCTCCTCTATAGTCGGCAGTGGTTGCTCCCCATGAGGAGGATTTCGCGTTGAAATCTCCACATATAATTATTTGTCTCTTTGTTTTCGAAACATCTTCAAAGAGTTTATCCATTTCATTCTCGAAGGCTTCTTTCTGCAGATTCGGTGATACATATGTGGCGAATAGAGTAAAGTCCTTCATCTCAACTTTCACATAACCTGATTCACTAGTGCATTTCTTCACCTGTAGGTCTTTATTGAGAAATATAACTGCTACATCTCTTCTTTTGTCCGTAATCCAATTTGCATTCTCGCTCATTTTTTTATTAGGTTCGGAGATGATCATTATATCGACATCGTTTTTCTTTGCCGATTGTATGGCTATGTCATGTGCATTTCGAGCTCTTCCGAGGTTTGTTTGTTGAAAATACATCTGTGGCCTGATCAAAGAATAAATAATATAAATAAGTTAAAATAAATAAGTTAAAATAAATATTTGACTTCACACTCTACACTCAGATAATTTAATTGTATAAATAAAACTACTTGTAAATATCACTCGCTATCACTAATCTATACTTGATTTCCTATCACAGTTATTTTCCGAATTCCCGGATTTCCTCCTCCTTCTTGTGTTGGTGACTCTATGCCATTCATTCTCATGATCACTCTCTTCCTTCTGCTGAGTTCTCTTGTTCTTTTTCAGTTCATTAACATCTTTGTAGAGTGGGCATCTCCAGGTTTTTGCCCTGTGTCCTTCTTGCTCACAAAGTGGGCAACTCGCTGGGCTTTCGCATTGGTCCGCTTTATGTCCATTTTTTCCGCAGTTCCTGCATGCTGTCGATCTATCGACATCTCTGCAAGCTACCGCAATGTGACCCGTCTGCCAGCATCTGTAGCAAGTGTCAACCTCCAGTTTCTCTTTGATTTGGCAATCGTTCAGGCCTATTCTAATATGTTTCCTTGCTCTTAGAGTTTGAGCTAGGGTTTCGCCGACTATAATAGTGGCCGCCCTTATGCCCTCCCTTCCTGTTTCCCTCATATTCCTCACTTCTACTTCACTTATCTTTTGAGGGTCTGTAGCTTGGATTGCCTGTGTTATCTCCTCGACGTTGGTGATTTCATCTAAACCTCTCACGTAAAATGCTTTTTTTTTTCCAGTGTTTCCTGCTATTTTTACCCTTTCATTTGTCATTTTGCCCTTCAAAATATTAACGAGCATTGCAGCATCTTTAGGGTTTTCCCTTATCGTCAGTTTCACTTGTCCCGTTCGAGTCTTAGCTATCGATTTTATTATATTACTTTCCCTCTTGTCCTTTAGGTTGTTCTTGATTTCTTTCAGAGTTTCAGCATATGTTTTTTCTCCAATGTCGACGATAACTGCTCCCGTCTCCTCTCTCCTTCTTTTATTTTCCTTCTTTGTCTCCAATTGGTGCCATATCACTTCCTTTTTGATCCCAGTCATTGCGCATTCAAAAACTTTCCTGGCTGTTTCTTGTGTTTCTTTGCCCACCCATGCTATGTGGAGGTTACTCCCACCCGACTCCTCATATTTTTGTGTGAAACGTTTCATGTTCACATAGTTTTCCATCCAGTTATTTCCTTCTTCCCTTGTTCCAATAATGAATACGTGTTTGTCTTCTTTTATGTTCACTTCCCCTATGTTTGCCGTTCCTTCTTGTCTGTAGGAGATTACGTCTCCCACATTCAATTTACCTGCCTTGATATGCCTTCTTATAACACTGGACTGAGCAGTTACTGCACTCACTAATCTATTTCCTCCTATGTTCTCAGGTTCGGTAAATATTGCTATGTCACCTTCTCCTTCTATATCCAGTATTTTTTCCTTAGAAATCTTAGTCTGGTAGCACCTTGTCGGCCATATCTTATCAATGAGGTGTTTCAAGTCTCCTTCGTCCTTTATATTACGTATTTCGTCTCTGATTTTTTGTATCTCGAGCTCTTCGCTTTCGTCATTCGTGTCGTAGGTTTGGGTTGCTACCGTATTTTTAATCTCTCTGCTGCTGTCTATTCTGTCCATTGTCTGTTGGCATTGGCCTAGTTTGTCTGCCACCTGTCTTATAGTCATGACCATTTCTTTCACCGGTATGTGTACGTTCCTGTTCTTTTTACAGAATTTCTCCAGTTCATGTGCTTTTTGTTGTAAAATGTTTGTCCAATGCTTTTCATAATTGTGTCCTCTGAACTCTTGTGTTTCATTTTTGTTTTCTCTTTTTGATTGTATTCTGGTTCAGTGTCTGTTTGTTTTTTCAATTCCTTCATCTTTTTTCCTGATCTTGTAGTGTTTGTCCTAATTCCTGTATTTTTTGATCTTTCTCTTTCAATTGCTTCGTTAGTTCGTCCAGTATTGTCTTGAATTCTGATAATTGTTCTTGGAGATCTTCAATTCTTTCCTCGTATTGAGCCGGTGCCACAAGTTGTGGGGAGGATGACGCTTTCCTTTTCGCTGGTCTGCCTTCTACTTCTGCATCTGTCCATTCCTTTTGAGGCGATATGTGTTCCATCGACATCCTTCTGTAAAACCTTCCTTTTTCGTCATTCTCTCTCAGAGTTTCTAGGATGGCTTTCTCTTCTTGTAATCGCAGTGGAGAGCTCATTTCGTTCCAAAATTTTTCTGTGCTAGTCCTCCTTAGCGGAAAGTGTCTTTCCGGTGTGTAGAACTCTTCCTCACCTTTCTCATCGTCTCCCTTCTTCGTGGTTTTTGAGTTTTTCGTAGCCATGCTCGTTTTCAAATTCTTCGCCAAGGTCGCCGTCATTTTTTCTCCAGTCTCGGATTTATTGCTCCCCCCAGAATCCATGGAGCAGCCGACATTTGTCGGGAGGGATTCTCCGGCTGTGCCGGTACCCTCCTGGGGTAATTTGTTCGACAAATCCGCCATTTTGACCAAATAATCCGCCTTTCGACGTTCTTACGCGGCAGTGCGAGGCACACATCCGCTATGCATGGGTTTCGGAGGTTTTCCTTCCTCGTCCGAGTAAAAACAGCCGCCCGCTCCGGGTCAGACGCTGCATTACTGGGTTTTTTCTTCAGGGTTTTCCTTCCCTTAGCCTTTGAGATACCAATCCCGTCTGCAAGGCAGCAGCATACTAGATCACTCCTCCGCCATACCAGGCCCGGCAAGCCGTATACTGGCAGACGGAGAAAGAGATCCAGGTTTTTCAAGAGTTTTCCTTCTCTGTTACAGGTGCCGCCCTCCGGAACAGACACACCTGCCACCCCAGATAAGCCGCTCGATCCGAGACAGACGCATCTCCTGGAGGAATTGTTTGCTGGTTTTGGTCCGGGGGTGGTTTTTTTCCACCTGTCCCCTCCGAGAACGTTCCTCTATCCGCCACCTGAGGACCCGCCCAGTAGGAGACCAGAAGCCTAACCTAACCTAACCTAACCTAACCTAACCCTAACCCTAACCGAACACCTAACCTTCCTCTAATCCTAACCACCTAACCCCTAACCAGTAGGAACCAGCTAACCTAACCTAACCTAACCTAACCTAACCTAACCCTAACCTAACCTAAACCTAACCTAACCTAACCTAACCTAACCTAACCTAACCTAACCTAACCTAACCTAACCTAACCTAACCTAACCTAACCTAACCTAACCTAACCTAACCTAACCTAACCTAACCTAACCTAACCTAACCTTTTTTTTTTTTTTTTCAAGCTGATGGAGAAAAAATGCATTTACGCATATTCTGAGCAATCCGTACTTCAGAATTATGTGGGACTCATTTGTTTTATAATACCCACTAAAAAAACTCCATCTTTACCATAACCTATGTATCCCCGGAAACCGCATTCAGCATCTCTTCAGGAATATAAGGTTAACTTCTTCCATTCATGTTCAACTCCTCTCCTCAGCTTTCCTTGTCTGTTTCAATCTCTCCTCTCTCTCTTTACTCTTGATCACCTCGACCACATACTCAGTCACAGCCTCCCAATATTGTTTTTTTGCCAGCATGGTCTCAATTATGTTTTCTTCAGTGATTTCCTTTCCAACAATACTTTCCATTTTTTTTCTTCTCTCTTTCCATCTTTCACACTTCAGCAAATGTCCCGCGTCATCTTTCTCCTCACACTCCTCACACATATCATTTTCAGTCTTGCCAATTCTTTTTTTGAATGTTTCAAAGCATCCATGTCCACTCAGAAACTGTGTTAGTTCGTATGTCGTTTCCCCCTCCCTCCTTGTTATCCATCCTCTTATATTCGGTATTAACCTCTTGGTCCATGTGCCTTTTTCTGTCCCATTCCATCTCTCCTGCCATCTCTCCATTGTGATTTCTCTCTCCAACCCTCTCTCTACCATCGTAGCTCTTCCTCTCGTGTATAATCTGTACACCTCCTCCACCAGTAGGTCCATTGGGACTATTCCACCTATCACACACAGTGCTTCATTCGATACAGTTCGATACGCTCTACATATACGTATCGCCATTTTCCTCTGCACCCTCATCAGTTTATCGGCGTTTCTTTTTATCTGTAGACTACTATACCACACAGGTGCTGCATACATAAACACAGACACGACAACACTATGTAACAGTTTTCTCTTAGACTCCCCTCCTCCTCCTATACGTGGCATAATTCTAATTAACTTGTTGGCCTTCTCTTCCGCTTTTCTTGAAATTTCATCCAAATGCATGGTAAAGTTCAGGCTCTTGTCAATGTACACCCCCAAATATCTTATGTAATCTTTTGTAATGATATCAACGTTCTCTAACTTAAAATTTATCTTCGTAATTTTTTTCTTCCCTATAATTACAGCCTCTGTTTTTTCTGGTGCAAGTTGTAGTCCTTTTCTCTTCAGATGGAAGTATATCATTTCTATCGTATCATTCACAATTTCAGTTAAAACCATCTCATCCCTTTCCTTAACCATAACTGCAATATCATCTGCATAGGCAATTATTTTGACATTATTCCTTGTGTGCAGCTTCAATACCGAATCAAAATGAATTATCCACAACAGTGGGCCTAGTATAGAACCCTGAGGTACACCTCCCGTGATTTTGTATTTGTTTTTTCCGTAGATGACCTCTCTGTCTTTCAAATAACTACTAGTTACTTCTATCAAATATTCCGATAGTCCCATTCTTTTCATATCTTCCAAAATATTCTCCCATATTGCCATGTTGAATGCATTCATTGTATCCAATCCCACCACTGCTACAAGTTTTCTACTCTTCGATCTTTTTTTCAGTTCTTTCCTTGCCTCTATGCTAATATATTCCAATGCATTTACCGTTGATTTTCCCTTCCTAAAACCGAACTGCATCTCTGACAAGCTTCCTTTATCTTCCAATTCCACTCGAATTCTATCTGCTATTATAGTTTCGTATAGCTTAGCTAGAGAATCTATCAGTGTAAGTGTTCTATAATCTTTTGCATTAACTCCTTCTCTTCCCGGTTTTCGTAGTAATATAAGTCTGCCCTTCTTCCAGTTGTCAGGGAATTCTCTCTTTTTCATCAGATCATTTAGTATTCCTTTCACCATCTCTGGAACACATTGTACCACCATCTTCACTACTTCGCTTGGTATTTTATCAGGGCCTGTGGCTTTTCCGTTCTTCAGTTTACTAGCCGCCTTCATCATTTCTTCCTGTGTTATATCCTCAATGTGTTCTTGTTGTCTAAATTCTCCTCTACATCCTATCAGTCTTGTTGGAAATAATATTTTTATCACTTCTTCAGCTCTTTCTTTCTCAAGCTCTGGTTGCTTCTTTCCAAATTTATTGTTAACAATCTTATAAGCTGTTCCCCATACATCTTCGTTTAATTCTTCACATAAATTTCTCCAGCATCTTTCTTTTTGTCTTTTTATTTCTATTTTCAATTCTTTTTTACATTTTTTGTATTCT
This sequence comes from Henosepilachna vigintioctopunctata, assembly GCA_030704895.1. NCBI lineage: Eukaryota > Metazoa > Arthropoda > Insecta > Coleoptera > Coccinellidae > Henosepilachna > Henosepilachna vigintioctopunctata. Next base: position 21,923 of record JARQZJ010000102.1, read on the forward strand.
TCTTCCATATCTTTTATCCCTTCATTTACCTTCCTAGCTCTAAATCTGGTTATTTTCCGTCTTGCCTTCAAACATTTAATTCTCATATCATGAATATCCTTTGTCCACCAATATACATTTCTTCTGTTCTTACCACTGACATTACCACATTTACGCATAGTATTCTGACATGCATCTTGTATCACTCTAGTAAGCCACTCACTATCTCTATCTTGCGATTGCGATATCTCCATTTCTAGTCTCATTATTTCTATTAATTTATCCTTATCCAAGGTTTTTGTGTTCCATTTCCAAGTCCCGGGATGTTTTTCGTTTTTCAAATTTGTCATTTCTACTTCAAAACTGATATATCTATGTAAGCTTAGTGTTTCTTCCTCCAAAACTACCCAATGTTTCATTCTATCCGCTATACTACAGCTAGTAATTGTCAAATCAATTATTGATGTTGAGGTGCCTCGTATAAATGTTGGTTCATTTCCCTTATTTTGCACTACTAGCGATAGAGATGACATCCAATTTTCAACACTTTCTCCTCTCTTGTTAGTATATGTTTCGCCCCATTCCGTTGATTTTGCATTAAAATCCCCACTGATTACTATTTTACATTTTTTAGATTTCTTTATGTTATCTTCTAGTCCTTCCAGGAAAATCCCATAGCTGTCTATGTCTATGTTCGGAGATACATAACAACTATAAAACCTATATCCCTCATATTCAATATATACAAAACCTTTACCTTTTCCGATACTGTATTTCGTAATTCTTTTTTTATCGATTCTAATAGCAGCATCTTTTTCCTCGTTCGTCACCCATTCCTCTTTTCCTGTTACATATCTCTTATTCGGTTCACTAACAAATACCATATCAATGTTTTTCATTTTCACAGTAGCTTCTAATATTTCATGTGCATCTTTGCCTGTACCTAAATTTACCTGAATACATTTCAAAAATTGTCCAGTATTCCTGCCTCTATCCGTTCCATTTCCTCGATTTCCTGCCATTTGAATATTTTAGTTATTTTCACCCCTTAACTCTTTACACCTCCATGTGTTATGTCCTCTCCCACTGCATATACTGCATATCCAGTTCTCGGTTTTGCATGTAAGCATATTATGTCCCTCCATTCCACATCTCCTACAGCTTTTTGTACGATCAGGTCCTTTACATATTTTAGCGACATGACCTATATTCCAACATTTATAACACCTTTCTTCTTCCTTTTTTTTGACTATTCTTGCCTCAGTTAAACCTACTTTTATTCCTTTAAGTTCCTCCAGCATGTTTACCACTTTTTCTTCTGCTACAATAGTAGCCCTCTGCTTTCCTCCTCCTTGCATTCTTAGTGCCTTAACCTCCAATTGCTCCATATATCCTTCATTTTTCACTTTTTCCTTTATTGCTTTCAATATAGTCTCCTGTGTAGCCAATATGTCCAGTCCCTCCAGTACAGTTGCTTTTCTTTTTGTATATTTTCCGGCTTTCCTTATCTTATCCTTATCAAACGTACTCTTCAATGTGTTTACCAGCGTCTCTGCATTACCAGTACCATCTATAGCATTTATCAATAACATTCCGTTTTTCGTCTTCCTTATACTTTTGATTATATTCGCCGCAGGCGTATTTTCCACCCTTCCATATACATTTTTGACCGCATTCGCGAAAGTCTGTGTACCTAGTTCCACTACTACTGCTTCATTTTTGTAATGTTTCTCTTTTTCTTCTGTCTTCAAATTCCTTCTATGTACAACAAAATTAATTCCACTATTATATATTGAACATTCTAAGATCTTTCTTCTTTCTATACTATCTCTTTCATCCATCCATGCAACATGTATTTCCTTTCTATTTCTTTTTTGACAGCATTCTTTCAGCTTTTTCAAAGTCTCGTATAATTCATATTTACCGTATTCAAGTTTTTCTTCCACACCGGTCAAGAACGTGTATTTTTCTTCACATTCCTCTTCATTTTCTATAATTACCGTTCCCTCTGCTTTGTGAGAAATGATCTTACCATTGCTCAGGAGATTCTTCTCTATATATTCCATAATCCTGGCTGAATTTCCTACTATTTTCTTAGTAAGTCGTGATCTTTTATTTTTAACGAAATCCCCAATTATACATATATCCTTATTTACATTTGTGATCAATTCTTCTTCTATTTGTGTTTTATATACATTTTCTGGCCACTCCATTTCCATTATTTTGTCAAATTCCTCTCTACTCATATTTTCTTTAAACATTTTTGTAATTATTTCCTTCTCGTAATGTTTTCTCTGTTCTTCATCATCGGTCTGTGTAGCTATTTCTCTTACCTCTGGTTCGGTTTGATTGGCGCTATCGACTTTTGTGACTAATGATATTTCAGAAGCACAACTCAGAGAATTCCTTCTTTCAATCCTATTTATCTGTTTTTTAACATGGGCCATTTCCACTCCCACAAATTTCACTACTTTAAGTTTAGCCTTTAGTGTGTCATTTTCTTCCATCAGTCTTCTTATTTCTTGATCTTTTTCCCTCAGGCCACTTATATTATTTATATTGTATGTTTCCCCTTCAACGTTAAGTATCTTCATTTCTTTTCTAATTTGTTTCTCCAGTCTTGAAATTTCAAAAGCCAATTTTTTAACTGGCTGATGAACATTTTTATGATCATCACAGAACTGTTGGAGCTCTTCCACTTTCTTCTGAAGTTGTTTTTCCACCTTTGTCACACTGTCCAAGTTCAAACCTTCACTCGATTCTCCCAACTCTGGAGTACTAGCACGTGCTCGTTTCCTTTTTCTCCCTTCTTCATACTGCGCTCTCTCTTCATCCGGGAGTCTAGCAACAAAAATACTATCATATCTGCCATATATGTCTTTATCTTCAAATCCTTGATCGAAAATAGAGCTAATGTCCAAATCTACATATTCTTCCTCAAACACATTATTTTTCCTTTCAGTGCCTTCTCCTACTGGGCTATTTCCGTCGATATCACTATTCATGTCCTTATTCGTTTCCATTGTCCTTGTTTGGGTCGTCAACTCGTCAGTAGCTCTGTCCTCCTGCCCAGCCTGACTCACTGGGTCAGTTCCACGGTCGCAATACTCACGTGATGGGCCCGCTCCAACACCCAGCACGGAGGAAGTCACCTTACTATCTGAATGTGTGTTTTCCATTGCAGTAAGGTAACCCGCCTTTCGGCGTTCTTTCGCGGCAGTGCGAGGCACACATCCGCTATGCGTGGGTTTATCTGAGGTTTTCCTTCCCCGTCTGAGCAATAACAGCCGCCCGCTCCGGGTCAGACACTGCATTGCTGGGTTTTCTCTCAGGGTTTTCCTTCCCCTAGCCTTTGAGATATCAATCCCCAACTGCAAGGCAGCAGCATACTAGATCTCCCCTCCGCCATACCAGGCCCGGCAAAGCCGTATACTGGCAGGCGGAGAAAGAGATCCAGGTTTTTCAAGAGTTTTCCTTCTCTGTTACAGGTGCCGACCGCTCCGGGACAGACACACCTGCCACCCCCAAGATAAGCCGCTCGATCCGAGACAGACGCATCTCCTGGAGGAATTGCTTGCTGGTTTTGGTCCGGGGGTGGTATTTTTATTTTCCACCTATCCTCTGGCCGAAGCCAGCGAACGTTCCCCTATCCGCCACCTGGGGACCCGCCCAGTAGGAGACCAGCACCAACTCCCTTGGGAACCTAACCTAACCTAACCTAACCTAACCTAACCTAACCTAACCTAACCTAACCTAACCTAACCTAACCTAACCTAACCTAACCTAACCTAACCTAACCTAACCTAACCTAACCTAACCTAACCTAACCTAACCTAACCTAACCTAACCTAACCTAACCTAACCTAACCTAACCTTTTTTTTTTTTTTTTGAGAGAGGAGAAAATCTGCAAACAGATACCCAGATGTTTTTGGGTTATGTCGGGTTGACTACAGTCGACCGACTAAAAACTCCTCTCTGAAAACTCCTCTAGGAGTTCAAGACAAGACCAGTCTCCGGAATTGAGCAAAAAGTCAAGAACTTCAGAGACTGTCTTCGTATTCGTCCTGTCTTCACATATCACCTTCCCTCAACCTATCTTCCGTTTCCTTCAGCTCCATTATGTGAGCTATGACTTTATATCTTTTTTCCCACGTTTTTTTGCACTGAATCATTTCTTTATGATATCATCTACTTCAGGGAGCTGACCCGTCTCATCATTCTTCAGTAGTACCCTTTGTTCCTGCCATCTGGAACATTCCCAGATCACATGTTCTGGACTGTCCGGCGTATCGCACACAAGGCAAAGGTCATTCCTCGTTTTCCCTATCCTATGAGTGAAAGTCCCAAAGGAACCGTGTCCTGTTAGGAACTGCGTGAAAAAGTAATTAGTCTCCTTGTGAGAACAATCCACCCATGCACGCAGATCCTTTATCAATCGTTTTGTCCATGCTGCAACATCCCCTCCTCCAGACCATCTCTCCTGCCATCTATTTAGCGTTCTTTTCTAGCCATTCTTTTATTTCCTTGTAATCTTCCTCCAATGGTGTACAAGAAAGATACTTCCTCTGCCATCAGATCTAATGGAGGGAATCCTGCTATCACTTGTGCCGCCTGTGCAGACACCGTTCTGTATCCGGATATAACCCTCAGCAATCCCTTCCTCTGTACCGAAATACAGTTCTTCAGCTGCTTTGTCTGCTTAAAAACCTCCCTCCATGCTGGTACAGCGTACATCATCGTACTATGTATGACTCCGCAGAGCAGTCTCCTTTTCACATACAGAGGTCCTCTCACGTTTGGGAGAAGTCTCTGTAGCGAACTCAGCCTTTCATTTGCCTTCTGCACCGCATACGCCACATGAGGAGAGAACGACATATTCCTCCCGAATACAACACCTAGGTATTTCATATGGGGGAGAAGCTCTTTTTCCTCTCCGAATACTTTGAAACGTATTCCGCTTTGAGATCTCGGTCCCTTCGCCAGCATCACACCAGTTTTCTGCATTGCTACATCAAGTCCCCTGCTCGTAAGCCACCCTTTTGCCCTTTCTGTCGCTTCCATCACCACCAACCTTGCTTCCTCAATGCTTTTCGCCTCGATGACCAAAAGCAGATCGTCCGCGTATGCAATGGGCGTTATTGCACTCCCGTAATCGAGTTCCAGCACCCCGTTATACATGATATTCCAAAGCGTTGGTCCAAGGACTGATCCCTGGGGGACACCCATCGTGCAACGCCTTTCCACTTGTCCCATTACTACTCGTCTGTTGCTGAAATAGTGCTCACAGCATCCTCTGATGTACTCGCTGATTTTCATCTCCTGCATTGCCTGAATGGTACAATTCCAATCTGCGGTGTTGAAAGCATTCCTGATGTCAATTGACACCAGAACCACTATCTTTGCCTTGGACTGTTGAACAAGCTGCTTCAGTTCTTTCATAGCTGACACTGTAGATTTACCTGCTCGGAAGCCGTGCTGATGATCTGAAACGCCACCCTTCTCGTCCAGCTCCTCATTCAGCCTCCCCACCAATAGCTTCTCAAAAACTTTTCCCACGCAGCTGAGCAGGCATATCGGTCTATGATGACGGCTCGGCGGGATCCTTTCCCCTCTTCGGCAGAAGAACAACCCTCGCCGTCTTCCATTCGTTTGGCATCGATTGCTTCTCCAAACATTCATTGTAGAGCTGCAGCAGGAACCCCGGGGCCTCCTCTACAGCCATACGCAATGCCTCCACCGTCACCCCATCCAAACCTGGTGACGTCCCAGACCTCATTGCTCCTATCGCAGCCTTGAGTTCCTCCAGTGTGAACAAGTCTACTTCCGTTGCATGTTCTTTCCTGGTCACTGCTTGTCCCGAGTCAGGAAATAGCACGCTAAGAATCTCCTTCCTTTTCTTTACCGATAAAGAGAAAGGAAGATCTCCCTGTTTCAGATGTCGTGTTATCAATCGATAACCTTCTCCCCAGATATCCTCGTTCAGTCTCTCCAGAAGTTCGAGCCAACTTTTCTTTTTCGACGACCTTATTTTGCGTCGTAGGTTACCTTTGGCCACCCTCATCTCTGACTCTAACATCTCCCGTTCCTGCTCCGACCACCGGTGCCTTGCTCGCATTCTTGTTACTCTTCTACGCAACGAGATCCATTTTCTGTGCTCCTCCTCCACTTCCTCGTTCCACCAGTATGGCACCGCTTTGGTCTTGTTTCCAGTGCTGTTACTGTGGATTCCTTGTACGTCTCGACAAGAGCGTTATATGCCTGTGACATTGCACGAACTCTGTCCCCCGATTCCAAAGCCGCCATTCGCTCACGGAACAATGTAGAGTTCAGTCTCAACTTCCCCGTTCCTTACTCACTCTCCTATTTCCCTTCACTTCAAAAACAATATGTCCATGATATGTGAAGGGACCTATAACCTAACCTAACCTAACCTAACCTAACCTAACCTAACCTAACCTAACCTAACCTAACCTAACCTAACCTAACCTAACCTAACCTAACCTAACCTTTTTTTTTTTTTTTTTGAGAGAGGAGAAAATCTGCAAACAGATACCCAGATGTTTTGGGTTATGTCGGGTTGACTTTTTATCGACCGACTAAAAACTCCTCTTTTTCATGACTCCCCCAGGAGTCCAATGGAAGTCACAGTCTCCGGAATTGAGCTTAAATAAGTCAAGAACTTCAGAGACTGTCTTCGCATTATGTGTCTACAAACTGCCTTCATTTTCCCTATCCTCTTTTTCTTTCAGTTCCATAATGCGTGTTATCGTTCTATACCTTATTTCCCATGTTTTCTTGCATTCTGTCATTTCCCTTACCATTTCTCCAACTTCCGGGAGCTGACCCGTCTCCTTTCTTAGCAGCCTCCGTTGTTCCTGCCATCTGGTACATTCCCAGATGACATGTTCCGGGCTATCTGGTGTATCGCACACGCGGCAGAGGTCATCCCTTGTCTTGCCTATTCTGAATGTGAAGGTCCCGAAAGACCCATGTCCCGTTAAGAATTGCGTGAAGAAGTAATTTGTCTCCTTATGGGGACAATTCACAAAAACACGCACATCCTCTATCAGCCTCCTTGTCCACTCTGCCACATCCTCTCCTCTAGACCATCTGTCTTGCCATTTATTGAGAGTTCTTTTCCTGGCCATTCTCTTATTTCCTTCCAATCTTCCTCCAATGGTGTATAAGAATGATACCTCCTCGGCCATCAGATCGAATGGAGGAAATCGCGCTATCACTTGTGCGGCTTGCGCGGACACTGTTCTATATCCGGATATCACCCTCATCAGTCCCTTCCTCTGTACCGAAATGCACATCCTCAACTGCTTGTCCTGCTTTAGAACTTCTCTCCATGCTGGTGCTGCGTACATCATCGTACTATGTGCGACTCCGCACAGCAGCCTCCTTTTCACATAAGTAGGGCCCCCCACGTTTGGGAGAAGCCTCTGCAACGCGCTCAGACGATCTTTTGTTTTTTCAACAGCGTACGCCACGTGTGGAGAAAATGACATGTTCCTCCCGAACACAACCCCCAGGTATTTAATATGCGGTAGAGGCTCTTTTTCTTCGCCAAAAACATTGAAGCGTATGCCTCTCTGAGGTCTCGGTCCCTTTGCCAACATTACCTCCGTTTTATGCATTGCAACCTCAAGTCCTCGGCTGGTCAGCCACCCTTGCGCCATTGTCATTGCTTCTGTTACTCTTAGCCGTGCTTCGTCGATGCTTTTAGCCTCAATGACCAAAAGTAAGTCGTCCGCGTATGCGATTGGCGTTACTGCCTCTCCGTAGTCAAGTTCTAGCACCCCGTTGTACATGATGTTCCACAGCGTTGGCCCTAGGACTGATCCCTGCGGAACACCCATAGTACATCGCCTCTCCACTTGTCCCATGACAACGCTCCTTCTGCTGAAGTAATGCTCGCAGCATCCCACAATGTAGTCGCTGATGTTTAGCTCTTGCATTGCCTGAATAGTGCAATTCCAATCTGCTGTGTTGAACGCGTTCTTGATATCAATTGTCACCAGCACCACTATCTTCGCCTTAGAATTCTGGACAACCAGTTTCAATTCCTTCATAGCCGACACTGTGGACTTACCTGCTCGGAAGCCATGCTGATGGTTCGAAATGCCCCCTTTTTCGTTCAGCTCCTCATTGAGCCTTCCTACCAGCAGCTTCTCGAACACTTTTCCTACGCAGCTGAGCAGGCATATCGGTCTGTAGGACGACGGCTCGGTGAGGTCCTTATCCCTCTTCGGAAGCAGAACAACCCTTGCCGTCTTCCACTCCTTTGGCATCAGCTGCTTCGCCAGGCATTCGTTGTAAAGCTGCAGCAAGAACCCTGGGGCCTCTGCCACAGCCAAATGCAAAGCCTCTACAGTTATTCCATCCAATCCTGGCGATGTCCCAGACTTCATTGATCTTATCGCTGCCTTCAGTTCCTCCATAGTGAACAGCTCTACTGATCCTGCTACGCGTTCCTGCCTGATCACTTCCTGTCCAGAATCCGGAAACAGCACACTAAGAATCTCCTTTCTCCTTTTCACCGATAATGAGAAAGGAGCAGCTGCTTGCTTCAGTTGTCGGGTTATTAACTGATAGCCTTCTCCCCAGATGTCCTCATTCAGTTTTTCCAACAGTTCCAACCAATTTTTCTTCTTAGAAGCTCTTATTGTACGCCGTAGGTTACTCTTGGCCGCCCTCGTCTCTGACTCTAATATCTCCCGTTCCTGCTCCGACCATCGGTGTCTTGCTCGCACCTCTTGTAATTTTCCGACGAAAAGAAATCCATTTCTTATGAGCCTCCTCCACCTCCTCGTTCCACCAATATGGTACCTTCCTCGGTTTTCTTCCCGGAGCACCTGTCGTGGATCTCCTGTACGTCTCAACTAGAGCATTATATGCCTGGTACACTGAACGAGCTTGGTTCTCCGATTCCAACGCTTCCATTCGCTCCCGGAATAATGCCGAGTTCAGTCTCAGCTTTCCTCGTTCTCTACCTGTTCTTCTGGTTCCTTTCACATCAAAGACAATGTGTCCATGGTATGTGAAGGGATTATCGTGGTGTATCTTCCAACCTGAGCATGACTGAACAAGGCTCTCTCTTACAAGAGTGACATCAATATGTGATGCAGACACTCCTCTCACAAAGGTCGGAGAACCGTCGTTCAATGCCACCGCTGTCACCTGCAGCATCCACTCTTCCACGTATGTACCTCTTTGGTCCTCAGTTGGAGCACCCCAGCATGGAGACTTGGCATTCAAATCCCCAGCGACAATAAAGTCTTGGTCCCGTGGTACCTCGTCGAAAAGGGCATCTAGCGTCGTCTTGAAAAGATTGAACCCTATATTTGGGGACACGTACGCCGCTAACAACACCAACCGCTCCAGCTGGAGGCAGACGTAACCCTCTCCTGTCTTAACGTTGCTCACGTGGACACTCCGGTTCAAAATGATCACCGCTACGTCTGTTTTCTTGTCCGTTATCCAGTTTTTTGAGGCACATAGCTTTTTATTCGGCTCAGAGATGATCAACACGTCCACCTGTTTAGCCATCGACTCTGCCCACACATAATCGTGCGCGGCCTTTGCTCTGCCCAAATTAACTTGCATAATAAGCAGCATGAGCAGAGTGAGAATCCTGGGTATACCGCTTGAACAGGTAAGTATGGTTATCCTCATACACAGATGCATGCGCAAACATTAGTACTATTGAAATTTCAGGCACGAACATCCCTGCTTCAGGAATGGATGCATCAGCGCGAGGGCGGCACTGGGAGTAACCGGAACTCGTACGCTGAGCTGAGCTGTTCCAAACTCTACGTCTCACGGTAAGTATACACACACACTGTTCTAGACTTAATAAACACACGCCACAATCTTTTACACCACAGAATAAGTTAAATAAATAAATAAATAAGTTAGTGAAATAAATCATCAAAGTAAAAATATCACAGTTTTCTATCACAGCTCTATAAATCATTCTTGTAAAAATAAATACTCTCATTATCACAGTCTATTTACTTACAATTTGTGACTCGTCCTCACGAGTACTCACCTGTTTTCTCAGGTTGTCCTTCTTACGGCACCTTCTACTATGTGTCCGATGTCCGTCTCTCCACAGTAGAGGCAGTGTGGTGGGTCCTTGCATTCCCTACCTTGATGTCCTTCCTTTGCCACAGTTCCAACACAGCTGTCCTCTATCTTCCTCCGAGCATTCTTTCGCCGAATGACCCTCTGCCCAGCATCTGTGACATTTCACAATGTCTTTCCTGACCTTCAGTTGAACTGTCGAAAATCCTATCCTTATCTGTCCCGTTCTAGGAGAGCTTGTGCTGTTCTTTCAGACGAGAATGCCGTTGCAGCCTGTCTGCCTCCTCTCATCGGTCTCAAAGCTTTCACTTCAACCTCATTTCCGCTGACCTTCAGTTGTTTGCATATCTCTTCCTCTACCTGTTTTCCCGTCACGTCTATGTCTATTCCATAAAAGTTCATAGCTATTCTCCTATCCTTGTGTCCGTATAATTTAACGTTTCCGTCCTGCATTTTTGTTTTGACCCTGTTGTATATATTTCGGGCCTCCTTAGATCCTTTTTTCAGCTCCACTAGAAGATGTCCGTCCCTTGTTTGTCTGAGACCCCTTATTTTTGCGAGCTATCGCACTTTCTGTACCTATTTCCTTCTTGAATTGCGACACCATTTGTGCATATGTGGCACCCTCTTTCTTTTCCACAACTACTGCATCTGTGTTGTGCGAATTTCTTCCTCCTTTATAGTCCGAGCCTACAGGATTCAGTTCTCCTTTAGTATGTACAAAAATACGTTTATTGATTCCATAAAAAGCGCATTCTGCGATCTTCCTCTTTTCAACGGGATTCATATCCACTTCAATCACCAAATGAATTATAAAAAGTAACGCAATAGGTCGAGTATTCACTGTACATCCAAACAATGCCGAATGTTTCTATCTCCGAATGTTGTTACACGAAATACGGGGACCAACAAGTTTTACAGATCTCAGAACCATTAATGGCTACCTATGCCAGACTTACAGAGAAGCATGCCAACGCTTAGGATTATTGGAAAACGACAACCACTGGGAATTAACACTACAAGAAGCCACACTCACAGCTTCAGCTGAACAAATTCGAGAGTTATTCGCTATAATATTAACAACATGTAACCCATCAAACCCAAAACAGCTATGGGACTCTTTCAAAAGGAGTATGAGTGATGATATAATGTACCAAGTCCGACAAGCTAATCCTGAACTAACTATAGAATTCAATGACGAGATCTTCAATGAAACACTCATTCGCTTAGAAGATAAATGTTTAGCAATAAATAATCAAACCTTAGTAGAACTTGGAATGCCAGCACCACAAAGAAATGCTTTTAGTGTGCTAAACTACGAAATTATGAAAGAAAAAAGTTACAACATATTTGTTACAACATAAAATACGTGCTAAAAAACACATCGCACTGGCCCTAGCGTCATCTGGCATTGCAGCCACACTTATGGAAGGAGGACGAACTGCCCATTCTGCCTTACAACTACCATTGAATATAGCCGAACAACAATACCCGGTATGTAAAATCTCAGGAAAATCTGGACGTGGTCAAATTCTAAAACAAGCTAAAATTATCATCTGGGATGAATGCACCATGGCCCATAAAAAATCTATAGAAGCTATGGACAGAACATTACAAGAATTGCGAAAAAACTCTGAAATAATGGGAGGAGCTCTACTCATACTCTCAGGAGATTTTCGACAAACACTTCCAGTTATTCCCAAGTCAACACCAGCAGACGAGATCAATGCATGCTTGAAAAAATCACATCTCTGGCCACAAGTACAAATACTGCAATTAACAAAAAACATGAGAGTTGAATTATCAAGAGACGAAACGACAGCACAATTTGCTAAAATACTTTTACAAATCGGCAAAGGTACATATCCTACTGACCAAACGACCGGCCTCATTGAACTCAATAGTGATTTCTGTAATATAGCAACTACTGAAGATGAACTAATCGACAAAATTTATCCAAATATCAATCAGAACTATACTAATGCAGAGTGGTTATTTCAAAGAGCAATTTTGGCCACTAAAAATAATATTGTTAACGATAATTTAATTTTAATTTAATTTTAATATTCTAAAGAAATTACCTGGTGAAGAGAAAATATATAAATCGATCGACACGATGGTATCCATTGAAGAAAGTGTCAACTTCCCCACTGAATTTCTAAACTCTTTACAAGTACCAGGAATGCCATTACACTGCCTTCGTCTGAAAATTGGAACTCCAATCATACTACTAAGAAATCTCAACTCCCCAAAATTATGTAATGGAACGAGGATGATCGTAAAACAGCTAGCGAATAATATCATTGAAGCTGAACTTATTTCTGGAAAGACCAAAGGACAGACAGTATTTATACCTAGAATACCTCTGATCTCTTCTGAATTGCCATTTCAATTTGAAAGACTGCAGTTTCCGATCAAATTAGCCTTTAGTTTTACAATTAACAAAGCGCAAGGACAAACTTTAAAATATTGTGGCATTAACCTCAAAGAATCCTGCTTCTCTCACGGTCAGCTATATGTAGCTTGCTCAAGAGTAGGAAATCCGAAGAATTTATATATATATATATATATATATATATATATATATATATATATATATATATATATATATATATATATATACTCCGGAAAATAAAATGAAAAATGTTGTTTATAAACAAGTAGTGTAAATAATGAGAAAACATTTTCAATAAACTTTTTTTACTTTTTACGTCATAGTTTATTTTTTTTATTTCAACTCCCAACTACCACGTAGCCTCATATCAACTCCCGAGCGAAGCCGGGTATCATAGCTATATATATATATATATATATATATATATATATATATATATATATATATATATATATATATATATATATATTTAGCATATAACTCCCCAATTTTACAACTTTGATCAAAAGACAGTTGTAGGATATTTCAGCTAGAATCTGGCAAATTTCTTATGCATTAAATTTTCTTCTCTAATTTGCTTAATATGGTTCGGTGATTATAATTGTAAACTCAGTTACATTTTAGTATTTGGTAATTCTAAATACATTTGTATAATGTATTAAATTTATATAAATCTTCATTTTTCCCACTGAAGTCATTGCTTTCCTGAAACAGTCAAAACATTCAAGATTACTCTTTTTCCTTGTTGAACGAAATTCGTAGAAACTCTTGATAATACGGTAGTCAAACCATTATTAACTGTTGTATTTCAAAGAATTGTTTAATTACATTAACCAATTTTGTGCAATTTAGCAATTTGTTTTTAATCATTCCATGCATCTTAACGCCTTTTTTTATGAATAACAGCTGAATTTCTTCAGGCCACGATGATGTTTCATTAAATACCTTATAGATTCCTTTAAAGTAGACATCAATGTTAATACTTCTCGACCTCAGATGGAGCTTCATTGAATTGTGAATTTAAGATTCCTTTAAAAATCTGCTGAAAATGTTTGAACTCCCGACCACAGAGAGTTTTATTCAATATCTTTTAGAATCCAGGTTCCTTTAAAGTGAACACCAATATTTATACTTCTCGACCACAGATGGTGCTTCATTGCACTAAGAATTGAAGATTCCTTTAAAATTCTACAGAAAATATTTATACCTCTCGATTACAGATGGTGCTTTTTAAAATATCTTAATTCGAGTTTCCTTTAGGGTAACCAGCAATATTTATACTTCTCGATCACAGATGGGGCTGCATTCAATAAAGAATTCAAGATTCCTTTCAAATGCTACTAATAATTTTTATAACTTTCAAGTACAGATGGGGTTCGGCCATCTATCATCGTTCAGTAACAGCAAGAATTGGAGGAAATAGTCTCCGTTTTCAACTTCAATAGAACAACACATGTTGAATGCAAGGTTGCCGCCCCACAATATTTTCAAAATACCCTACACAATCTCGTAGGTCCACTGTCCATATATTTCGCCTCCCTGAACAGTCACGCTTTTAAAAGCCCTGAACAAAACACCCCAAAAGTTCATACTCCTGCGTCATCAAATCCGTTGACCAGGAATACGACAAGTGAAGAAACATCTTCCATTCTCTAGGAGACCCACAGGTCAACTTTACAAAACGTTGGCGGATTATTTCAAAAACTACCAGCAAACTAACATCCTTCATTCGAGTGATTACTCACTCAAAAACCTCGATCGACCAAATAATTCTGAAAGGCGTTCGTATTTACGGACGTGTTCACTCAGTAGAACCGTCGAAAGCCCCTCCACCTAACCAGAAATACTGTTCCACATGTACTAAGTCTGGACACGATCGCACAGACAAGCCGTCTTGTGCATCGTGGGGCAATAATCATAATAAATAATGATCAATAATCAAAATAATATCTCCCCCAATTTCAAGAAGCCCACTTGTCCAAACTGCAAAGGCAATCATCCTGCCTGGGACATGAAATGCCCCAAACGTCTCGAGCCCCCCAAAGCCCCTGAAAAACAAAAAGTTGTAGAAATTCATTTGTCTGATATGGATTCTGATAATGGATACGGAATGCCCATAATTAATTCGGCAAAGCTTTATGTTATATTGAGAGGGAAGAGATCAAGAAATCTGTTATATTTTCGGATTCGTCGAGTTCATTGACTAAATTAAAAAACTTGAAACTGGATCTCTCAGTACACATCAATAAAGCAATGGTAAAAAAAAATGGAGCAAGCTAATAGGGAATGATAATAAAATAATACGAGTATGGATCCCTAGTCATAAAGGAATTATAGGAAATAAAGCAGCAGTTAGACTTGCCAATGAAGGCAGAAATAATGGCGAGTTCTTCATTACAAAGCAGGTCTGAAACAAATTATTAGATGAATAGAACAGATATTACATAAAGAATGGGAAACGGAACTAACTCACTGGAGATAAGTCAAAGGAAAAACTTACTCCTATATGAGAAATAGAGATAAAAAAGATAGAATTAATAAACCGTTTACAATGCTCAATTCAAATATGCCAAGAAAACATATAAATACCATAATGAGACTTCGTTCAGGACATTGTCTCATTGCAGAACACTTGTTTCGTATTAATGTAAGACAAAACTCATACTGTGAGTGTTGTGAAGTAAGTTCAATCCAACATATCTTCTTTCAATGTGCATGAAATATGGTTGAATGCACTAAGTTGTACAGCAGACTGGAATTTTAATTATATAAACCTATAAATATAATTAAAGTCATTTTTACAAACAAATTAGAAATAATTGCAATATTAGAAGAGATTTTGGAAGCCAACAAACCAAAAAGATTTACAGAAGATTGGGTAACCACTCTTGATACACCATTCTATATCACTTTTTAAGCTTTAATACTGATGATAGATTTCTTTGAATGTTTTGCATGGACACTAAGAACCATGTAAGATATGTAGTCATCAAAACTCATTCCTGAAAATGCACCGCTTTTCCTCCTGCGTAATACTCTTCTTTAGCAATCTGAAATTAATTTAAAACAATGGATCAATTTTTATTAGAATTAAAACACCTCAGCTGAAGTAAATTCAAGATTTATAATAATGAGTGAGGCCTAATAAAGTTATGAGAAATAGCTTTTAAATATAAACAGATATGTGAGTAATAACCAATATGATTATCATTTGGATATATATATATATATATATATATATATATATATATATATATATATATATATTTATATTTTTAGCATATAACTCCCCAATTTTACAACTCAGATCAAAAGACAGTTGTAGGATATTTCAGCTAGAATCTGGCAAATTTCTTATGCATTGAATTTTCTTCTCTAATTTGCTTAATATGGTTCAGTGATTATAATTGTAAACTCAGTTACATTTTAGTATTTGGTAATTCTAAATACATTTGTATAATGTATTAAATTTATATAAATCTTCATTTTTCCCACTGAAGTCATTGCTTTCCTGAAACAGTCAAAACATTACTCTTTTTCCTTGATGAACGAAATTCGTAGAAACTCTTGATAATACGGTAGTCAAACAATTATTAACTGTTGTATTTTAATAAATTGTTTAATTGCATTAACCAATTTTGTGCAATTTAGCCATTTGTTTTTAATCACTCCATGCATCTTAACGCCTTTTTTATGAATAACAGCTGAATTTGAATTGAAGCTCATATTTTTCTGTCAATCACTAAACAATTTAATGTTCCTGAAAGAAATTGCTAAAAATGTTTATACCTCTCGACCGCAGATGGTGTTTTAATACCTTATATATTCCAGGTTCCTTTAAGGTAAACACCGATATTTATAGATCTCGACAACAGATGTAGACAAATTGAATTCAAGATTTCTTTAATAAACTACTTAAAATGAATATTCTTCAGGCCACGATGATGTTTCATTAAATAACTTATAGATTCCTTTAAAGTAGACATCAATGTTAATACTTCTCGACATCAGATGGAGCTTCATTGAGTTGTGAATTTAAGATTCCTTTAAAAATCTGCTGAAAATGTTTGAACTCTCGACCACAGAGAGTTTTATTCAATATCTTTTAGAATCCAGGTTCCTTTAAAGTGAACACAAATATTTATACTTCTCGACCACAGATGGTGCTTCATTGCACTAAGAATTGAAGATTCCTTAAAATTCTACAGAAAATATTTATACCTCTCGATTACAGATGGTGCTTTTTAAAATATCTTAATTCGAGTTTCCTTTAGGGTAACCAGCAATATTTATACTTCTCGATCACAGATGGGGCTGCATTCAATAAAGAATTCAAGACTGTTTTCAAATGCTACTAAAAATTTTTATACCTTTCAAGTACAGATGGGGTTCGGCCATCTATCATCGTTCAGTAACAGCAAGAACTGGATGAAATAGTCTCCGTTTTCAACTTCAATAGAACAACACATGTTGAATGCAAGGTTGCCGCCCCACAAAATTTTCAAAATACCCTACAGAATCTCGTAGGTCCACTGTCCATATATTTCGCCCCCCTGAACAGTCACGCTTTTAAAAGCCCTGAACAAAACACCCCAAAAGTTCATACTCCTGCGTCATCAAATCCGTTGACCAGGAATACGACAAGTGAAGAAACATCTTCCATTCTCTAGGAGACCCACAGGTCAACTTTACAAAACGTTGGCGGATTATTTCAAAAACTACCAGCAAACTAACATCCTTCATTCGAGTGATTACTCACTCAAAAACCTCGATCGACCAAATAATTCTGAAAGGCGTTCGTATTTACGGACGTGTTCACTCAGTAGAACCGTCGAAAGCCCCTCCACCTAACCAGAAATACTGTTCCACATGTACTAAGTCTGGACACGATCGCACAGACAAGCCGTCTTGTGCATCGTGGGGCAATAATCATAATAAATAATGATCAATAATCAAAATAATATCTCCCCCAATTTCAAGAAGCCCACTTGTCCAAACTGCAAAGGCAATCATCCTGCCTGGGACATGAAATGCCCCAAACGTCTCGAGCCCCCCAAAGCCCCTGAAAAACAAAAAGTTGTAGAAATTCATTTGTCTGATATGGATTCTGATAATGGATACGGAATGCCCATAATTAATTCGGCAAAGCTTTATGTTATATTGAGAGGGAAGAGATCAAGAAATCTGTTATATTTTCGGATTCGTCGAGTTCATTAACTAAATTAAAAAACTTGAAACTGGATCTCTCAGTACACATCAATAAAGCAATGGTAAAAAAAAATGGAGCAAGCTATATTATTTATTATATAGCAATGATAATAAAATAATACGAGTATGGATCCCTAGTCATAAAGGAATTATAGGAAATAAAGCAGCAGTTAGACCTGCCAATGAAGGCAGAAATAATGGCGAGTTCTTCATTACAAAGCAGGTCTGAAACAAATTATTAGATGAATAGAACAGATATTACATAAAGAATGGGAAACGGAACTAACTCACTGGAGATAAGTCAAAGGAAAAACTTACTCCTATATGAGAAATAGAGATAAAAAAGATAGAATTAATAAACCGTTTACAATGCTCAATTCAAATATGCCAAGAAAACATATAAATA
This sequence comes from Henosepilachna vigintioctopunctata, assembly GCA_030704895.1. Classification (NCBI taxonomy): domain Eukaryota; kingdom Metazoa; phylum Arthropoda; class Insecta; order Coleoptera; family Coccinellidae; genus Henosepilachna; species Henosepilachna vigintioctopunctata. The sequence goes on from JARQZJ010000102.1 coordinate 40,001, forward strand.
CCATAATGAGACTTCGTTCAGGACATTGTCTCATTGCAGAACACTTGTTTCGTATTAATGTAAGACAAAACTCATACTGTGAGTGTTGTGAAGTAAGTTCAATCCAACATATCTTCTTTCAATGTGCACGAAATATGGTTGAATGCACTAAGTTGTACAGCAGACTGGAATTTTAATTATATAAACCTATGAATATAATTAAAGTCATTTTTACAAACAAATTAGAAATAATTGCAATATTAGTAGAGATTTTGGAAGCCAACAAACCAAAAAGATTTACAGAAGATTGGGTAACCACTCTTGATACACCATTCTATATCACTTTTTAAGCTTTAATACTGATGATAGATTTCTTTGAATGTTTTGCATGGACACTAAGAACTATGTAAGATATGTAGTCATCAAAACTCATTCCTGAAAATGCACCGCTTTTCCTCCTGCGTAATACTCTTTTTTAGCAATCTGAAATTAATATAAAACAATGGATCAATTTTTATTAGAATTATAACACCTCAGCTGAAGTAAATTCAAGATTTATAGTAATGAGTGAGGCCTAATAAAGTTATGAGAAATAGCATTTAAATATAAACAGATATGTGAGTAATAACCAATATGATTATCATTTGATATATATATATATATATATATATATATATATATATATATATATATATATATATATATATATATATATATATTTATATTTTTAGCATATAACTCCCCAATTTTACAACTCAGATCAAAAGACAGTTGTAGGATATTTCAGCTAGAATCTGACAAATTTCTTATGCATTGAATTTTCTTCTCTAATTTGCTTAATATGGTTCAGTGATTATAATTGTAAACTCAGTTACATTTTAGTATTTGGTAATTCTAAATACATTTGTATAATGTATTAAATTTATATAAATCTTCATTTTTCCCACTGAAGTCATTGCTTTCCTGAAACAGTCAAAACATTACTCTTTTTCCTTGATGAACGAAATTCGTAGAAACTCTTGATAATACGGTAGTCAAACAATTATTAACTGTTGTATTTTAATAAATTGTTTAATTGCATTAACCAATTTTGTGCAATTTAGCCATTTGTTTTTAATCACTCCATGCATCTTAACGCCTTTTTTATGAATAACAGCTGAATTTGAATTGAAGCTCATATTTTTCTGTCAATCACTAAACAATTTAATGTTCCTGAAAGAAATTGCTAAAAATGTTTATACCTCTTGACCGCAGATGGTGTTTTAATACCTTATATATTCCAGGTTCCTTTAAGGTAAACACCAATATTTATAGATCTCGACCACAGATGTAGCCAAATTGAATTCAAGATTTCTTTAATAAACTACTTAAAATGGTTATTCTTCAGGCCACGATGATGTTTCATTAAATACCTTATAGATTCCTTTAAAGTAGACATCAATGTTAATACTTCTCGACCTCAGATGGAGCTTCATTGAGTTGTGAATTTAAGATTCCTTTAAAAATCTGCTGAAAATGTTTGAACTCTCTACCACAGAGAGTTTTATTCAATATCTTTTAGAATCCAGGTTCCTTTAAAGTGAACACCAATATTTATACTTCTCGACCACAGATGGTGCTTCATTGCACTAAGAATTGAAGATTCCTTTAAAATTCTACAGAAAATATTTATACCTCTCGATTACAGATGGTGCTTTTTAAAATATCTTAATTCGAGTTTCCTTTAGGGTAACCAGCAATATTTATACTTCTCGATCACAGATGGGGCTGCATTCAATAAAGAATTCAAGATTGTTTTCAAATGCTACTAAAAATTTTTATACCTTTCAAGTACAGATGGGGTTCGGCCATCTATCATCGTTCAGTAACAGCAAGAATTGGATGAAATAGTCTCCGTTTTCAACTTCAATAGAACAACACATGTTGAATGCAAGGTTGCCGCCCCACAAAATTTTCAAAATACCCTACAGAATCTCGTAGGTCCACTGTCCATATATTTCGCCCCCCTGAACAGTCACGCTTTTAAAAGCCCTGAACAAAACACCCCAAAAGTTCATACTCCTGCGTCATCAAATCCGTTGACCAGGAATACGACAAGTGAAGAAACATCTTCCATTCTCTAGGAGACCCACAGGTCAACTTTACAAAACGTTGGCGGATTATTTCAAAAACTACCAGCAAACTAACATCCTTCATTCGAGTGATTACTCACTCAAAAACCTCGATCGACCAAATAATTCTGAAAGGCGTTCGTATTTACGGACGTGTTCACTCAGTAGAACCGTCGAAAGCCCCTCCACCTAACCAGAAATACTGTTCCACATGTACTAAGTCTGGACACGATCGCACAGACAAGCCGTCTTGTGCATCGTGGGGCAATAATCATAATAAATAATGATCAATAATCAAAATAATATCTCCCCCAATTTCAAGAAGCCCACTTGTCCAAACTGCAAAGGCAATCATCCTGCCTGGGACATGAAATGCCCCAAACGTCTCGAGCCCCCCAAAGCCCCTGAAAAACAAAAAGTTGTAGAAATTCATTTGTCTGATATGGATTCTGATAATGTATACGGAATGCCCATAATTAATTCGGCAAAGCTTTATGTTATATTGAGAGGGAAGAGATCAAGAAATCTGTTATATTTTCGGATTCGTCGAGTTCATTGACTAAATTAAAAAACTTGAAACTGGATCTCTCAGTACACATCAATAAAGCAATGGTAAAAAAAAATGGAGCAAGCTAATAGGGAATGATAATAAAATGATACGAGTATGGATCCCTAGTCATAAAGGAATTATAGGAAATAAAGCAGCAGTTAGACTTGCCAATGAAGGCAGAAATAATGGCGAGTTCTTCATTACAAAGCAGGTCTGAAACAAATTATTAGATGAATAGAACAGATATTACATAAAGAATGGGAAACGGAACTAACTCACTGGAGATAAGTCAAAGGAAAAACTTACTCCTATATGAGAAATAGAGATAAAAAAGATAGAATTAATGAACCGTTTACAATGCTCAATTCAAATATGCCAAGAAAACATATAAATACCATAATGAGACTTCGTTCAGGACATTGTCTCACTGCAGAACACTTGTTTCGTATTAATGTAAGACAAAACTCATACTGTGAGTGTTGTGAAGTAAGTTCAATCCAACATATCTTCTTTCAATGTGCACGAAATATGGTTGAATGCACTAAGTTGTACAGCAGACTGGAATTTTAATTATATAAACCTATAAATATAATTAAAGTCATTTTTACAAACAAATTAGAAATAATTGCAATATTAGTAGAGATTTTGGAAGCCAACAAACAAAAAGATTTACAGAAGATTGGGTAACCACTCTTGATACACCATTCTATATCACTTTTTAAGCTTTAATACTGATGATAGATTTCTTTGAATGTTTTGCATGGACACTAAGAACCATGTAAGATATGTAGTCATCAAAACTCATTCCTGAAAATGCACCGCTTTTCCTCCTGCGTAATACTCTTCTTTAGCAATCTGAAATTAATATAAAACAATGGATCAATTTTATTAGAATTATAACACCTCAGCTGAAGTAAATTCAAGATTTATAATAATGAGTGAGGCCTAATAAAGTTATGAGAAATAGCATTTAAATATAAACAGATATGTGAGTAATAACCAATATGATTATCATTTGGATATATATATATATATATATATATATATATATATATATATATATATATATATATATATATATATATATATATATATATATATATATATATATATATATATATATATATATATATATATATATATATATATATATATATATATATATATATATATATATATATATATATATATATATATATTTATATTTTTAGCATATAACTCCCCAATTTTACAACTCAGATCAAAAGACAGTTGTAGGATATTTCAGCTAGAATCTGGCAAATTTCTTATGCATTGAATTTTCTTCTCTAATTTGCTTAATATGGTTCAGTGATTATAATTGTAAACTCAGTTACATTTTAGTATTTGGTAATTCTAAATACATTTGTATAATGTATTAAATTTATATAAATCTTCATTTTTCCCACTGAAGTCATTGCTTTCCTGAAACAGTCAAAACATTACTCTTTTTCCTTGATGAACGAAATTCGTAGAAACTCTTGATAATACGGTAGTCAAACAATTATTAACTGTTGTATTTTAATAAATTGTTTAATTGCATTAACCAATTTTGTGCAATTTAGCCATTTGTTTTTAATCACTCCATGCATCTTAACGCCTTTTTTATGAATAACAGCTGAATTTGAATTGAAGCTCATATTTTTCTGTCAATCACTAAACAATTTAATGTTCCTGAAAGAAATTGCTAAAAATGTTTATACCTCTTGACCGCAGATGGTGTTTTAATACCTTATATGTTCCAGGTTCCTTTAAGGTAAACACCAATATTTATAGATCTCGACCACAGATGTAGCCAAATTGAATTCAAGATTTCTTTAATAAACTACTTAAAATGGTTATTCTTCAGGCCACGATGATGTTTCATTAAATACCTTATAGATTCCTTTAAGGTAGACATCAATGTTAATACTTCTCGACCTCAGATGGAGCTTCATTGTATTGTGAATTTAAGATTCCTTTAAAAATCTGCTGAAAATGTTTGAACTCTCGACCACAGAGAGTTTTATTCAATATCTTTTAGAATCCAGGTTCCTTTAAAGTGAACACCAATATTTATACTTCTCGACCACAGATGGTGCTTCATTGCACTAAGAATTGAAGATTCCTTTAAAATTCTACAGAAAATATTTATACCTCTCGATTACAGATGGTGCTTTTTAAAATATCTTAATTCGAGTTTCCTTTAGGGTAACCAGCAATATTTATACTTCTCGATCACAGATGGGGCTGCATTCAATAAAGAATTCAAGATTGTTTTCAAATGCTACCAAAAATATTTATACCTTTCAAGTACAGATGGGGTTCGGCCATCTATCATCGTTCAGTAACAGCAAGAATTGGATGAAATAGTCTCCGTTTTCAACTTCAATAGAACAACACATGTTGAATGCAAGGTTGCCGCCCCACAAAATTTTCAAAATACCCTACAGAATCTCGTAGGTCCACTGTCCATATATTTCGCCCCCCTGAACAGTCACGCTTTTAAAAGCCCTGAACAAAACACCCCAAAAGTTCATACTCCTGCGTCATCAAATCCGTTGACCAGGAATACGACAAGTGAAGAAACATCTTCCATTCTCTAGGAGACCCACAGGTCAACTTTACAAAACGTTGGCGGATTATTTCAAAAACTACCAGCAAACTAACATCCTTCATTCGAGTGATTACTCACTCAAAAACCTCGATCGACCAAATAATTCTGAAAGGCGTTCGTATTTACGGACGTGTTCACTCAGTAGAACCGTCGAAAGCCCCTCCACCTAACCAGAAATACTGTTCCACATGTACTAAGTCTGGACACGATCGCACAGACAAGCCGTCTTGTGCATCGTGGGGCAATAATCATAATAAATAATGATCAATAATCAAAATAATATCTCCCCCAATTTCAAGAAGCCCACTTGTCCAAACTGCAAAGGCAATCATCCTGCCTGGGACATGAAATGCCCCAAACGTCTCGAGCCCCCCAAAGCCCCTGAAAAACAAAAAGTTGTAGAAATTCATTTGTCTGATATGGATTCTGATAATGGATACGGAATGCCCATAATTAATTCGGCAAAGCTTTATGTTATATTGAGAGGGAAGAGATCAAGAAATCTGTTATATTTTCGGATTCGTCGAGTTCATTGACTAAATTAAAAAACTTGAAACTGGATCTCTCAGTACACATCAATAAAGCAATGGTAAAAAAAAATGGAGCAAGCTAATAGGGAATGATAATAAAATAATACGAGTATGGATCCTAGTCATAAAGGAATTATAGGAAATAAAGCAGCAGTTAGACCTGCCAATGAAGGCAGAAATAATGGCGAGTTCTTCATTACAAAGCAGGTCTGAAACAAATTATTAGATGAATAGAACAGATATTACATAAAGAATGGGAAACGGAACTAACTCACTGGAGATAAGTCAAAGGAAAAACTTACTCCTATATGAGAAATAGAGATAAAAAAGATAGAATTAATAAACCGTTTACAATGCTCAATTCAAATATGCCAAGAAAACATATAAATACCATAATGAGACTTCGTTCAGTACATTGTCTCATTGCAGAACACTTGTTTCGTATTAATGTAAGACAAAACTCATACTGTGAGTGTTGTGAAGTAAGTTCAATCCAACATATCTTCTTTCAATGTGCACTAAATATGGTTGAATGCACTAAGTTGTACAGCAGACTGGAATTTTAATTATATAAACCTATAAATATAATTAAAGTCATTTTTACAAACAAATTAGAAATAATTGCAATATTAGTAGAGATTTTGGAAGCCAACAAACCAAAAAGATTTACAGAAGATTGGGTAACCACTCTTGATACACCATTCTATATCACTTTTTAAGCTTTAATACTGATGATAGATTTCTTTGAATGTTTTGCATGGACACTAAGAACCATGTAAGATATGTAGTCATCAAAACTCATTCCTGAAAATGCACCGCTTTTCCTCCTGCGTAATACTCTTCTTTAGCAATCTGAAATTAATATAAAACAATGGATCAATTTTTATTAGAATTATAACACCTCAGCTGAAGTAAATTCAAGATTTATAATAATGAGTGAGGCCTAATAAAGTTATGAGAAATAGCATTTAAATATAAACAGATATGTGAGTAATAACCAATATGATTATCATTTGGATATATATATATATATATATATATATATATATATATATATATATATATATATATATATATATATATATATATATATATATATATATATATATATATATATATATATATATTTTTAGCATATAACTCCCCAATTTTACAACTCAGATCAAAAGACAGTTGTAGGATATTTCAGCTAGAATCTGGCAAATTTCTTATGCATTGAATTTTCTTCTCTAATTTGCTTAATATGGTTCAGTGATTATAATTGTAAACTCAGTTACATTTTAGTATTTGGTAATTCTAAATACATTTGTATAATGTATTAAATTTATATAAATCTTCATTTTTCCCACTGAAGTCATTGCTTTCCTGAAACAGTCAAAACATTACTCTTTTTCCTTGATGAACGAAATTCGTAGAAACTCTTGATAATACGGTAGTCAAACAATTATTAACTGTTGTATTTTAATAAATTGTTTAATTGCATTAACCAATTTTGTGCAATTTAGCCATTTGTTTTTAATCACTCCATGCATCTTAACGCCTTTTTTATGAATAACAGCTGAATTTGAATTGAAGCTCATATTTTTCTGTCAATCACTAAACAATTTAATGTTCCTGAAAGAAATTGCTAAAAATGTTTATACCTCTTGACCGCAGATGGTGTTTTAATACCTTATATGTTCCAGGTTCCTTTAAGGTAAACACCAATATTTATAGATCTCGACCACAGATGTAGCCAAATTGAATTCAAGACTTCTTTAATAAACTACTTAAAATGGTTATTCTTCAGGCCACGATGATGTTTCATTAAATACCTTATAGATTCCTTTAAGGTAGACATCAATGTTAATACTTCTCGACCTCAGATGGAGCTTCATTGAATTGTGAATTTAAGATTCCTTTAAAAATCTGCTGAAAATGTTTGAACTCTCGACCACAGAGTTTTATTCAATATCTTTTAGAATCCAGGTTCCTTTGAAGTGAACACCAATATTTATACTTCTCGACCACAGATGATGCTTCATTGCACTAAGAATTGAAGATTCCTTTAAAATTCTACAGAAAATATTTATACCTCTCGATTACAGATGGTGCTTTTTAAAATATCTTAATTCGAGTTTCCTTTAAGGTAACCAGCAGAATTTATACTTCTCGATCACAGATGGGGCTGCATTCAATAAAGAATTCAAGATTCCTTTCAAATGCTACTAAAAATTTTTATACCTTTCAAGTACAGATGGGGTTCGGCCATCTATCATCGTTCAGTAACAGCAAGAATTGGAGGAAATAGTCTCCGTTTTCAACTTCAATAGAACAACACATGTTGAATGCAAGGTTGCCGCCACACAAAATTTTCAAAATACCCTACAGAATCTCGTAGGTCCACTGTCCATATATTTCGCCCCCCTGAACAGTCACGCTTTTAAAAGCCCTGAACAAAACACCCCAAAAGTTCATACTCCTGCGTCATCAAATCCGTTGACCAGGAATACGACAAGTGAAGAAACATCTTCCATTCTCTAGGAGACCCACAGGTCAACTTTACAAAACGTTGGCGGATTATTTCAAAAACTACCAGCAAACTAACATCCTTCATTCGAGTGATTACTCACTCAAAAACCTCGATCGACCAAATAATTCTGAAAGGCGTTCGTATTTACGGACGTGTTCACTCAGTAGAACCGTCGAAAGCCCCTCCACCTAACCAGAAATACTGTTCCACATGTACTAAGTCTGGACACGATCGCACAGACAAGCCGTCTTGTGCATCGTGGGGAAATAATCATAATAAATAATGATCAATAATCAAAATAATATCTGCCCCAATTTCAAGAAGCCCACTTGTCCAAACTGCAAAGGCAATCATCCTGCCTGGGACATGAAATGCCCCAAACGTCTCGAGCCCCCCAAAGCCCCTGAAAAACAAAAAGTTGTAGAAATTCATTTGTCTGATATGGATTCTGATAATGTATACGGAATGCCCATAATTAATTCGGCAAAGGTTTATGTTATATTGAGAGGGAAGAGATCAAGAAATCTGTTATATTTTCGGATTCGTCGAGTTCATTGACTAAATTAAAAAACTTGAAACTGGATCTCTCAGTACACATCAATAAAGCAATGGTAAAAAAAATGGAGCAAGCTAATAGGAAATGATAATAAAATAATACGAGTATGGATCCCTAGTCATAAAGGAATTTAGGAAATAAAGCAGCAGTTAGACTTTGCCAATGAAGGCAGAAATAATGGCGAGTTCTTCATTACAAAGCAGGTCTGAAACAAATTATTAGATGAATAGAACAGATATTATATAAAGAATGGGAAACGGAACTAACTCACTGGAGATAAGTCAAAGGAAAAACTTACTCCTATATGAGAAATAGAGATAAAAAAGATAGAATTAATGAACCGTTTACAATGCTCAATTCAAATATGCCAAGAAAACATATAAATACCATAATGAGACTTCGTTCAGGACATTGTCTCACTGCAGAACACTTGTTTCGTATTAATGTAAGACAAAACTCATACTGTGAGTGTTGTGAAGTAAGTTCAATCCAACATATCTTCTTTCAATGTGCACGAAATATGGTTGAATGCACTAAGTTGTACAGCAGACTGGAATTTTAATTATATAAACCTATAAATATAATTAAAGTCATTTTTACAAACAAATTAGAAATAATTGCAATATTAGTAGAGATTTTGGAAGCCAACAAACCAAAAAGATTTACAGAAGATTGGGTAACCACTCTTGATACACCATTCTCTATCACTTTTTAAGCTTTAATACTGATGATAGATTTCTTTGAATGTTTTGCATGGACACTAAGAACCATGTAAGATATGTAGTCATCAAAACTCATTCCTGAAAATGCACCGCTTTTCCTCCTGCGTAATACTCTTCTTTAGCAATCTGAAATTAATATAAAACAATGGATCAATTTTTATTAGAATTATAACACCTCAGCTGAAGTAAATTCAAGATTTATAATAATGAGTGAGGCCTAATAAAATTATGAGAAATAGCATTTAAATATAAACAGATATGTGAGTAATAACCAATATGATTATCATTTGGATATATATATATATATATATATATATATATATATATATATATATATATATATATATATATATATATATATATATATATATATATATATATATATATATATATATATATATATATATATATATATATATATATATATATATATATATATATAGGATATCAGCTAGAATCTGGCAAATATGCATGAATATTTGCTTATATGGTTATGATTATATAGTTACATTTTATATAATATATTTGTATATATATTAAATATTATATAATATTTTTATAGAAATTGCTAAAAATGTTTATACCTCTTGACCGCAGATGGTGTTTTAATACCTTATATGTTCCAGGTTCCTTTAAGGTAAACACCAATATTTATAGATCTCGACCACAGATGTAGCCAAATTGAATTCAAGATTTCTTTAATAAACTACTTAAAATGGTTATTCTTCAGGCCACGATGATGTTTCATTAAATACCTTATAGATTCCTTTAAGGTAGACATCAATGTTAATACTTCTCGACCTCAGATGGAGCTTCATTGTATTGTGAATTTAAGATTCCTTTAAAAATCTGCTGAAAATGTTTGAACTCTCGACCACAGAGAGTTTTATTCAATATCTTTTAGAATCCAGGTTCCTTTAAAGTGAACACCAATATTTATACTTCTCGACCACAGATGGTGCTTCATTGCACTAAGAATTGAAGATTCCTTTAAAATTCTACAGAAAATATTTATACCTCTCGATTACAGATGGTGCTTTTTAAAATATCTTAATTCGAGTTTCCTTTAGGGTAACCAGCAATATTTATACTTCTCGATCACAGATGGGGCTGCATTCAATAAAGAATTCAAGATTGTTTTCAAATGCTACTAAAAATATTTATACCTTTCAAGTACAGATGGGGTTCGGCCATCTATCATCGTTCAGTAACAGCAAGAATTGGATGAAATAGTCTCCGTTTTCAACTTCAATAGAACAACACATGTTGAATGCAAGGTTGCCGCCCCACAAAATTTTCAAAATACCCTACAAAATCTCGTAGCTGCCACCGTCCATATCTTTCGCCCCCCTGAACAGCCACGCTTATAAAAGCCCTGAACAAAACACCCCAATATTTTATACTCCTGTGTCATCAAATCCGTTGACCAGGAATACGACAAGTGAAGAAACATCTTCCATTCTCTAGGAGACCCACAGGTCAACTTTACAAAACGTTGGCGGATTATTTCAAAAACTACCAGCAAACTAACATCCTTCATTCGAGTGATTACTCACTCAAAAACCTCGATCGACCAAATAATTCTGAAAGGCGTTCGTATTTACGGACGTGTTCACTCAGTAGAACCGTCGAAAGCCCCTCCACCTAACCAGAAATACTGTTCCACATGTACTATGTCTGGACACGATAGCACACTCTACTTACAAGAACTATGAGTAGTTCAGACATTAACAAAAGCATTATTTGATAGAATTGTTCCCTTTTTATGATTAGTAGAGTTACTTACCCTTTGTTAGATTTAGTAGTTATTTAGAACTAATCTCTTATAGGTCTTGTTCTTGATATTAGTACAAAAATTAACATGCCAAGTCATTGCTGTGTGCCTGGATATGAGTCGAACTACAAAACTTACCTCTAGGCCGTCGAACCACCAGTTTCTGTATTTTGTTTTCCATAGGATGGTAATCTAACGAATCAATGACTAAAAAATATTCCTAGGGCATCATGGACCCCTACAAAATATTCTGTAGTTTGTGCCAAACATTTTCCAGAGGAAGCACTTACTAGAGAAGGTATTCACCGTTTGCTCATCATTGTTTGATCAACAGAAAGCAAGAAGGCCAGATTGATCAAGTTAAACTCAATTTAAATGCAGTGCCAAGTATATTTCTTTATTCAGCCCTACTTATCAAAAACAGTCCACTCTCAAAGAGAATATCCAGCTGAAAGAACCAGCATTGAAGGAACGTTGTGAGAAATTGAATGAAGCCTTTGAAAACTTAGATTCAATTTGTAATTTTGTTGATTTAACATCCAATTATTAAAAAAGATTTTAATATGTTAATTTTGGTATATAAAAACTTTTGAAACTAACAGCATTTTTTTAAACTCTAGTTTTTCCATCCAACGTAACTGAATGTTCACAAATAAACAGTTTACAAATTATTATTCAGATTTTAGTAGATTCAGATATGCATGTAAATGTTTTCATCAATAAAAATAAACTGTCTCCTAATGATTTAAAATGGTTTTTACAACTGAAATTAACTAGATAGTCTCAACTGGAAAATTTGCTTGCTTGTTACAAATATGATATCAGAATCATTCTACCATCCAAATTACTGTACACATCTCAATAAAGGTTTAAACGAATTGACGCATTAAACTTACTCTCACCTGAGAATGAAAAATAATGAAATTTATAGCATATTGTGACAAGCCCTCTTTATGTTATATTGAGAGGGAAGAGATCAAGAAATCTGTTATATTTTCGGATTCGTCGAGTTCATTGACTAAATTAAAAAACTTGAAACTGGATCTCTCAGTACACATCAATAAAGCAATGGTAAAAAAAATGGAGCAAGCTAATAGGGAATGATAATAAAATAATACGAGTATGGATCCATAGTAATAAAGGAATTATAGGAAATAAAGCAGCAGTTAGACCTGCCAATGAAGGCAGAAATAATGGCGAGTTCTTCATTACAAAGCAGGTCTGAAACAAATTATTAGATGAATAGAACAGATATTACATAAAGAATGGGAAACGGAACTAACTCAGTGGAGATAAGTCAAAGGAAAAATTTACTCCTATATGAGAAATAGAGATAAAAAAGATAGAATTAATAAACCGTTTACAATGCTCAATTCAAATATGCCAAGAAAACATATGAATACCATAATGAGACTTCGTTCAGGATTTTGTCTCACTGCAGAATACTTGTTTCGTATTAATGTAAGACAAAACTCATACTGTGAGTGTTGTGAAGTAAGTTCAATCCAACATATCTTCTTTCAATGTGCACTAAATATGGTTGAATGCACTAAGTTGTACAGCAGACTGGAAATTTCTTTGAATGTTTTGCATGGACACTAAGAACCATGTAAGATATGTAGTCATCAAAACTCATTCCTGAAAATGCACCGCTTTTCCTCCTGCGTAATACTCTTCTTTACCAATCTGAAATTAATATAAAACAATGGATCAATTTTTATTAGAATTATAACACCTCAGCTGAAGTAAATTCAAGATTTATAATGAGTGAGGCCTAATAAAGTTATGAGAAATAGCATTTAAATATAAACAGATATGTGAGTAATAACTAAATATATATATATATATATATATATATATATATATATATATATATATATATATATATATATATATATATATATATATATAGCATATAACTCCCTAATTTTACAATATATATATGGCAAATATATATATATATATATATATATATATATATATATATATATATATATATATATATATATATATATATATATATATATATATATATATATATATATATATATATATATATATATATATATATATATATATATATATATATATATATATTTTTAGCATATAACTCCCTAATTTTACAACTTAGATCAAAAGACAGTTGTAGGATATTTCAGCTAGAATCTGGCAAATTTCTTATGCATTAAATTTTCTTCTCTAATTTGCTTAATATGGTTCGGTGATTATAATTGTAAACTCAGTTACATTTTAGTATTTGGTAATTCTAAATACATTTGTATAATGTATTAAATTTATATAAATCTTCATTCACAGCCTAACTCTACTTACTGTTATTTCTCTCGTTAAATAGCGATTTATTCAGTAGCAATGACCAGAAACCATTACAACGCCATTACAGCACCTCTTTCTGTGGGTCTAGCTTGGATGTTGCCAGATTTCCTAGTTCATGGCTTGTAAGTAGAGTTAGGCTGTGCTTCATTTTTCCCACTGAAGTCATTGCTTTCCTGAAACAGTCAAAACATTACTCTTTTTCTTTGATGAACGAAATTCGTAGAAACTCTTGATAATACGGTAGTCAAACAATTATTAACTGTTGTATTTTAAAGAATTGTTTAATTGCATTAACCAATTTTGTGCAATTTAGCCATTTGTTTTTAATCACTCCATGCATCTTAACGCCTTTTTTTATGAATAACAGCTGAATTTGAATTGAAGCTCATATTTTTCTGTCAATCACTAAACAATTTAATGTTCCTGAAAGAAATTGCTAAAAATGTTTATACCTCTCGACCGCAGATGGTGTTTTAATACCTTATATATTCCAGGTTCCTTTAAGGTAAACACCAATATTTATAGATCTCGACCACAGATGTAGCCAAATTGAATTCAAGATTTCTTTAATAAACTACTTAAAATGGTTATTCTTCAGGCCACGATGATGGCCTGAAGATTATGATTAAATACCTTATAGATTCCTTTAAAGTAGACATCAATGTTAATACTTCTCGACCTCAGATGGAGCTTCATTGAATTGTGAATTTAGGATTCCTTTGAAAATCTGCTGAAAATGTTTAAACTCTCGACCACAGAGAGTGTTATTCAATATCCTCTAGAATCCAGGTTCCTTTAAAGTGAACACAAATATTTATACTTCTCGACCACAGATGGTGCTTCATTGCACTAAGGATTGAAGATTCCTTTGAAATTCTACAGAAAATATTTATACCTCTCGATCACAGATGGTGCTTTTTAAAATATCTTAATTCGAGTTTCCTTTAGGGTAAACAGCAATATTTATACTTCTCGATCACAGATGGGGCTGCATTGAATGAAGAATTCAAGATTCCTTTCAGATGCAATTAAAAATTTTTATACCTTTCAAGTACAGATGGGGTTCGGCCATCTATCATCGTTCAGCAACCGCAAGAATTGGAGGAAATAGTCTCCGTTTTCAACTTCAATAGAACAACACATGTTGAATGCAAGGTTGCCGCCCACAAAATTTTCAAAATACCCTACAAAATCTCGTAGCTGCCACCGTCCATATCTTTCGCCCCCCTGAACAGCCACGCTTATAAAAGCCCTGAACAAAACACCCCAATATTTTATACTCCTGTGTCATCAAATCCGTTGACCAGGAATACGACAGCGAAGAAATATCTTCCATTCTCAAGGACCCACAGGTCAACTTTACAAAACGTTGGCGGATTATTTCAAAAACTACCAGCAAAAGCAAACCAACATCCTTCATTCGAGTGATTACTCACTCAAAAACCTCGATCGACCAAATTCTTCTGAAAGGCGTTCGTATTTACGGACGTGTTAACTCAGTAGAACCGTCGAAAGCCCCTCTCCCTATCCAGAAATACTGTTCCACATGTACTAAGTCTTGTGCATCGTGCGGCAATCATCATAATAAATAATGATCAATAATCAAAATAATATCTGCCCCAATCTCAAGAAGCCCACTTGTCCAAACTCCAAGGGCAATCATCCTGCCTGGGACATGAAATGCCCCAAACGTCTCGAGCCCCCCAAAGCCCCTGAAAAACAATAAGTTGTAGAAATTCATTTGTCTGATGTGGATTCTGATAATGGATACGGAATGCCCATAATTTCCTAGTATAGAAAGGGGCACTCCACATTTCTAAACATGGTCAAATGTCAAGGAGTAGACAGATTGAGGCCTTGTCAGGGAGAAATTTCCTAGTGGAGAAAGGGCACTCCACATTTCTAAACATGGTCATTTCCCCCTGAAAAGGCCTCAACCTGCCTACTCCTTGTCAGGGGTTTGATTAGTTGCCGAGTGATGGACAACCAATTTAAGGCCCAATTCTTCCGATTACTGGAAATCGGTATGAAAGGTTTTCGGTGCTGACAAGGCCTCAATCTGACTACTCCTTGTCAGGTGGATATTTATATTACAAATATTAATGTATTTATAGATAAATTGAAATTGCTTACTCGCTTAAAAGAAGTTCATCACACTCATGCGAGTATGGTGAACCCATGATATTCGCAATAGTTGCGTTAACCTACTTACTTATTGCCTAATGCATAATTAAAATATTTTCCTATTCTAACTATATGAATCTGTTCAAAATCTTCAAGATTCTGAACATGCTGGGAGGCTCCGAGGATCTAGCAACAAGGGCTCCATCTCGACGGCTGTAATAAATTCTCCCATCTAATTCGGTTCTATTATTAATTATAGAAAATCAGTCCGAAATCTCAAAGATTTTTGAACAACAATATTGTTTCGCCAACACACTGGCTTCATCAGATGTTGATAAACTAATAGAGAATAAAAAAGAATATTTTATATAATGTTACTGATGACAGTTTTACTGCCATCAACTATTACATATGTTTATTACCAAGGTATAGAAACCCAAATGGAATGAGAATGAAAAAAAAAATGTTTTTTTATTTTATTTATTTCACGAATTTCTTTTTTATTCTTTTTTGCAAACCAGACCTGCGAAAAGGAAATACTATTTTCCTCTGCAGAATTTGCGGCGCTGTTTCTGTTCTTTTATTTTGTTCAATAATTGTACATGAGATTGCATGTCAATGTTTCTATACAACTCTGGATTTAAATAAATAAATAAAATTAAATGATTTTGTGTTTTAGCCATGTGTTTTTAATCATTCAAAATTTAGATATTCTCTTACTCTAGATAAAGTTGCTTGGTCTAAAAGTTCTGTGGTCCATGTGCTGTAGATTAGAGAAGAGTGATATTTCACTTCAGTAATTTGGTCACTGTGATTGGGAAATCACGAATCATACCTGCGTCTCCATAATTCAAATCACTGCGACTGTGATTTTCGACAATGTTGTAAATATATAGGTGAAAAATTAAGTGGTAGGTATCTTCGTGAACGTTTGTGAGGTTCTTCGCTACCACCATCTAAATTATCTAGTTAGAAATATAGGAATATTTACATGCAGAAAGTATTTAAATATCTTCTTTGGATATTCAATATTCATCTACATGATACAGTGACTTTTTTCTGGATTTTCATTTTTCTTGATTCATTTTTCACTATCTCGAAAATGCGCTAACGCTCGAAACATGTTGAAAATTCATGTTGTTAAATATAATCTTGAAACATTAACCCAATAGTTTAATTTACTTTAAATTTTAAAATTTTTTTGAAAATAATATTTTTTCATTCGTTCAATATTTCAAAAGTTCAATGTTTATTGAAATCGTGTAGGCTTTCACGGCCGGTGTCCATTGTGATATAGTCTTCCGGGCTGATTGGCCGTGGTCAACTGGAACTCCTCCTCTTCAAGACGTTTCGTCTCTAACTGTAAGAAACATCTTCAGTGGCGGCGAGTGCTTCAACTGTAACAACAACATGTACTGGGCGACGACTCTGGAGCAACTGATGATAAGTTTGTAGATTCTCATATTGCGACAATGACCTAACGTAAGTAGGTACCAATGCGAGAGCTCAAAATATTATTGATATATAGCTACCCGAGTAAACTTTTATATTATTTCTATGGCTAACAGTTTGGAAATCTGTATTTTTTTTAAATTCCGGATCTGCTAATATATTAATTCAAATTTCTGTACCTTCATTTGAATTGTTTTATAAATGCACATAGTTCCAGCTAGTTTTAGAGATTTGTTTGATTTAATACCAGTGCTAGAATTTATGTGCATCTTTTATGACCTATATTATAACACCTATTAATATTTGGAATGATACTGAGCAGTTTATATATTTTTAAAAAGCTTGTCTATTGCCTTCACTTTTTTTTTTCATCTGGCTCCACTAATGATGTACTTTGAGGTTAAGGATAACGTTATAATTTTTGATATTTCTATTAGTACTAATACAATAAAAATATATAAAATATAATCTAAAACAAAAATAAATAAAATCAGAAGAACCTACAAAAATTCCATTTCTCTTTCAATTCCTACAAATTTCAATTGCTCGGTAGGACC
Source organism: Henosepilachna vigintioctopunctata (assembly GCA_030704895.1). Classification (NCBI taxonomy): domain Eukaryota; kingdom Metazoa; phylum Arthropoda; class Insecta; order Coleoptera; family Coccinellidae; genus Henosepilachna; species Henosepilachna vigintioctopunctata. The sequence goes on from JARQZJ010000102.1 coordinate 57,816, forward strand.
ATATCTAAAAAAGAGATTGAATTACTAAGGTATCAATCATAAGAACTTACCCTTTTTTACCTATAATCGAAAAATAGTTCCTCGCCAGGCTGGATGGCTCTCTTAGCAAAAATGCCAATTCTATGATCCCCATTTACCATCATTACTTTAGCATAACAATTTGGATTAATGGAATGATTAGCAAACCTAATTTTGTTACCCTTTCTAGTTGCATCCACAACAAAATCTAGAAATAATATTACCTTATTTTAAATTATATATATATATATATATATATATATATATATATATATATATATATATATATATATATATATATATATATATATATATATCACTACATAGTATAAAGCAAAGTCGCTTTTTCTGTCCCTTTGTCCCTTTGTACGCTTTAATCTTTGAAACTACGCAACGGATTTTGATGCGGTTTTTTTTTAATAGATAGAGTGATTCAAGAGGGAGGTTTATATGTATAATAACATTCACTAAATAGTGGAGAAGTACTGTTATTTTTGAGGTTTCTAATGTGATGTCGTAAATAATTACATTTTTTCCGCTTACATTGCAAACGCAGGCTGAACCCTACGAGTTTTATCAAAATAATGTACTAAGTATTGTACACATTGAAAAGGTCTACAGAAAAGTCCGTGATGGTATATGTCTATCTCTTATGGATAACCCACAATAACTTTTTTTTGTCATTTACTTTTTGCGACAAATAATAGCTAATTTTCGAAGCGATTTTAACCCATACAGCATTAATCCTTAACCAATTAAATACCTTGAATACATTGTTCATTTAATATAGATATATATGGCCCTTTACACCGTATGATTTAAGTGAATATTTTCGAAGATATTACAGATTTAAAAATTGCGGGGCGTAGCGTTTGCGGCGGTACCGGCCGGCCGCCCGGTGCGGCAAAAGCGTGCGTGCCTATAAATAGCGCGTCTGAGGCCGCGGTTTTCCCTATAGCACTTTGAATTTAGCAGCGAAGGGACGCGTTTATTATATCGGAGCTCTCCAGCGAGGAATAGCAATACTTCACTACATAGTATAAAACAAAGTTGCTTTCTCTGTCCCTATATCCCCATGTACGCTTAAATCTTTAAAACTACGCAAAGGATTTTGATGTGGTGTTCTTTAGTAGATACAGTGATTGAAGAGGAAGGTTTATATGTATAAGAGCATCCATGAAATAGTGGACAAATAATGTTATTTTTGAGGTTTCTAATGTGATGTCGTAAATAATTACATTTTTTCGCTAACATTGCAAACGAAGGCTGAACCCTACGAGATTTATCAAAATAATGTACTAAGTATTATACACATTGAAAAGGTCTACAGAGAACTCCGCTATGGTATATGCCTATCTCTTATGGATATACCACAATAAAATTTTTTCTCATTTACTTTTTACAAATAATGGCTAATTTTCGAAGCGAATTTAACATTACGAATTTAACCAATACAACATTAATCCTTATCCAATTAAATACCTTAAATACATTGTAGATTTTATATAGATTTATATGGCCCTTAACAGCATATGATTTAAATGAATATTTTCGAAGATATTACAGATCTACAGAGAAAGCGACTTATATATATTATATAAGTCGATAAGTACTTATATATATATATATATATATATATATATATATATATATATATATATATATATATATATATATATATATATATATATATATATATATATATATATATATATATATATATATATATATATATATATATATATATATATATATATATATATATAATTATAATAATTTATATGGCAAAACAACGTTGGCCGGGTCAGCTAGTATATATATAAAACTTGGTTCTCGGAATGAACCGCGGTTCGGTTCATTCCGAGAACCAAGTTTTATACATACTTCTGACCGCGGAAACCTTTCTGAATATATATATATATATATATATATATATATATAATATATAAATATAATTGTTGTGGGTTATAGGCAAAAATGAGAGGCCACTATGAATAGATTTTATCCAATTTGTCTGCCTGGTCCATATTTCGACTGTGTTTACAGTCACAGTCTTTTATAGAAATTATTATTTAATAGAATACTATTAAAATAGAAAAAGAGGAAAAGTAAAGGACCCAGGGTATTCAAAAATTAAATTCACTTTGAAAGCAACTAAAGCAAAATCGTCTTCTCACGAATCTACTAGAACCAAGAACACTGCAGCCAATCAAGCGAGTTGGTACTCTCATGTCTGTTAAGAAGGCCACATGGATGACATGAGGGAGTGCTCAATGATTTTAGTGGTATGTATCATGAGGAGTGCGTCGGTTTATCAGCGGATGATTGTGATGACTTCATATGTCCTGCTGAATGTTAAAAAAGACCATGTATTTTATTATTAGAATACTTATATATTGTTGTGCTGTTATGTATAAGGATTACTGACCTCAAGAACCAAATTTTAATGTTTAAGTTGATTACTTATATAATATAAAATATAGGCCTTATTATCCTACCTAATTATAATAAGGCCTACTGAGAGTGTTTCAAAAAAAGTTCAATTTTATGTATATTGTGAGCAGAAGTTGCTATTTTTGTGTTCCATTTTGTAGTACCATAAATAAACGACTGATTACCAATAAATGTAATTGATTAAGTTGTTCTTTCAATATTTTATAACTATTTCCCCTTAGCTAGTCCTTATTACCCTCATGTACCTTATATATATATATATATATATATATATATATATATATATATATATATATATATATATATATATATATATATATATATAATTTGAATAAAACTAAGTAGTTTTTCGATTTTCACTATAATTAATTCAAAATATGACAATATCGTTTCGCCACCCATCGAAAAACCACTAAGTTTATTATATATAATAGAATAGAAATTTATATCAACGAAACTTTTCTCAAACCAAGCAGAACATTCAGAATCCAAAATTACCAAATCTACCGAACAGACACAACATGAAGAGGTGGAGGAACCGCCATCCTCATCAAACAGGGAATCGCTCATGAATAAATAGACAGAATCACTACAATCCATAGAAAACACAAGGATCGGAATAAAAACCAGAAAAGAAGACTTAATATACTACGCGGTATATAACCCACCGGGCACCACAATTACGGACGTAGACATCAAGAAGCTCTTTAGACACAACGTTGCAACAATTGCAGCAGGAGACCTGAATGCTAAGCACAGAGCCTGGAACAGCAGAGTTACAAACGCAGCTGTAAATCAGTTACTGAAAATTGCCAACGAGAACGACCTGATAATTGCTGCACCCAGCGAACATACCCACCTATGTACTTGAACAAATACAACAGAACTTCTGGACATAGCGGTAATACAAAATGTTCGCTGGGCGTACCAATTACAAACTTTTTACAAAAAATTAAAAAGGCCGTAGAAGAAGCAACAACAAAAACAGAAGTTACAAACAGAGAGCCGATACCTCAAAATCTGAAAATCCTACTTACCCAGAAGAGGAGCGCACTCAGAAAATACCGAAGAACACTTCACCCAGAAGACAAGAAAATCCTGAACAAACTGACTCAGGAAGTGAAAGAACATCTAGGAGAGCACAGAACAAAAGAATGCGACAAAAAGCTAGTCACTAAAAAGTGAAAACACCTCATTTGGCAGATGGCTCAGCAGATTATGAACAAGAAGACCCGAAGAAGAGTGCCGAGAATATTCCACACAGGCGGAGTTGCACTGACAGACGCTAAAAAAGCCGAAGTCTTCGCAAACCACCTAGAATCTCGGTTCACTAACAATCCGGAAAACCAAGATGTCGATGTCAACTTCGACATGAACGTCAACAGAATAGGTACAAGAATAGAAATACCTAACGAGAACGAAGAAGACGACGAAATAGAAGAAGTTTCAGAAAATGAGATCCAAGACATTCTGAAAAACCAGAAAAGCCCCAGGGCCAGATGGAATAAAAAATCAGGCGTTGAAGTACCTACCCGAAGAAGCGATACAAGAAATTACCGAAATCGCACGTGGAGTGTTCCGTACTGAACAGTTCCCAAAAATCTAGAAGCAAGCAGTAACCATAATGCTGCATAAATATGGTAAACCGACCAACAAGGCGAACAGTTACAGGCCGATAAGCTTATTGCCTGCATTAAGCAAAGTCATAGAAAGAACCCTGTAAAAGAGATTGAAATCATTCGCAGACAGTAGGAACATCCTTCTAGATGATCATCAGTTCGGTTTCAGAACGGAACACTCGACAATATATCAACTGGCAAGAATGACATAAGACATCAAGGATAAACTAAATATATCAATACCAACTGGAGCCATATTTTTGGATATCGAAAAAGCCTTCGACAAAGTGTGGCACCATGGTTTGATATACAAATTGAAAAGAGACAAATTTCCGAGGAAGTTAGTGAACATAATTCAAGCTTACCTAAGTGGACGAACTTTCAGAGTCAGAATAGGAAATCAACTATCAAGTACCAAGGAAGTTCATGCAGGAGTGCCGCAAGGATCAGTAATCGGCCCTCTTCTCTATAACATCTACACGTTAAATATAACAACACCCGAGAAATGCAAAATAGCCCAGTTCGCCGACGACACCGCTCTCTACATATCGAGCAGAAGAAAAGAGGGCGTTCAAAAGAGACTACAGGAACACCTGCTAAAAATACACAAGTACTCTGAAAAGTGGAAAATCAAAGTAAACCCCAACAAAACAGTAGGAGTTTACTTTGATCACAAAAGGAGAGAGAAGAAACCTGAGAAAATCATTTTCAAGGGTCATTCCATCCAATGGGAAGAGAAAACAAAGTACCTAGCAGTATATCTGGACCACGATTTGAAATTTAAAACTCAAATCGCGGAAAACATCAAGAAAGCCAGACAACTGCATGCCCACCTGTATCCCCTTTTGAATAAAGAGAGCAGGATGTCAATTGAGAACAAGATGAAGATAATTAAAACAATCATCATCCCAGGACTCATCTACGGAGGCGAAATCTCGGAAATTGACACAAAAATCGACAAACTACAAAACACTCTGAACAGGATAGTACGTTCAGCAGTAGGGGCACCAAGATACATGCCCAACCAGAGCTTGTACCAAGAACTAAAGTACAAACCACTGACAGTGACAATACAAGAAAGAAGACAGAAGATGATCGAACGAATGGAGACACACAACAACAGTCTCGTACGGAGAACGACCGAAATTACCTCCAGAACATCAGGAGGTAAAACATCTCTGAAGCAATGGAAGAGAACGGTAGACGAAGAAGATTCCCAACAACACAAGAGAAGAAAGTACTAATAACGCACTAAGTATCGAGATGTGAACACTCACATACTCCATTGCAGAAGAAAGGCGAAACGAAGACAAAGGATTTTGATCCAGTCCTCAACAAAAACGAGTGAAGACCTTCACTGAAAGTCATCGATTATTGATTGATAGATTAAATATGGACTGATGATTCATAATAACGATGAAACAATTGTATCCTATTATCCTTCAACAAGATCGATGAATTTTTCGAAACGCTCTCAATATTCACTCTCGAAAGTGATGGGTTCGTTCTCGTTGTGTAGACAGCTCCCTGAGAGTTTTATTTGAAATATTTCGATTAAAAGTCTCAGTATTTACTAGTATTGAATGACCTGTGAATCTTGAAACTATATTGAAAAAGAAAACAAATTTATTTCCGAAAGTATAACTGAAACAACATCCAAGTACAAAAGAAACATATAAAAATAACGTAATATTTACGTAATGCTACTATAATTATAAAATTCTCGTAGTGAATAAGGTTCACATTCATTTATGTAAGAGAATAACCTTTTTTTAAACATAAATTTGGTGCTTATAGAAAGCAGAGCTTTAGGTAAAGCATTATATAATTTCATTCACATACAATGTGAGTTATTTTGTGTAAGACTCAAATTTATTTTAGGATTTAAAAATGGATGCGTTCTTCTGGTATTATTAGTATTTCTATGCTCTCGGAAGTAGTCCATATATCCATATACAAATAATATACTCTTGAATATATACATCCCATAAAGTGTTAGTATATGATTCTTCCTGAAGATGTCCCTACATGACATCCTGAATGGCATATTCAAGATTTTTGCAATGCCAATTTTTGCGTATAAAATATTCTATATGCATGTGTACTGTTTCCCCAGGTAGATATTTCATAGGTTAGAATAGATTGAAAATGTTCAAAATACAGTATTCTAAGAATATCTGTATCCGCATGATAATACATAACTCTTAGCGAATAAACAACAGAGGTCAGTTTTTTATTCAGCTCCATTATGTGTTCTCCCCATTTCAAGTTTTGAGTCCAAATACAGGACGCGCCAGAGAAACTTACCTATTTGAAAGGCCAATAAAAACAAAAGTACTTCAATTATTGTTTTGATTTTTTTTTATTTGACAATACAATATCCCAATTTTTTTTTCATGCAGTCTTGAAAATGACATCGGATAAATGGCAACCCCCATTGCGCATACATTGAAGTCGATTTTTGAAGTCGGGGAAATGTTGTCGCAACAAATTCATTGAGTCTCGTGCTGTGTGTGCTGTGGCTCCATCTTGCTGAAACCACACGTTCCTAGCGTTCATTTCTTAGAGTTTGGAAGAAAAAATTCCTCGATCATGTTCCTGTAACGAGCTCTATTCACGGTAACTGCGCGTTCGTTTTTTTCAAAAAACATAAGGAACAATTATTCCCATTGCCGACATCGCACACCAGACAGTAACTCGCTCATAATTAAGTGGCTTCTGGTGAAGCTCATGTGGATTTACACCACACCAATAACGCATGTTTTGCTTTTTGACGCAGCCGGAAATGTTGCGTAGCAACAAGTGAGCGACCGTTAGAAAAGAAGCTCTCGACTGCAAAGGCTCGCTGTTCTCTAGACCAGAGCATGATGGCAACTGACTGGAGGTAGAAACAAACTTGGGAACTTCCCCTTTCGCCCCTTTACCCACCCAACTCTCCGCACGGGAATTTTTTCAAATAAGTAAGTTTCTCTGGCGCACCTTGTATACACCTCTGCAACACTCATACACCTTGGAGGATATCTCCCTAGCATTTCTCATCACATCATCGACATGTCCAGATGAGGTAACAATATTCGTATCATCTGCATATATAGTCATCCAATGAGCACCATCAGTTGTAATTTCAGAGAGATCATTTATATAAATGATGAAAAGCAAAGGACCGAAAATGCTCCCCTGTGGAACTCCACGCATAGGCTGCAGTTTGTCGGATAGAAATGTGTTTCCATATCTTGTGAGAGATACCATTTGATTTCGATTTGTTAGATAGCTTTGTATCAATTTGATCTGTTTACCACGTATCCCGCAAGCTTCCATTTTATCGAGAAGAATAGTATGGTCCACCAAGTCAAATGCTTTTGAAAGATCAAGAAATAATGCAAGTGGAATGTCACCGAATTCTATTGCTTTTAAGATATTTTGTGTCAGCTCAAATATAGCGGTCTCAGTACTTTTATTTCCTAAGAAGCCGTGTTTAGCCCTGCTAAAGAGCTGAAACTTTCTGCAGAAAGTAATAAGACGATTATCAATCAATTTTTCAAGAATCTTTGAGAAGGACGATAACAGGCTTATAGGACGATAATTATTTAGATCCTCACAATCCCTTTTTTTATGATTAGTTTGACAACGGCAATTTTTAGGGCACCTGGGAATATTCCTTCACTAAAAGCAGAATTTATGATGTATTTCAGATGCCCCACTATAATATGCATCGATGATAGGTACAGGTAGGACCGATGTAACAGTCATAGGTACATTATCATAACCACAAGATGTTGAATTTCTCAGTTTATTTACTATATCCATAATTTCAGATGTTGTAGGATCGAACAAGCAAAATTACTTTTGTTGTTCAATATATATATATATATATATATATATATATATATATATAAGTGTAGAGTACAAGTGTTACAACAGTAAGGAAACAAAGTCAACTAGGAAACAGTACAGCAATACATAATACGATAGATAATAATATTGAATCATCTGTAATTTAGATATTCATCTGTTGTGTAGGGTTCAATTTCAATACAATTAATTGTCGCTTCAACTACTTTTTGAATATGGTTGGATTCACATTCTTTACGTTTTCTGGCAATTTGTTGTAAAAAAGCATAGAAGAATTCAATGGACTTTTTTAAAGCCATTCCTCAGCTGCTTTCATGAGGATGTTTGCCTCATGAACCATCGATTGCAGGTTGCTTGATTCGATTATTATATAGATAACAAATAAGAGAGGCCCAAGTATGCTTCCTTGAGCAACTTCCACATTCACTTGCATAGGATCAGACAAGTACCTGCAGTCCTCTCTTATAACTTTAACATTCTGAATACGATTCGATAAATATGAAGTTAGCCATTTCAGGAGAATTCTCCTTATACACAACCGTTCCAGTTTTGAGAACAGAATCTCATGCACAACACTTTCAAATGCCCTAGTGAGATCCAGGAAAATGCCCATTGGAATGTGACCAGACTTGAGACTGCTATAGCTTTGCTGGATAAAACTGTATATAGCAGTCTTAATACTTTCCCCCCTCAAATAGCCATGTTGTGTATCAGTGAATAAAGAGCATATGTTACAAAATTCGACCAGTCTTAAACACATAGCAGTTTAAAAATTTTTTAAAAAAGCCGTCAGCACACTTATTGGCCTGTAGGTTTCCATTAGTGTGCTGTCCCCTTTTTTGTAGATCGGACTAATAAGCGCTATTTTCAGCTTATCCACTTGTTGAATTGTCCTTTAATCTGTGAACAATGTTGATTGATGATGGTTTATGATGATGATATATATATATATATATATATATATATATATATATATATATATATATATATATATATATAATATATTGCTTATTGTGTTTTTATTTATGATGTTTCATGGGAGTGCTCAGTCTCTCTTTTTTAAAGTTTTCAACTCTTACCATTATTAAGGTTAAACAAGAAACTGCACATATATTTATCATAAACTTTTCCCCGCCTGTCAGCTTCATCTTGTGAAATTATTTCACCACAGTATTCCGAAATAAATTCATTTTTCTGTGCACTATCCTTGAGGAATATTCCCCAACCTGCTACATCAGATGGTGCCATCAAAAGATGTTTATCTGGAAAAGAATGCACTTTATAAATATTTATTACAAGCTATGTCAGCAGGATATATATTCGATTTGGCACTTGAAATGACATTTCAATTACTATTTGAAATTAAAATTACATAGTTACTTGTTAGCAGTTACTTTTATCTATACAATTTAATTTTAGCATTGACATTATCAATATTTGATGATCTAAATTCAATTATATATTTTTTCTCTATAAGCGCTATTATTTCAGATAAATATTTTTAAAAGTTGCAGCGAACATAATAAATGCAAGTTACTTAGTTTTGGACAGTTCGCGTCGAGACCCCGAAGAGAGAGGTTGTGTCGTTTCCGAGAGCGGTATAGCGATAAACAAACATCTGAAAAACATCTGTTAGTGCAGTGTTAGACATTTTATTTTTGGGGCTTACGAAATTTTTAATATATCAACCCAAACTAAACGAAATATGCCATTACAAGGAAAGTTTCTACGACGGGTAACCGACGGCTAAACCTGTAGTCGTAAAGTTATTCTACGAAACTAAAATAGTGGTAACAATGGCGAATAAACAGCAAAATGAAAAAGGTTTATTACAGCCAAGGACAAGTGGGGAGCAGGCACTATACAATGCCTGGACCCAAGCCGAAAATAGAATTAAAATTCTAGAAAACACAATTAAACAACTACAAAAGGAGATAGAATATCTTAAACCAAATACACAGAAAAATACCTCCCAATCAGGTAATGAGCATACAGAATATGCACCTGATGAGGAAGAATTATCAAAAGAGACGGAATGGATTAGAAATAAGCACTATAAAAAAAGGAGACTAAATGACACATTAAGTCCACCACAACAGCGTGCACAATCTGTGAGAATATCAAAAGAAATCAGTAAACCTAAAAAAGCAGAAAGACCACCTCCTGTTATCATAGAAGGAATCAAAGACAACTATAACAAAATTCATAAGGAACTGAGCGAAACTCTCACTCATTTCCAAATAAAATTAATCAATGATGACAACATAAAAGTCAATGTCTTTGATAGCGAAAATTATAGAAAACTGACCAGCATACTCAAAGAAAATGGGCGATCGTGGCACTCCTACGAGAATAAACAAAGCAGACCGATAAGAGTTATCGCCAAAAGACTACATCACGCATGCGACGCGAAAGAAATTATAAGAGATCTTCAAGAAAGAAGCTACAAAGCAATAGATGCATGTATAAAACTTAAGTGGAGAACTAAAGAACCGTTGAATATGTTCACATTAACATTTAGTAATGACGAAGATATCAACAAAATATACGGTATTACGACGATACGAGGAAATGGTGGAAATAGAACCTAAAAAAAATCCAAACTGATACTGCAGTGCAAACGTTGTCAAGCCTTTGGACACACACAGAAATATTGTGCAAAAGAACCAAGGTGTGTAAAGTGTGCTGGTAAATATCTTACAATGAACTGCAAAAAGACAGAAAATGTGCAACCAAAATGCGTTAACTGCGGTAAAAATCACCCAGCTAATTACCGAGGATGTATTGCCGCAAAAGAGCTACAAAAAATCAGAACTAACGCAGGGAATAGAAGAGAAATACCGATGCAACCAACAAGAGGCGAAAAACAGGCTAGCAGTCAGAAAAATACCGACTCAAAACTTAACCGCACCGAAACATTCAAGATCAGAACTCCTAATAAATCTTAAAGCCAAGTGGCGGCAGGTAACATAAGCAATAATAATGAAGAAAATATATCACAACAAAAAGATGAGCCAACGCTACAGCTAATTTTGAAACAAATGCTTGAACAAAAGCAATTGTTCCAGAACTTTGACGAGCGATTAAGAAGGATAGAGTACAGCAATAAGGGAGCTATTCCTAAACAAAAAAATGGTTAGTAGTCTCAAAATAATGTCATGGAATGCCAATGAACTATAGCAACACAAACAAGAGTTACAAACAGTCCTAGATATTGAAAAGATTGATGTTTGTTTAATATCAGAAACACATTTCACCAATCAGTCATATATCAAGTTTAAAGGTTATAAATTATACCACACCACCCACCCAGACAATGCAGCCAAAGGGGGAAGTGCGGTTATAATTAAAGAAAGCATACATCATCAAGAAATGGAATACAAAACCGAAGAAATTCAAGCTACATCTGTAGCCGTTAAAACAAAGACATATCAAATCGGAATAACAGCAATATATAGCCCGCCAAAACACGCCATTAAAAAACAACAGTACCTAAACTTTTTGAGGCAACAAGGTGATAGATTCTTAGTGGGCGGTGACTTCAATGCAAAGCATACCGACTGGGGATCTAGACTAACTACAACTAAAGGAAGAAAGTTGCTAGAGGCAATAAAAGAGAACAAGTGTGACTATTTATCGACAGGTAAACCAACATACTGACCTACTGACCCGAACAAAGTACCGGATCTTATTGACCTCTTTATAATTAAGAATATATCCTCCAACTATATTCAAATTGAAGATGATTATTCTATGAACTCAGCTCATTCACCAATAATATTAACACTGAGCGAACACATACTCAAAAAAGAAAATAATCCAACACTAGTTAACAAATTTACTGACTGGAAAAGCTTTAGGATTTATCTTGAAAACAAAATTAACTTATCCGTCCCTCTGAATAACAAAATTCATTTAGATCAAGAGGTGGAGATATTAGTTACTGATATACAACCGGCAGCATGGGAAAATACTCCATTAATAAAACATAGAATAGCTGGAAATAATTACCCTTACGAAATAAGAGAACTAATTGTAGAGAAAAGAAAACTCAGAAGGAAATGGCAACAGACAAGAAATCCCGCAGATAAGACTAGGCTAAATAATGCGACTCAGCGCTTGAAGAGGGAGATCCAACAGATTAAGCAGGAATCAGTTAGTTCTTACCTCCAAGAATTAACCAATGATAACAGCACCAATTACTCACTATGGAAGGCCACAAAAAGACTTAAGAGACCTATAATACAGAACACTCCAATTAAACAACAGAATGGAAAATGGGCCAAAAACTGCTACGAAAAAGCAGAACTCTTCGGAAATCATCTAGAGCAAACATTCAAACCTTTAGAAGAACAAGAAGCCCCGCAATGGGAAGAAATAATACAAGACGAAGAATCAATAAAACTCACCACACCTAGAGAGATATATACTGAAATAAAACAAAATATAAACACAAAAAAAGCACTAGGATTCGACCAAATTACTGGAGAAGTCCTTAAACAGCTTCCACGAAAGGCCATAGTTAAGTTAACAAACTTAATTAATGCTGCCTTTAGGTTAAGATATGTTCCAAGGTTTTGGAAGATGGCAGAAGTTATTATGATTTCCAAACCCGGAAAACCACCTCACGAAATAACTTCATACCGGCCAATATCACTATTACCAGTAATAGTAAAGCTTTTCGAAAAACTCCTTCTGAAAAGACTAAAAGCAGTCATCGAAGAACATAAACTAATTCCTAACCATCAATTTGGGTTCAGAAATAACCACTCCACAATAGACCAAGTACACAGAATAACACACGTCATAGAAAATCCTGCCATCTTACATTAGTGAAAGATATTTCAGAATAAAACAAGAAGGAGCTTATTCCGAGCTGAAACCAATCAATGCTGGTGTTCCACAGGGTAGCGTGTTGGGCCCAATACTATATCTGCTATACACGTCCGATATACCAGTACTTCAAAATAATACCATTGCCACTTTTGCTGATGATACAGCTATATTAGCAGTGGGAAGAAACATCACAGAATCCACACAAAAACTCCAGACCGCAATTGAAACGATCAGTAAGTGGACTAAGACATGAAGAATTAAACTGAATGAAAATAAATCGGTACATGTTAACTTCACAAATAAAAAATGTAATCATATACCAATTCATATCAACAATAAACAAGTACCACACTCAAACACAGCAAAATATCTGGGGATAACACTAGATGCGAAGCTCCGTTGGAAGGCTCACGTTAAAACAAAAAGGACAGAACTAGAATTAAAATACAGGAAAATGTATTGGCTAATAGGATGTAGGTCCCAATTATCAGTTCAGAACAAGCTTCTACTATATAAACAAATTCTTAAACCTGTGTGGTCTTACGGAATACAATTATGGGGTTGTACCAAACAAACAAATCGCAATATTATCCAAAGATTTCAAAACAAAATACTGAGAAATATTACAGACGCCCCTTAGTATGTACGTAATAGTGACTTACATAGGGACCTAAAGGTAGAAACTATTGAGCAAACTATTACCCAATATGCCAATAAACATGAAGAAAGGCTTCATCAACATGTCAATATCGAAGCAATTCAATTGCTAGACAACACTAAAAGAAGACTAAAAAGAACAAAACCGTTTGAGTTAGTGAAGTGAAAGTGACTGCGAAAAACAGTGCTCGTATTACATGTTAAGTTTTAGTGTAACTCTAATATAGGACTAGAATATAAGGAACGCTGATGAGTATACCTTAGTTTAAGCTAGATAGTAGTCAATTAGGTTGAAATAAAATTGCTCATTGGTCCACTGTGACCAGATTGTAATATTAAAAATGCTTAAATTATTTAGTATTTAATAAAAAAAAACTTAGTTTTGAGCAATTTAGTATATGTAAACCAAAATGATGTGAGTTATAGTTACTTTTCTGTGAGAAATTTTGCATAAGTGTTATTATTAACAATTTGTGATTTGTGGACACTTAAAATTAATAACCGTTTTCTGAGTAAAGCAGAGTGCCTCTGGGATAGTATAAGCAAAACATTACTGGACAAAAAAGGATGTCAATTACAACAAAATGATATTATATCTATTGAATATTAAGTTGAGTCTTTATATGTACTGCAAAAGCCCTTAAAAAGGAATCATGCTTTGCATACCTACAATGACCTGTGTACATAAAAAAATTAAAGAATAGATGACTTCACACACATAAAACACTGAGGTTGAGTAAAAAGCCTGGACTTGACTTGTTGAAATTTAGCTTTGCATATCTAAATCCAGATTAACCTTTCAACAAAGATGATTAGTGTTCATTAATTATAATATTGCCTTGGACCATTATCAATAATATTTAGGCAACAGTAGAGAAAAGCAAGTTGAAAGATTTTATGAGAATAATAAAATAATGATGGGCAGCTACCAATGATGGAAAAATTCCAATAAGCTTCATATAAATGAATAAATAAACTTAAACAATTTTTACTGATATCAGACATGCATATAATGAGAGATTACTGTTAGAGTAGTAAAACAATTCAAAATATTTCATTCAACGACTGAATGAAGAATACTCTTGAAAAATTTTACTGAATTGTATTCAGTTGAATTGTTTCACTTTGATTGTATATTTTTGAATTGTTTATATTGAACAAGAAAAATTCCTGTTATCATTCAATCCAATTTGATTCACTTTATAATTCTGCAAAATGTTAATATATTTGAAATTTAAGTTTCTAAGCTAAAAAACTAATGTTATATTTCAATTTGAGGTATCTAATTTGTATTAATTCAGGTATATTTTAATAATATCCAAACATCAAAACAACATTTGGCCAGAGATAAATTTTTATGAGATTTCTTGAGAATTTTGCATATATTCAACTATTTTATTTATGTATTCACTTACGCAATGCTCTCTGTACGCTGACGTTCTTACATGTTATTTTACTAATATCGAATTGATCGGCTCCACATGTTTGACATAAATCAGGATCACATTCCCTGACCGCAAGATAACAAGGACATTGCTTTGTGTTACACTGAGCCTTACACCTACAACCTGGAAACCTATTCTGACCTAAAAAGTAAATTAATGAAAATTTTAGTAGTACAAGAATTAACATTAATTTGAATATTATACAATATAAAAAACAGGATTTGAAGAAGCCAATACTTAAATACATATAACACATAGTCTCAAATAAATGCGAGAAGCATAATTCAGAAGACTGGAAAGGAAAAATCATTATATTTTGAATGAATAATTTTGTTCTTCCTATATAAATATATATATATATATATATATATATATATAGGGATATATATATATATATATATATATATATATATATATATATATATATATAAATATATGATAAACTACCTAAGAGAAAATCCTCCCTACTGCTTGGATCAGTTTAGAGTAGAAATTTAAAATCCCAATTTATATAAACTGGAATTAATTAATTATTTTTTGAATTTATTTTGTTAATTTTGACTTAGTTACTATGTAATTGAAATAAACTATCTATCTATATATATATATATATATATATATATATATATATATATATATATATATATATATATATATATATATATATATTAAATTAATTAACATTAATTTGAATTTTATACAAAATAAAAAACAGGATTTGAAGAAGCCAGTACTTAAATACATATAACACATAGTCTCAAATAAATGTGAAAAGCACAACTCAGAAGAACTTCAGAAGATGGACTATTTTATATATATATATATATATATATATATATATATATATATATATATATACTAGCAGACCCGGCGAACTCCGTTTCGCCACCAGATGGCTTCGTTTTATGTAACATTTCGTTTGGTGATTAAAAGTTTTATATTTGAAAAGGAAAAATTTTATTTCGTTTCTCAACAGTAATGAATTCATTTCGATTACAAAAATGAAGTGTTATTTAGTTGAACGTCTCTAAGTAAATGAAAGTGAATCAAAAGTAAATACTGAATTATATCCGTGTCCGCAAATTATCCGTTTCATTGAAGTAACCACATTTTTTGTTTTTTGGTCTGACGTTAACACAAACAAAGCGGATGGTTTCCCAACTCGTGAACACGCAACGTATAACTGCCCATGTGAAAAACAATGATTTTCTAAATTTATCCCGCAAACACTAAGCGATTGGCCTTGCGACTTGTTCATTGTCATTGCGAACGCAAGGCGACCTGGAAATTGCAATCGTTTGAAGTCAAACGGAAGATCAGTCGGAATCATTGGTATTCGAGGAATACATACATTTTCACTTGCGTACTTTCCGTTAATAATGGTTGCCTCAATCAAATTCGGCATGTCTTTTAACCGAAAGTCGAGTACCGTTGCAAAGTCGCGGTGGATTCAAATTACGCAATATCATAATAACTGTACCATCTTTGAGTTGCAAGTTATGTGCTGGAAATCCTGGTAACTCCAGAGAGTTCAAAAACTCCGTTGGATAATTTACTACATCATCGGGATTTGTTATGGAATCAACGGATTTGTATGTCACCAAATCGCCTGCAATTTTTGATTGAATGGTGAAATTCAGTGCGTGTATATCATTATTCTTTGCTGCAAGAATTGTTCGTTGACTTAACTAAGCATAATTCTGATAATTCTCACTAATGTTTGGAAAACATCTTCAATAAAAGCTAATTGAGAGTCTACAAATCGGCAAAAGTTGTTGGTAAGAGTAATTTATCCAGATGTCGCATCAACTGGGACTTTTCAATTTCCAACAGCTAATAATTGTTTGGAAAATTGTGCAGCACTTTGATCATTTTGAAGTTGAATTCTCATATTAGTGGTTAGCGATAATGTTTTTACGTTATTCCATAATAACGGTAACATATAAAGGTGATGCCATCAGGCAAGCATTCAATTCATCTGCAGGCGTTCCACGGGGAATTACTGGCAACGTCTGCCTGAAATCGCCTGCCAACAATATCATCAAGCCGCCAAAGAAATAAACAGCTATAAAAAATAAGGGTTGATCGTAGAAGGGTGAAAATTTAGTATTGTATGTATTTTTGTATGTTGTATCATAAAAAAATAAAAACTGAAAATTTTGTCTAAAAAATAAAAAACAAAATTCAGGGGTGGACTACCCCTAACATTTAGGGGGATGAAAAATAGATGTTGGCCGATTCTCAGACCTACTCAATACGCTCACAAAATTTTATGAGAATCGCTCAAGCCGTTTCGGAGGAGTATGGAAACGAAAACTGTGACACAAGAATTTTATATATAAGATATATATGAAGTAATAGGCTATAAAAAAAATTATTCTATAGTTATCGTGCTCATATCATAAATATTCAATATTAAAACTATAACTTCCTTTCGATAATTTTTTGACGAATTATTCAAAAGATAATTTGTAGAGACCTAGTTTGTGAAATACGATGCATTAAGACTAAAACATTGTGTTCAGTGTGAACTTTGATACGTTGTCATCATAAATGCTCTTAAGACTTCAATAACACCCTAAAAATTATATTATTTGAACTATACTAGAAAAGAAGTTTATAGCAACATAAATCCCGCGAAACTTAAAATAGGTGTCAAAAACACAAGCGAAACAAAAGATTGCAATATGTGGCAAACTATTGCAAAAAAAATAAATAATTTTTTTTCCAACTTTTGCAATTAAAATAAATTGCAAAAGTGGGAAAACTAAAAAAAAAGTAGAAAGAAATTAGGAACTGGAAATTGGGAATTAGGAAATTGTTTCATCAAGCGATTCAGCACATGGCGAGATCTGCTGGAAGCTGTGTGAACATGATCATCTAAGCAGAAATCGCCGACGCCTTGCCCTTAACAATTAATTCTAGAAACATAATGAGCCAAATTATAAAATGTAGCACAAAGTGCAAATCGATGACT
Source organism: Henosepilachna vigintioctopunctata (assembly GCA_030704895.1). Classification (NCBI taxonomy): domain Eukaryota; kingdom Metazoa; phylum Arthropoda; class Insecta; order Coleoptera; family Coccinellidae; genus Henosepilachna; species Henosepilachna vigintioctopunctata. Next base: position 75,674 of record JARQZJ010000102.1, read on the forward strand.
AAGAGGCATATGGAATAATTCGAGATTTCATTAAAATTAAGTGTATGTTAAAAAATGTAGGGAACATACAACTTTTTACTTACAATCAGAACTGCATTGACAGAATTTCTCACAGAAATTCTGTGCTCCTATACAAGGACAATGAGAATCGCAATTTTGTCCTGGATGGTCACAAGGAGTAAAGTTATAGACGTGATTGCTATTTGTTTCTTTCTTAAGTTGAATTTTTCTGCAATGCATTGACCACAGGCGATGTTTCTTCTTCTTCTTTCTTGGTGGTGTGTAATCCTTCAATGTTTCTTCAGCAGGTATTATTGCATCTTCTTTTTGGGCAAAATAGTACACCTGTTAGAAAAATGAAAAAGACGTCTTTAATTGAAAACAAAAATAATTTAAATTTATAATTCTTATGACCAAAATGACAGTTATGTAACATAAATGCTAACATAAACTTAAATAACTTAAATTTGCATTAGAAAATATTTAACTAAAACTAGAAATAACAACATTTCAAATTTATAGTGTAAAAAATATTTCTCAAGGGAGAACAAGGTAATGAGATCCTATTAGGAGAAATATTTATGAAGACCACATATGTTAACATCGTTGTAATTTTCAATTAAGAATTCCAATATTGGTTATGAAAATTTTTTGATTTAATTAGTCATGAGTTAAGTTACCATAACAATTTTATTAAGTCATTCGCTTCTCTTAGCCTGCCCATGCAGGTTGTAAAAGCCCATTTACAGTACTTATGGGAAATTATTATAAGAGCCATAATATTTACTCTCTCCTGATAATTTAAGTGAAGTTATTTTGAATGAAATATTAGTTATTAATGAAAATGACTATTTTCAACACAAATACAAAATCCACTATTCAAAGAAAGAAATAAAGATGTGGTTATTATTAGAAAACAAAACAATTTTTTCCTGTGTTTCAACAATTATGAAACTTGATGAAAACTTCCATTCTACGCAAACCAATATTGACCAGTATTGGTCTCATTTGTTGTCTTCTGAATAGCACACTTTTGGTATTTAACATGATGAGGTTGGAATCAAGGATGGGTTTATAGCTCTTTCCTTTTGAACCATTTTTGATTGAATCTGCTTACATGTGGTTTGAATTTAAAGAAAACAAGAATTCACGAGGATATAGCTTTAAAATATGATACCTGTAAATATGGTAATTGTTTTACTAAATCTACCCTAGTGTAAGCTTTGTTCAACAATTCCAATACTGTGGTTTTAAAGCTTAGGTGAATTTATTAAGTACTGTTGCTAGATTTTGAAATAAAAACAAGATATAACAAATGACCTAAAAAGCATATTGTGGAAGGTAATGTTGGGTAGTGAGAGCCTTGCTAGGATACCATTAGCAGCTGATCACAATTTTGAACTTCCTAATAAATGAATGTAGGTATGTAATGAAATAAACACAATGGTTATATTGGATAACATGTGAATAGTTTTGGAAGAAGCTAACTCCATGCTTGCCATGACTTTGGCAATAGTTTTGTATGAGCTATTATTATTAGTTTAATGCCATGCACTAAAATTTAATCTCGATGATTAAAGGAAGCGAGCGGATGTATATTATCACGCAATCAATTTTCAATACTTCCTTTTCAATCATGGGTACATTATTCAACCAGTTTCATTAACCCACACTCCCCTATATCTTGTATCTCTAAAATGTAACTGTTGTATCGAATTTTTTAAAATTTACCTGCTGACAAGTTTTTGTAAGCATCATCTGCGCTATAGCACAATAGTTGTTGAGAAATACTTTATGTAGTACCCTGAATAAGCTTTCATCAGATCCTGTCCATTCTTTATGGTCATTTGCTCCCATAAGCCCAATTAAACTGAAGGAAGTGGCAGTAGATACAGGATCATCATTAGAATCTGAAATATTTTTTTAAAAATGATTCAATAATTCTGATTTGGCTGAAATATCAAGAAGATATTCTAGTTTATATTTCCATATTTTAATATTAAGTGTCGTTTATTAAACATTTGAAGATTTTAATTGGCTTAACTTTTTCCACTAACATTTCTTTCTCATTCAGTTCTTTGAATACTTATGTTTGGATACACAATCAGTACAAAATCTTATTTTCAAAACCTTTATAACGACAAAATAATGTCTCCTTTGTTAATTGTTAGGAATGTTAGGAATTGTTATTGAATACTAATTAATTACCCTAAGTAGTCTTGTTTGCATATTGCGCCTCCCCAAGCAATTATTATCCATGATATTAAAATCACCAATAAACCAATATTCGGTTTTATAAATAAGTTAGTTTTACTTTCTAATAGAAATAGATACTTAAAAGTTATCAACATTGTTCAACTTTTCTGTGACTACCTGTGTCTACTGTCGTGTGAATTCATACAATTGCCAGAAGCAATCTTGACCTACACCTACATTAATTTTTTTTACTCACTTTACATTTTTAATTAAGTTTTTTTCTAAACGTCACAATCTTCTGTTTTATTTATTCCAAAGTTTCTTAATATGCGTGTTGTTACCTTGTAGATTATATTAACTTATAGATTTTTGCTGGTTTTAGTAAAAAACCTGGTTCGCTAAAATATGTGGCGGTTTCATGACGTTCTTGTTAACATGAGTGAATTTTTTCATGTAAGTCGAATACACGAAATAAAGTGAAAACCACCGTGAAGCCTTATGCCCAGCTCCCATATTTCTACATCATGAGCACTTAGTTTAGTTCAGAGCTCATTGACTTTGATGTAAGAGCTTTCCTATGGAGACACAATAGGACCACATAGCTCTTGGTGGTACCCTAATAGATATATATATATATATATATATATATATATATATATATATATATATATATATATATATATATATATATATATATATATATATATATATATATATATATATATATATATATATATATATATATATATATATATATATATATATATATATATATATATATATATATATATATATATATATATATATATATATATATATATATATATATATATATATATATATATATATATATATATATATATTGGTGCTTCAAAGTACAAATATGATAAAAACTCACAACCACATATGTAAAGTCATTTTGCACACGTCAACGCATTCACAACAAATGGAATAATAAAATGATTTAAAAACAACAAATACATGAAAAAATAAAATCAGGGTTTACACTGGGAAACTGATATTATAGAAATCATTAGTGTCATAGAGCAACCAGAACATTCTTCACAGTCCTAAAGCTGTTATTAGGCAGAATTTGTACCGATGAAGGTAAGCTGTAAAAGAACTTCCAGCAATGAAATGTTGAGCCGGTGTGCGATCTGCTCAGCCTCAGATAGTCCAATCGGATTGCATTCTTTCCTCTCGTGTCATGGCCATGAACATCCTGACACAAGTTGGCCGTCACAACATTTTCATGGGCATATATGTATTAGGCATTCCAGCACGAATAGTGCAGGAAAAGTGAGTATATCAAGATGCCGGAAAGCGTCTCTGCAACGATAGCCAAGTCCCGCAAGTACACGTACAACCCTTCGCTGCAAGCTAAAGATCCTTTCACGTCCACTACAGTGACCCCACGCAAGAACACCATATCGCATATGAGACTCACACAATGCAAAGTACACCATTTTCAGGACAGTGATAGAGAACGTGATTGTTGCCTCAAAACATATGTTTCCACTTAATTTAGTGGATATGTATTCAACATGTGCAGCCCATCTAAGCCTGGAGTCCAAAAAAATGCCAAGAAACCTAAAAGATCCCTTCAGAAAATCATCGCGTCTCAAACTGAAAACCACCGTCTCAGTCTTCTCCTCGTTCATCCTAAGATGATTTGCCGTGAACCAGTCAAGTGTCCTGGACCCTGCGACCTTTGACGCCTCCATAGCCTCAGCGAGCGTATTTCCTCTTACATATACAGTTGTGTCATCCGCATAGAGTAAAGACTCAACAGGAGATAAGTATTCTGGCAAATCGTTCACGAATATCAGAAACAGAATTGGCCCCAGTATAGATCCCTGTGGAACCCCTATAGTTATTGGTACCTTATTCGACACTTTTCCTACCGAATATACAATCTGACATCGTTCCAATAGATAAGATTCAATAACAGAAATACTATTCTCACTGAAACGGTACTTCCTCAGCTTCCAGAGCAATGCTGCATGTGAAACGCAGTCGAATGCCTTAGATAAATCTAAAAATAGTGAAAGGGAGCATATTCCGAGCTCGAAACAGTCTATTGTATTCTGTATGAACTTAATTATTGCCTTAATTGTACTGCTTTTTTTCCTGAAGCCAAATTGTTTCTTGGAAAATAAATTATTGATTTCAAAATATTCTGTTATTTGATTGCAGGCAATTTTTTCGAAGATCTTAGAGAATATCGGAACTAAAGATATTGGTCTATATCACCCCTCTTATATACAGGCACAACTTTAGATATCTTCAGACTAGCTGAAAAAATTCCTTCCGTAATACATCCGTTAATTAGGTAGGTCAGTGGTGATATTACACAATTCAAGCTACGCTTCACCAATGGTACCGACAGTCCATAATAATCTGTTGACTTACTAATCCTAAACGACCTCACTCTGACCAACTTCAGCAAAAGTGAACTTGAGTTTCCGGAATCGTTTTCGCGAATGTATCATTTGGTACAGGGGGAACCTGTGCATTATCAGACATCTTATGGGGAACACTAGCAAAATATTCATTGAACGCTGATGGGTGGATGTTATTTTCAATTTTTTCAGTTTGTAAAGGACGATTCCTATTTATTAGATTCCAAGCTGTTTTTGCTAGATTTACAGAATTTTTAATGATTTTGTCATGAGCTACCACCTTAGCACTTTTTATCTTCAATTTATACTTTAGTCTCATTCTATTTCTCACAAGTTTAAACGTGTTATTTTTCTTATATATGGAACACAGCTCATTGAGAAACCTTACCTGTCCCCTCATATGAAAAAGTTCCTATGTGAACCATTTCACTTCACAATAGTTCTGATTACCCTTAATGTTCTTCTCAGGAAATGCTATTAAAAATGAGTAGACTAAATTCTGATGAAATATATCAAATCTGTCAGCTATACTGAGTTTTTCATTTCTAACGAAGTCCCAACTACTGTGCCCTGTGATCCAGAGAAATCACAATCTACAACACTTGTCTGATTTTCTTTAATTCTGAAGTTGTAAAAAATATTATCCAACATTTTCTTCTCTTGTAGGTTCAAAAATACCCCTACAAAATCCAAAAGAACTTAGCAAATCGCATATGGTATTGGCCCTATCAGCCATCTTTTTATCTGGTGACTTTTTACCAGGTAAGTTGAAGTGAATATTGAAATCCCCACTGATAATCATGTTTGTCAAGGACAATTGTTCAAGTATGATAATATACCTTCAAGAATATCAAGCATATTACCAAATTCACCATTAGGTGAGTGATATATCGTTATTACTGTTAGATCAGCAGAATGAAATATTGCAGTAGCCACTTCACATTCGATTTCAAATGACATATTGTTTAGCTCCTGTATACAGGAATACGTTTGTTTTCTGCACGTCACTAATACTCCACCATGCACGTGTTCGCTTCGTCCAAAGGAAGAAACAATTGACCATCCTCCGAAAGCAAACACAGCAAGCAGTTTAGATGTCAACCAGCTTTCAGTCAAGCACATCACATCGGGTACCCCACAGCTGTTCAAGAAACATTACAATTGATTCAATTTATCCGTTACACCCTGAATATTCAAGTGCATCGGTGAAAATTGAATCCCACATAAGGATTATTTACTATTGCCCCCTAAGAATTCTTTAGGATCGGAGACATTTTCCAAAAAAACTTCCTCACTGTTACACCCTCGGGCCATAATGTTGGTTCCATAACCTGGTTTTGGTACTCGAAAGGAAGAGTCAATTTGAAAGAAGAATAAACACTAGGATGTTTGATTTCAACTTCTCGTAAGTTACGTTCGGTATTGTCTGACTTATATAATTTTGTACACTTGTCTGATTTTCTTTAATTCTGAAGTTGTAAAAATAATACAATAGACTAATTTGAACAATGTTTCTATCTTGGCAACTACATCCTGGAGGAGTATTTCCATATCACACTTTCTAAAACAGTCTATAATATCCTGGTCACCATTACCCCGAACGGTACGTACGTCACAAATATTACATCTCCATTTATTTGTACAGTTATTCTCACCCAGGGCACGAAAAACCCTTAACGAAACATTAACACAGGTTATATGAAAAGAATTTTCACAAATTGAACAATTGTATCGTCATATTTATCTATTTTATTTGTACAACTGGAGCAAGACAAAACTCGACTACGCGTCATCATCATACGATATACAATAGGTACGATGTGAGAGTCTAAAACAATGTTGATTTATAGGTAACCGTGAAAACTTATATATGGTATAACTTTACGGTTTCCGATAATCACAGATGACGGACTCTCGGAGCACCTTTTTATTTTTTGTTAACTTTTATTGTTTGCCACTTTAAATTTTGAGTTTGCGAACCGCTGAAATGTTACATTGAAACCTAGTTTCTAGTTTTTGTCAAAATGAAGGGACATATATATATATATATATATATATATATATATATATATATATATATATATATATATATATATATATATATATATATATAAATATTGTGAATTCTTTCGGGAAGCGGTCTGTGGGAGAATGAAAACTCTTACGTTCTCGTTAAACTCAATATTTCGTCACTGTAAATTGGTGACTTCATCAGGAGTACACTAAAATGAAATGAAATTACATTAATTGTAAAGATAAAAGGAACACATCACAGAACTTACAGATATAGAGTCTCAGGACATTAAAATGCAACAACGAAGCACTGTGGGTGCCGCACGACTGACTGATGGCAGAGTGGGGACGTATCATATACTTTTTATGATGCGGCAATAGATGTTACTAAGTTGGCCCGTATCAGTTTTATAGTTGACACAATTTTTATTTTTTGCTATATGACACATTTCTAGAAAAAGTCTCTTTTTATAATTGCTATGTTGATCAATAATTCTCACACTGTCGAAGTCGAATATATGTCCAGTATCATTATGGTGTTGCACCACTGCACAAGAATTTTTACCTAAACGACAATCACTCTTATGCTGTGTATAATACGTTGCTTCAGCCATTGATTAGTTTGTCCAATATAGGTGCCTTTGCAATGCGAGCAGGGAATTTCATATACGACATTGTTTTTTTGCATGGTTGGTGTTTTATCCTTTACCTTGGAGAACAATTGAGAAACCGTAACTACATGGTAGTTTGCGATTATCAAGTCTGGGATTTGTTTGAATAAGGACTTTAGTTGCAATGAGAGTTGATTTATGTATGGTATTCTTCTGTATTTCATTATAAGTCGTTCTGTAGGTTATGTAGGACCATCATAGATATTAGAGTTGTATATAAGAAAATTCAATATATGTTTCGGGTATCCATTATTAAGAAAAATACCATACAGTATTTTCAAATTTTTTTGCAGGAACCTTTCATCGCTTATATGTGTTATTCTGTTCTTCATAGCAATAACAGTGTGAAAGAATTCACAATATTTAATACGTAGTACGGTCGACAATACAATACTATATATATATATATATATATATATATATATATATATATATATATATATATATATATATATATATATATATATATATATATATATACTAGCAGACCCGGCGAACTCCGTTTCGCCACCAGATGGCTTCGTTTTATGTAACATTTCGTTTGGTGATTAAAAGTTTTATATTTGAAAAGGAAAAATTTTATTTCGTTTCTCAACAGTAATGAATTCATTTCGATTACAAAAATGAAGTGTTATTTAGTTGAACGTCTCTAAGTAAATGAAAGTGAATCAAAAGTAAATACTGAATTATATCCGTGTCCGCAAATTATCCGTTTCATTGAAGTAACCACATTTTTTGTTTTTTGGTCTGACGTTAACACAAACAAAGCGGATGGTTTCCCAACTCGTGAACACGCAACGTATAACTGCCCATGTGAAAAACAATGATTTTCTAAATTTATCCCGCAAACACTAAGCGATTGGCCTTGCGACTTGTTCATTGTCATTGCGAACGCAAGGCGACCTGAAATTGCAATCGTTTGAAGTCAAACGGTAGATCAGTCGGAATCATTGGTATTCGAGGAATACATACATTTTCACTTGCGTACTTTCCGTTAATAATGGTTGCCTCAATCAAATTCGGCATGTCTTTTAACCGAAAGTCGAGTACCGTTGCAAAGTCGCGGTGGATTCAAATTACGCAATATCATAATAACTGTACCATCTTTGAGTTGCAAGTTATGTGCTGGAAATCCTGGTAACTCCAGAGAGTTCAAAAACTCCGTTGGATAATTTACTACATCATCGGGATTTGTTATGGAATCAACGGATTTGTATGTCACCAAATCGCCTGCAATTTTTGATTGAATGGTGAAATTCAGTGCGTGTATATCATTATTCTTTGCTGCAAGAATTGTTCGTTGACTTAACTAAGCATAATTCTGATAATTCTCACTAATGTTTGGAAAACATCTTCAATAAAAGCTAATTGAGAGTCTACAAATCGGCAAAAGTTGTTGGTAAGAGTAATTTATCCAGATGTCGCATCAACTGGGACTTTTCAATTTCCAACAGCTAATAATTGTTTGGAAAATTGTGCAGCACTTTGATCATTTTGAAGTTGAATTCTCATATTAGTGGTTAGCGATAATGTTTTTACGTTATTCCATAATAACGGTAACATATAAAGGTGATGCCATCAGGCAAGCATTCAATTCATCTGCAGGCGTTCCACGGGGAATTACTGGCAACGTCTGCCTGAAATCGCCTGCCAACAATATCATCAAGCCGCCAAAGAAATAAACAGCTATAAAAAATAAGGGTTGATCGTAGAAGGGTGAAAATTTAGTATTGTATGTATTTTTGTATGTTGTATCATAAAAAAATAAAAACTGAAAATTTTGTCTAAAAAATAAAAAACAAAATTCAGGGGTGGACTACCCCTAACATTTAGGGGGATGAAAAATAGATGTTGGCCGATTCTCAGACCTACTCAATACGCTCACAAAATTTTATGAGAATCGCTCAAGCCGTTTCGGAGGAGTATGGAAACGAAAACTGTGACACGAGAATTTTATATATAAGATATATATATATACATATATATATATATATATACTAGCAGACCCGGCGAACTCCGTTTCGCCACCAGATGGCTTCGTTTTATGTAACATTTCGTTTGGTGATTAAAAGTTTTATATTTGAAAAGGAAAAATTTTATGTCGTTTCTCAACAGTAATGAATTCATTTCGATTACAAAAATGAAGTGTTATTTAGTTGAACGTCTCTAAGTAAATGAAAGTGAATCAAAAGTAAATACTGAATTATATCCGTGTCCGCAAATTATCCGTTTCATTGAAGTAACCACATTTTTTGTTTTTTGGTCTGACGTTAACACAAACAAAGCGGATGGTTTCCCAACTCGTGAACACGCAACGTATAACTGCCCATGTGAAAAACAATGATTTTCTAAATTTATCCCGCAAACACTAAGCGATTGGCCTTGCGACTTGTTCATTGTCATTGCGAACGCAAGGCGACCTGGAAATTGCAATCGTTTGAAGTCAAACGGAAGATCAGTCGGAATCATTGGTATTCGAGGAATACATATATTTTCACTTGCGTACTTTCCGTTAATAATGGTTGCCAAAATGGGTACAAAATTTTATGAGAATCGCTCAAGCCGTTTCGGAGGAGTATGGAAACGAAAACTGTGACACGAGAATTTTATATATAAGAATTTTATATATATATATATATATATATATATATATATATATATATATATATATATATATATATATATATATATATATATATATATATATATATATGTATCTATTCTATATATATATATAAAAGAAAGTCGTGTTAGTTACACTATTTATAACTCTTGAACGGCTGTACCGATTTGGCTGAAAATTGGTGGGGAGGTAGCTTAGAGCCAGGAGACGGACATAGGATACTTTTTGTCCCGTTCGACACCGTTCCCGTGTGACTTGACAAGAAACGTCAGTCACTATGAAAGGTTGTATGAGTTGGTTGAAATCATACTTTTTTAGCACAAAATAGTAAGCATCACTGGTTCTGTGGTAGAATGTTCTACTATCACGCGGGAGGCTCGGGTTCGGTCCCGGCTGATCCAAGCTTAGCTTTTTTTACTTCAATGACAAAAGTTTTCACTAATTTCATTCAATACACATATATTGAACATAATTATAAAGCAATCGAATATTCAATTCATATAAAGAACAATTACTGTATTGAAAACAAAACACATTATATTCTTTCAAAATATTTTCAATTAATTGTTAAATTTAGGTCAATGACACTTCTGAGGCTGTTCTTTGAAAATTTTCGCGAATTTTGTTATTAATATTTCTATATATAAAAGAAAGTCGTGTTAGTTACACATTTATAATTCGAGAACAGCTGAACTGATTTGGCTGAAAATTGGTCGGAGGGCAGCTTAGAACCAGGAGAAGGACATAGGATACTTTTTGTCACGTTCACGTGGGACGTGACGTAATACGTGGTATAAGAAAACGGATATACCATAGCAAGGATAATTATGTCGGAAGGCATTTTACATCAAATTCGTGTCAGTAAAAGAAATCCCGACCTTCAGATGAATGAGTAGATACATAATCAGGCTTTGATATTGATCTAAGATATGTGTTACTTCATGTTCGGTAATTTATTAGTCAGTTTAGGAATGAAAGCGACAAATCGTGAAATGAATTACGCATTTAATCAAGAATTTGAACGGGAACTTTTCCGTTGAATCTTGAAAAAAGTTTTCAAGAAGGACAACACACCTATCCTCAATCAAAGTCAAGTAGTTTATGAGATTCCCTGCTGTAATTGTGAGCTTGTGTATGTGGGCCAAACAACAACAACCCTATCACAGAGGATCACTTTGCATAGGAGTAATATTAGGACAAGCAAGCAAAATTGTGCTCTGACTAAGCATTGTCTGGACAACGGACATCACCCTGATTACAATTCAGTGAAAATATTGGATAAAGAGAATAATACCAAGAGAAGACTGTTTCTGGAGATGGTGCGGATATACCAGAATAAGAACAGCATGAACTCTCGTAGAGACATTGACGGTCTGAGTTCGATATTTTCCTACTTAATTGACTAAGATGCCAAAAGACATAACAGTTGTCCCAGTCTGAATACTGTCAGTGTCAGTAGTTAAACATGTCACTCGGTTTGATTTGTTGTGTTTGTGGATGTGTGTGTGGGTTGGTACTGGCGATGTGTAGTGGTTCTGTGAATGATGGAGACATCGCGTAATTCGCGATTTTTCTATGATGGAACGTTAACCTATAAGTGTCATTCTTTGTTTTCGGATTCAACTATAACCTTGTCTAGATCATTTTTGATACTCCATCCCTACATGTTATGCGTTTTTTTTCATTTTGAGTATCTTTTATATGAATTTTCAGTAGATTTCAACATCTTTTTGATACAACCTCAATTCGTAAGTTACCACATATCTATGTATATTTGACATTTTCTCACTTTCAATATTCTAGTTGCTCCTGATGAAGAGATAAATATAATTCTCGAAAGCTTGAGATACAAAGAAAAGAGTACACTTATTTCAACCTGAAGACTGCTATCCCAAATATATATTTTCTATTATTATATTATCAAACCAGTCAAAATATATTTGTTATTTTATATATATATATATATATATATATATATATATATATATATATATATATATATATATATATATATATATATATATATATATATATATATATATATATATATATATATATATATATATATATATATATATATATATATATATATATATATATATATATATATATATATATATATATATATATATATCTTTATATATAAAAATTTCGTGTCACGTGTTTGTCCGCGATGGACTCCTAAACTACTAAACCGATTTTAAATTTGATTTGCATTCCGTGTGCATTTTGATCCAACTTGAAAGATAGGATAGCTTACATCTCAATTTATAGTCACAATATTATTTTATTGCAAATTATTTGTCCATTAAAAAAAATTATTTGTCAGTTACAATTATCTATTAGCTCCAAATGATTCTAACAGATGGCGATATCTGTTGACTGGGTTAAGTAAGTATTCAATAGATGGCGCTATGTTAAAAATACAAACGTTATATATGAGCGACTATTTAATAGCATAACCACCACGTGTTTCTGAGGCTAAGGTATAACCTAAATTTATTCTGTAATAAACGAAATACAGTGAAATTCAATTGTTCTTACTTTATTTAATTTTTGGTGTTAGCATAGTTGGCCGCGTGTTACTTAGACCGAAGCATAAATTAAATTCATATTATAGTGAAGATAATACAGTGAAATTATACATGCTTTTTAATTATTAGTGCTTGATTGTTTAGAACTCTTTGATTAAAATATATACATGTAAGTATTATTACATAGTTATATTATTAAATTATTATGCATCAAATCACATTGTATGATATATGTATTTTGATGGTTATGAGATGCGCTTCATTCTCATGTTATTGATTTATTATACTGTTAATTGATTTACAAAAATTTATTTACCATTTTGCAGATAATTGAACGGAGATTAATAATGCTATCTCTGAAAGTTAATAAATATATATATGAGAAAAATAGTAAAAAGCTGCCAATAATTTTTTAATAATTGTACAAATATTTATTTTCATTATTTTTATTCAACCTCTATTAAAAATTATTTTGCACTATTTAAATGTGCTATAATAGCAAGTTTTTGAGTTATTTTTTTAATAATCAAACGTTCAAATCATTATTTTCAGTAGAATGGCACCGAAAAAATCTAACCTCAACAACGCGCAAAGCAGAGAGGCACGGCGCAAACGTGTTGAAAGAGCTAATCAGTCGGCAGAACAAATCGCAGCAAGAAATGCAGCTCAAAGACTCAGGAAAGCAGAAAGTCGTACGCACGAATCTCGAGAACAGCGTGACGAACGTTTGTGACGGACAAGAGTGGCACGAGAACGAAACATAGCTGCAGCACGAGTACAAGAACGACAGAGACAGCGGACCAGCCGCTCATTAACACGTGCATCATTTGTTCGTCTTGCTTTCGAATACGCACCAGATATTAACTACTCTGCGCATTCAAAGATTGCTATTGGTGCAATGGATAAAGTATGTCAATATTGTCAGGCGCTGAAATTTCGGAATGAAACAACCGGCATGTGCTGCGCATCCGGAAAAGTTGTGTTGTCACCTCTACCTACTCCACCGGAACCTTTATTACCTTGCCTTCTTGCTGGCAATTCAGATGATTCAAAATTATTTTTGCGTAAGATACGCAAATTTAATTCTTGCTTCCAAATGACATCATTTGGGGCAACTAAAATTTGCGATCTCGCATCCAATGGACGTAATTTTGAAATATATATATATATATATATATATATATATATATATATATATATATATATATATATATATATATATATATATATATATATATATATATACATCCGTCTATCATTGTTGCGTCGTTATTATATACCTGAACATGATTATTGCGTCCATCGCTTTATTGCGTCCGTATATTGGACGCAGTAATGTCAACTCTCGTAACTCATGTTTCCCGCGTTTTTAGTAGTCGATTTCTATACCATACCGTAGATTTCCCCGCTTATAATTCAACGTCAACAGTATCACAGAACATTATGATAAGATTTCAGAGATTTTCATAGATTGAGAAACTAGCAGGACGCAATAATATATGTCTAATATGAGATGATATACAATTTTAGTTCAACGATATTCCGAGTGCAGCGCTATATTAATATACGCATTTGAGTATATTATTCATGATCTGAGTATATTATTGCGTCTTAAATTTGGCAACATTGTGTTCTATCTGATTGGTGTTTCTGAATAGATTCAATATTAATTCTTGGAATCAGAGCCGCTTTGTTTTCGTCACGTGATCTATACGGCGGTTTGAGATCGCTCGCTAAAAGATTCTTGATTTAGTGAATTTAGGACATGATGGTAAGTTGAAATATGTATTGAAATTTTAATTGCTTGGTATATTTGTTTATCGTTCCAAATTAATTTTTCTAGATTGAAATAATACTTTTATATTAGGTTGAGCTAAAGATTCTCAATGTGTACTCTTCTTTCAGTCAACTTTTTTCAGTTCAACTCCATTTAGACTCAATTTAATATCAGAAGTTTTATTCGTCTTACATTCTACTGACATATAAACTGTTTTCTTCGCATTAATACTTAACTTATTGTTGCACAGCCAGTTAAAGTACTTCTCCAAGTTACAATTCACTAAATTTTCACATTCACCTTTCGAACCAGAAAACACCAGTGCAGTATCATCCGCATACATGAAATGTTCACATTGAAGTCTCAGAAATTTTAGGCTATGAACATACAGCAGGCACAACAGAGGCCCAAGAATTGATCCCTGCGGCACCCCTATACTAACATTTCTTCTGTCACTTGTACAGTTATTTATCACTGTGTATTGTTTTCGATTCATGAGGTACGTCTTCATTAAGTTATAACATATTCCCCTAAAACCCATCCGTTCTAACTTGTCCATCATTATTTCCAAATCTACAGTATCAAGCCTTCCTAATGGCTACAAAAACTACAGGAACATAATTACTTTTGTCAGTTTCCTTCAGTACATATTCGAGAAGGTCAACTGTTGCTCCTTGTGTACTGCTACATTTTTGGAATCCATATTGCTGTTGGTCGAATCCAAAGTGTTTTTTAACAAAGTCTACTATTCTTGTTTTTATGATTTTTTCAACTCTTTTCGAGAATGTATTCAAAATGGATATTGGCCTATAGTTATTCAGGTCTTCTTTATTGCCTTTTTTTATGGATGGGTATTATTTTGGCAATTTTTAGTTCATTTGGAAAAATACCTGTTCGTAATATTGTATTTATGAGTTTTACGAGTGTCCCACCCACTATGCTAAACAATTGGAGAATATCTTTCTTGGTGATAAGATCTGTTCCAGGCGAGCAGTTGTCCTTGATAGTGTCTAAAGTCTCTTTTATTTCTCTCAAATCTGTTGGTTTCAGGTAGGTATACTGTGTTTGATATCTCTTCTTCCTTATATTTTGCATTACCTCTATATTTTATCCCTGCAGAAAGTTTGCTTCCTACAACTGTAAAATGTTGGTTGAACTCATTTGCTATTTCCTTGTCACCGCTAACTATGTGGCCATTAATACCCTTTAATGCTCTTATTGGTTGGTTTTTCTCCTTCTGTTTATTACATAATTCATTTTATACATCCCATGTTTTCTTATTATTACCTTTTGCTTCTAGAAATTTTTTTTCTGCGTAATGTTTTTTGAGTTTGCTTCTGAGATTGTTGACTTTATTTTTGATTTTCTTGAAGTCCATTTCAGTTTGCTCATTTAGAACTTTTTTCCATCTGACATTGTTACAATTCACTAGCTAGTTTTACTGACGCGGGTAGCATTTTCCTTATTCATAATATTTTGTATTTTAAATGCACAGTAATATTTTATTTCATTACATTTCAGGAAATTTCATCAGATTACAGTGACTTTGAGCCTATAATTTCAAAATCATTTTATTCTCATAAAAATGAAATGCGTAATGAAGGACCAATCCAACTTCATGAAGATAGCCTAAATGGAACTGTATCAACCAGTAATAATATTCTCTTGCGGAAGGAAGGTCATTCTGGTTATACTGATTCACATGATAACCAAAGTGTTGGAGTATTGTGCAGTCGAAATTTCGGGGAACCATCTAACTTATTACCAACTGAGAATGTTTCGGATATCAAACAGCCATACAAAAGAAAACCAGATCATTGCTATTACTGTGAAAACAAAGTTCTCAATTTTGGACGTCATATTCTCAAAAACCACTACCAGGAAACAGATGTGAAAGAAATTATGTCAAAAGAAGTTGAAAGCAAAGAAAGAAGACAGTTGTTTCTACAATCTGAGAAGAAAGGGAAATTTTCTGGCGGGTGATGGTAAATGCTTCAAACCAGTTGGACAAACATATGTGCCAGACCGAACATTACTACCTTGTGATAACTGTATGGGATATTTTTCCTCAAAACTTCTGAGAACACATAGAGAGAAGCATTTTGTAAACCTTACATCAAGAAAAATGAGGGAACTTTCGAAAATACTTCTAGAAATGAGAAAACTAGATACATCAATAAATACACTGTTTTCGGCATTACAGCCCAAATATTTTTATTTGTTCGTCGAAGATACCAAACTTGTAGCCAAATATGATCCTGAAAAGGATGTTTACAATTCTCCAACGTTTGCCATGAACATCGGTACTTCACTCAAGCAATGTTGTGATCTTGCAATTTCGATGGCATATAAAAAACAAGCTCCATATCTTTCAGTTGCTAGTGCTACGGTAAAAGCAGATCTGAAGACACTCATTCCTCTTTTTGAGACAAATTGAAGTTTTGAAGTGTTATCTCATTCAGCCAGTAACCTTAATCTTAACAAGTGGAATAAGGTGACGATTATTCCGCTCGCTAGTGATTTGAAACTTTTGAGACAATATCTTCTGAAAATTGCAGACGAAGCTTCAGAATATATTGAAAAAATGAAACATGAAATAATTAAAAGAGTGACCGCAACAAAATTTGATGTATCACAACGCCGAATAATCTCCTATTTTAGCACTCTCATGGAATCAGTTTACTGTAGAGTGATTTTATTCAATATAAAACGTTCGGGAGAATTGCAGCGAATGCTGCACACCTACCTGAATTCTCGTTCTAACGAGAATTACAAAGAATTCTCGAAGATTGTTTCACCAACTGAAAGGATATTTCTGAATACTTTGAAACAAGTAGTGATAAGAGGAAAACGGGACAGAGGTGTCCCTGTATTATTAACTGCTGATGTGCAGAATCATATTCAAGTTTTGCTTGACGTAAGAGATCACTTTGTACCCAAAAATAATCTATACCTTTTCACCACAGCCAATAGTTCTTCAAACATAATAGGTTACAAAATATTGAATAGGCACGCAAAATTGTGTGGAGCTAAAAATTTTGCTTCAATCACTTCTACTCGTCTAAGGAAGCACCTGGCTACATTATCCCAATTATTCACTTTATCTGATGGAAAGATTGAACAACTTGCTACGTTCACGGGGCATAGGTACCTCGGGAATTCACAAAAATTCGTACAGACTGCCCGAGGATGTCTATCAAACGGCTAAAATATCGAAATTACTTATGGTTATGGAGGAAGGAGGTGCCAATAAATACCAAGGAAAATCTTTGGATGAAATTACAATAGATCTGGAAGAAAACCTTTTAGAACATAACGGTGATATGAGCGAAGTAAGTGAATCTGAGGAGAAAGCGTTAATACCGAATTTAGAACAAATAATTGATTCCTCGGACAACAGAAGTACTTGCGTTTCCGAAATGAAAAAAAAGGGGAATAATGGTCCCATGGACCGAAGAACAAAAAGCCGTTAGTCAAAAATTTTTCAAAAATCATATTGAAACGAAAAGAGCTCCTAAACGAATTGAATGTGAGAATCTGAAATCTCAATATTCAGAGCTATTGAAGAATAAAGATTGACTTAAAATAAAAGTTTTCGTTCAAAATGCATACAATAAAAATAATTAAAATACAAAATGCTCAAAAAGAAGATTTAAATTTAAGTGTTTTGAAAATATTTTCAATCATTAATGTTATTTTTTTTTATATTACGTATTTGCAACACAAGGTAATTTCTGAACTATAACAAACTACCCGTACGTAATTCATGTTCGTTGACCTTGAAATTTTACTATGTTAGGAATCAGAAATAAATTGTTGACTTCTCTGTGTATATATAATTCAATAAAGGTACCTTGATACGTCACATTATGTGGCAACACTGCCTGGACGTAACAATGTATTATATACAGATTACTGGAGTTGATAATGTCGGTTTTCGGAGAGACGCAGTAACGTAACGAAAATGAATGAATTTTCGTATTTGAAAATCTCGTTCAATTTCAACGAAACTTCTACATTCAATTCTAAATGACCTTGTGAATCAATATACGCAACTATATTTCAGCTGATATTATATTTTCAATGTGACGCAACAAGGTCCCAGTTTGAAAAGACGCAACAATGATATAAGGATGTATATATATATATATATATATATATATATATATATATATATATATATATATATATATATATATATATATATATATATATATATATATATATATATATATATATATATATATATATATATATATATATATATATATATATATATATATATATATATATATATATATATATATATATATATATATACAGTATACATTTCTTGTATCGCAGTTTTTATCAAACTACACATAAGTGTAGCTTAGCATAAGTGTAACAATCAAATCCAATAAACAACACATACCTTTATACTTATTACTATCATTACTATCTTCCGAGCTAGCCTCGTTTCCTGAGTCAACAGACTGTTGTTTCGTTATTTTCCTCGGGTTGGAGGGATTGGCAGTTTTATTATTTTCATTGGCAGTGGTTGTGGCAGCATCTTTTGCTTGCTTATTTTTGGCTTCTTTTTCAGTCTCCTCATCTTGTTTTGCTTTCTCAGCCATTTTTTCCTTAACAATATCCTTAAAATAAATTATGATAATGAAAATATTGGATAAGTGGCAGGATGGTTTTACCAGCAGCATGTAGCAGTCGGATGCGCACGGTTCCATGAATGGTTTCAGGTCAGGACCTCTTCGTTTTTGCAAATTTGGTCCTGGATGGCAGGGTTGAAGCCCTAAAGTGTCGGACCAATTGATGAATGTAAATGAGATGCAAAATGGGCATGAAATTAATATGACATGATTGATATGAGAAAATAATGGATTTCATGCTGTTGGAGAAAGATATTTAAACTCGGAATAATTTTCTTGGATATCTTATTCAAGTAGATGCAAAGTTAATAATCTGTCCAGTTAGAGCACTTGCACCAATAATTCAAATGTCTTCATTTAATTTATCATCCAGGTATATATATATATATATATATATATATATATATATATATATATATATATATATAAACTATATCATATGGTATTTATATACACATATAAATGGATTTTCATCAATATAACACTGAAATTAATAAATTGAAAGTATTTCCAAACTAATTTCGAATTTTGAGCAAAATAAATGAAGATTATTTCAAATTTTGATTTCATTCAATCCTTTTTTTATACTTACAAATACTTTTTTATACCAACTTCATTTTGAATACAAAAAAATATCAAGTGTTAATGAAACTTTGTTCAAATATTTCATCACAATCAATTTCCACTTGTTCTCAAAACAAATATTTGACAATGATATATTAATAGGATGTGTTAAGTGAAGTGTTATTGTTATGCAAGTGTTGAACCCACTGATACCTTCTGCATTATATTTCAAAAAATTACATAACAAAACTAAAGATTTATTATATTTCCATTCCATTTTATGTGTAATTTTAACTAGAAAGTCATGAAATGACAAATGACATTGAATTATGCAGTAGAACACTGAAAGTATTATAGTTATTTTCATTGTTATAAAAGGTAGAAGGTTTCAGAAAAGTTATTAGCATACAAACATATTCAATATCTTTTGAAATCAAATGTGTAAAATGACTAACTTGTTAAAAATAATTTTACATTCAGCATAATTCTTCCAAAATGCAAAAAATATGGAACAAAATCTCAGAAAGCAGGTTACAATCAGAAGTGGATAACATCTGAGTAATGATATTAATGCAAGATTATAAAATGAAAGTAAAGGGCAAAAACTGCAAATATGATACAAGTGAACACAGTTAAATCCACTTATCACATTTATAACCTCATCTCTGTTTGAACATCTGTTACAATGCTACAAGCTTTTTTGAAATGAAATGATGATGGAAATCTGTCGTATTACCTCCTTGATGTCCTGAATGACAGCAAAATAAACAGTCTCAGTGTAAATTTATTATATAATGATTAAAATATATCACTATAAAATATTTTATGAAAAAATTCTTATGTTACAGTATCTTGAAAGTTTAAAATGGAATAAATGTATCTACGTCTCTCATTTGCCAAAGAAAATTGTTGAATTTTCCTGGTAGAATATTTCTACGTGGAATTTATTAAGTGAATGAAATGTGTGCCATTATTATTTCTGATAAGAATTATCACAAAAATTTGGGTAGCAACAAAATAGAGGCTTTAGATCTGTGAATAGGAAAATTTTTCTTAAAATTATACAATTATAATAAGATATCAAAATGTTGGGTAATAAAAATTATTTAAATTTTTCAATTCAAAATAATAATTATTATTTTAATAATAAAGTACCAATATACAAAGTATTAATCATATAACATTATAGATAGGTCTATAAATGCATTAAATTTATACATATCTGGAAACTTTAGCAATACTTTAGGGAAATAACAAACCTTTAAAAGTTGATTCAAAAACTTAAGAATAGCTGATGATATACTTACTATGTAAGAAACAATCATATTTAAAACAACGTCTACAGAATAAAGTATGGAAAGAATGCATAGTTTGTTCTCTAGGTACAGAAGCTGCATTGGCACCATCAATATTAGGAGTACACTCAGGTGGAGCATTAGGATCAGTTCTTTCAGTTAACTCTATATACCTAAAATTACATCCATAATTATAATTAATCACAATCATAATTACTTCAGCGATTAACTATCTTATTTTCATAACTGCAATATAAAAAATTACTTTTCTCTAAGTTCGTCTGGCCCTCCTTTATCAGGAAACTGAAGAGAAATAGCCTGAAAAATAACTGCAATTGGAAATTCTAGTTCAGTCTTTTTCTTTTTATCAGCCCTGCCATCTTCATCATCTTTTTTGTCTTTTTCTTTCTTTTCAGGTTTATCCTTTTCTTGGTACTGCATCAAAGCATGAACTAATTCCACAAATAACTCATCATCTATAAATCCAGATTCTCGATCACCATGAACTTTACCATCATAGTTTTTAATCAGTTCTTCAATAAAAGTACCATCTTGATCTAATATTTCATCGCCCATATAAGGAATATTATGAAGGACAGTTTCATCTTCAACCATAAAGTTTTGTTGAATTGGAGCCCAAGTGTACATTGTTGGTATTGGGGTAACAGCATTAATCATTTTGATTGGTGCTACTTGAATATCACCTAAGAATAAATAAATAACTTGAAGAATCACAACATTCCAAATATTTTAGCAATGTAACATATATTTCAAAGGTAACCATTTCAAATCAATTTCAATAAAACAAACCTTCATTTCCAATAACTTCAGATTTTTTCATACAAGTCACATGAGGTGGTAATTCCGGATTAGGTACCCAAACGGCTTTACTCTCTCTCCATCGTTCATGTTCAGTTAATAACAGTTCGTTTAATTTGTTTCTATTCTGAGTCCAAGATAATTTTATTTCATCTGCCCTTTTGTAACGTTTTTGTTGTCTGAGCCGTAAATACTCATGTTTAACTCGCCTTTTCCATTCATTACTTACTTTAAATTTAGACATATTCGTCGAAATAAATAAAATTTTAAATACGAAAACAGAAAAACTTATTACTAGAGTTCATCCATACTTTAACCAAATTTCCCTCAAAATCTTATCAATTCTTGCATTCTAGGCGGGTTAACAACAGCCATTGTCATCTAATATCTAACCATAATCACCAACTGCGGAACGAGTACCATCTGATTGGTTGGTTTGGTTCACGAAGTATTTCGTGGTTGGTTATAGGCACAGAACATACCCTAAACTTTGGTATGTTCTGTGGTTAAAGGTACATTCACTGAATATCGATGTTTTCCGTACGATATATCGGATTGTTCGATGTTTTGGCAAATATTTATTGTTTTCACTATATCGATATATTTATAGAAACATCGAATATTTTCATTTTTATTTTTATTTGGTGTAATCTATTAAAAAACTAAATAATTTTAACACTACTTGATGACTTAGAGTTTAAATATGGTTCATCAAGATAGTGACATCTGTGAGGGACCAGCTTAATTACCTAATTGATCCTGACTGTCAGATTCATTGAACATTCACTCTCAATGTTATAGTGTGTAGATTTTATAGGTTCATTTTATTTACTTTCACTCTCATTATTTTTGCGTCCTTTTCTGCTGTTTGGAGGTAACGCATTAAGTCATGGTTTTGATTCTTTTCTTTGAGACAAATTTATATAGAACTTTTACTTGCTAATACAATTAATTACTGAAAAATAACTGAGTTGACGCATCTCTGATTACTAGTTCGAAGTTGAAAAGGTAATTAATGTTATATTCCTTTTGTTTATGAACCAAACCTCTACTGATTTATGACGGTGTTATAGATATAAGATATAACATAATGATATTTTATATTATGATACAATTCATAACAATAAATATGTTTTGTTTTTTATTCTTATAAATTTCATCTCACCATTATCCTACTTACTATAAAATTCGATAACCACGGAATGACTCTCTGTTTGACAGAATTGCTCTCCCGGAATTATAAAACGAATGTTATGATGATGCACGGTTCAGTATGGTCACTAACATAAGTCTAAATAACACTCGCAGAAAATCACTATTATCACTCTACTAGTTTAGCTATGTTACTCTGACTTCTGATACAACATTCACACATACAAAATCAAGGACCACAACATTTTGCGCGTTTCACTGGAAAATATTTTGTGAGAAGTATTCGATAGTTCAAAATATCAATATTTTTTTTGCGATATATCGATAAACATCGATGCAGGAATCCGATGTTTTACATCGAATATAAACATCGATATATTTTTAAGTAGTCACCCCTAATTGGTTACCTAGTTTCAATTTAATGACCTGGCTATTAGACCTTGTGGTCTGGTTTAGGTATGAAACATGAATACAAGTGCATACTCGATACTTTTAATCGGATACCAAGTACTTTTAGCATCGATACCATGAAGTAAAGGACCGAGTAGGTATCAGCCAAAACCTCAAAAGTACTCATATGAGTATGTCAAAGTCACTATTCCATTTTACCATTGATAAAAAATTAACACCAAGTAGGTAAGTATCGATACATGACAATGGATACAGTATCCAGTAAAAGTTTCGATATACATCGAAAATATCGCTTCATTCCTAGAAATCGTACATTTGTATGATCACAGATTTGGTTAGAACTGAAGGAAATAAGTAGCAGTCAGCGCCAACATATTTAGTAATCATTGGCATTCTTTATTTTATTTCCCTTGCATGTTCGTTAACTAAGCTCTCTCCAGCATTAGTCAGAGGTAGTTTTGTTTTCGAAACATTTTATTTTTTTTATTGAAAATGTAATCCGCAATATTTCACAAAAAATGACGAAAAAAGCTCAAGCTGCAAAGTATTCTTCAGCAAGGTGCAGTCACAGCCTAACTTTACTTAGTAAGTAGAGTTAGGCTGTGGTGCACTTTTGTGGCAATACTTCTGATTTGCATAAGTACCTGAAAAGCCACACTTGTTTTATCGTTTATTACTTTTTATGGCTTTCCTTTTAAATTTTCCCAAAATAATTCGATACGAGTTGGTTACCACAGCCTAACTCTACTTAAATAGAGTTGGGCTGTGTGGTTACTTTTCATTCGATACGACTAAGTATCGATACTTTTAAATCGATACCCAATAAGTATCGACGCGACGCTTGACGTGAATCACAGTTTCGTGACGTGAATCGCGATCGCAAATAAAATCTCAGACGCAGCTATTATATATGGCAACTATTATAAAATAATTTTCGGGAATATGAATGATTCAGAAAAATTTTTAAGTGTTTTTACTCTCAGTATTTCATTTCTTTGTGAAATCATAATTTTTTTATACGAATATTTTTCCTAAAAATACAATATTATTGAAATAAGTATTTTCAGAAATCACATTTAAAATTAATATTGGCTAAAATTGGTTTTCTAGTAATATTGCTGATTTAATATAAAAATCAAAATTTAGTCATTGTAGACAAAAAATGATATTACAAGTATGTAAAAAGAAGCATGCTATACTAAATGATTTTTAAGTTATTAAATTTTTCCAAAAAAATTATTTCTGATATGATATATACTTTATTGTAGACTTTTCATTTGGTATTCTCTAAGTTTATATTGTTACAAAAATATCTGAAGCCCTCTCTATGTTATCTAGAACGTTCCGGCAAATGTGATATAACAACGACACCTACGTTCTGGCAATCGAGCCTTTTCGAAATGGAATCTTCTAGAAACAATCTAGGATATAAAATGAACCAGGACGAAAGATGGCAGTGAGTCAGAGAGTTAGATTACAGTTATCTAGAGTACAGTGAAATAGACAGAAGTATAACATAAGCGATTTTGACATTTGTTGTGTTTATTTTCAGTTTGTAAATAAAGGATATTTATTGATTGTTAAAAGTTAGTTATTGGAATTCATCCGTAGAAACCCATAATCGTAACAATATATTATACCTTTGACAAAAGCGGACATTATTATATTCAAGTGCGAGAATTTATAAAATATATTTACAAATCATACTCAACGCCATCTTGACCATAGCGCGTAAACTATGAAATTAGTGAGTTACAACTTAATGTTTATGTTTCAGATTTCTGTTTACGTATTATGGTTGATAGGAAACTGCGTATTCTATAAATAAATGTTTTTGAGTTTGCAGTTTTCATTTCAAATGAGTTACTGCTTTGATTAGTCATGTTTTCAGTTCTTCAATTTGAATTTGTTGGAATTATATCATGAAAATATATATATTTTTTCATATTTGGAACAATTTAATTAAACTATGAAATAAAATAATCACAAAATATTTCGGATTCGAATGACGTTATTTATTGAATTGAACCTGTAACTGAATTATATTTTTTTATTTTGAGATATATGCATATCTGATTAACAATATAAGGCCATGGTTAATTTATTTTATTCGAAATCTAAACTGCGATCAAAATCACTACTAAAAATTACTGTGATTGACAAATCACAGTCAATGTGATCACCGATATAAGAAAATCATTAGATTGCTCGTCTCTAACCGAAACCGAATAAAAATGCCTATAAAAATTGGAAACAAAAATACATGTTTACTTATTGTAACGAATTTTGCCGAACGAACAGGTTTATAGATGGCTCTTCAGCTGAAAAAACAAAGGGAAACTATAATGGCTGTCAAATTATTTCACTCACAGAACATACCCTTAATTTGATATGTTCTGTGATTTCACTCGTCATTCGCATTCCACATTTTGGCGGTTTTTTAAGTACTTGTTTGGCAATCATTTCTGTTTTCTAAGTAAAGTTTACTAGTTTATTCAAATAGTTAAGTAAATATATATTTTAAATATATCAATAAACCTATATATTTATTATATCTATAAGATAAAAAAATATATATATGTAGTTATATTTTTATTAAATAATTATTGTAGGTTGCCGGAAAGAGCTCAATTTCATAAGGTACTAAGCGTGAAGTACAGTTGTTAACGTGTTCAGAGTTGAGTATATTATTTAAGGGTATCAGAAGTTGTGATCATGCGGGCTGAACGATTGAAGTATAATTTTAAATTTCCATTTTGTATCTGATGGTGTATGGGTTGAAGAAGTTGAAGTTTCACCCAATCCTGCTCCGTGTATGATGTGGAAGCTCATCTGCATATGTACCCACTTCCAATCGTACTTCTTCGGGACTACCAAACAATAGATCACATGGCAATCGTAGATCTCTTCCGAAAAGTACCTTCACCGGAGTGTGACCTGTAGTGTCATGAACTGATCCTCGATAAGCCATCAGCAGTACTGCTAAATGTTTGTCCCAATCTTTTTGATGATCAACTACTACCTTTGACAACTACTGTTCCATGGTACGATCATATCTCTTCACTCTTCACCATTCAATCAGGCTGAGGATGTGACGGAGTTGTTCTTGTCTTTCGGATGTTAAGTATCTCTATAACTTTCTTAAAGACATCGCTTTCAAAATTTCGTTCTTGGTCTGAATGTAATTCCAATGGAACTCCGTATCGTGATATGAACTGATTTATCAATGTACGTGCAATAGTCTGAGTTTCTTGATTTGGCAGAGCGTAGGCTTCTGGCCACTTGCTGAAATAATCCATAGCAACCAGTATGTACTTGTTGCCATCGTTGGTGGTAAGAAAAGGCCCGGCAATATCGACAGCAATCCTCTCAAACGATAATCCGACATTGTACTTCTCCATATTCCCATGGGTGATCTTCGGTGGTCCCTTTGTAGCTGCACATGTTGTACATTTCCTGCACCAGGCTTCTACGTCATCACGGCAATACAACCAGTGAAACCTTTCTTTGATTCTTGCAATGATCTTATTGACACCAAAATATGCACCAGATGTGCCACCTTGCATTTCCTTGAGAAGTTCTTCTACCTTGTCCCTGGGTACATCTTAGATAGTTTTGACTTCTCTCCCATCTGTACTTTCCCTTTTCCGCTTGAGTAGCCCATTTTATATAACTAACGAGTCCCATTGTGCCCAAAGTGCTATCGTAATGGATCCCATTGTTGAAATGTCTTTCCAGGTAGGCCTTCGGTTATCTCTTTTCCATTCTATAAGAAGTTTTACATCTGGGTCTGTTTCTTGTGTCTCAATCAGTTCTTCTGTAGACCATCCTTGTCTCAATTCGGTTGTAGTCCTTAGATTGACACTGCCTTCTTTCTTCTCTACTCTTCTACAGTGGCCACATACTTCCTTACATGGTCGTCTGGATAAAGCGTCAGAATTGTTATGGATCTTGCCACGCCGATGTTCTAATTTAAAGTCATACTGTTGTAGTCTTTCAATCCATCTTGCGATTTGACCTTCAGGTATTTTCATTTGCAGTAACCATTTCAATACTGCATGATCTGTACGAATAAGAAATTTCCTCCTGCCATATAAGTATTTGTGAAAATGCTCTACAGATTTTATTTCAGCCAATATTTCCTTTCGAGTTACTCAGTAATTTCTCTCATATTTGTTGAAAGTTTTGCTATAGTATTCAATGACACTTTTCTCGCCATCTTGCACTTGCGATAATACAGATACGATGCCCCTATTGCTTGCATCGGTATCTAGAATAAGAGGTCCAGAGATGTGTGGGTAGGACAAAATAGGGCTAGAGTAGAGTGCAGCTTTAAGTTAGAGAAATGCTGCTTCACATTCTCTTGTCCAGCTGAAGTGGATTTTGTTTTCTGTGAGGGTATGTAATGGTTTAGCTGTATTAGCACACTTATCGACAAATCTCCTATAATAGGTACATAATCCCAGAAAACTTCATACTTCATGTTTATCTTTAGGTCTTGGCCAATCCATCACTGCCTTGATCTTATCCTCTGAGGTGTGTATACCTGTAGATGAAATAGTGTGCCCTAAAAATTGCACCTCATTTTGAAATGAGCAATACTTTTTACAGTTCAGCTTCAAACGAGCATTCCGGAATCTGCAGAATATTTCTTTTAGATTTTTCAAATGGTCTTCAAAGGATGATCCCATCACCATTACATCATCTAGGAAGACTAAACAGGTTTTCCAAGTCAGTGCTTTTAGAATAATTTCCATTAGTCTTTTAAATGTTGCTGGTGTATTGCATAATCCAAAAGGCATAACATTGAATTGATACAATCCACTTCCAGTTGAAAAAGCTGTTTTTTCTCTGTCATCAGGATGGATCTTCACTTGACAATAGCCACTTTTTAGATCTAATGTAGAAAACCATTTCGATCCTGCCAATGCTCTTAACGTGTCATCAATTCTGGGTAATGGATAGCTATCTTTCTTCATTATTGAGCTTTCGATAATCCACACAAAATCTTTTTGCACCATCCTTCTTCTTGACCAGAACAACAGGTGCTGACCATGGACTTGATGATTCTTCTATAACTCCCTTCTCTTTCATGGATTCAATCAATTCAGCAACTTCCCCTTGTTTAGCTAGTGGAAGCCTTCGTGGGGCTTGTCGAATAGGGTAAACATTCCAAGTATCAATTCGATGTGGAACTAAGTCAGTTCCCTCTAGTTCATGGTCGTCAATAAGATCATTTTCTTCGAGTACAAATTCTTGAGCAAATTTTATTTCTTCTGGTGATAAATGTTTCCATGATAACTCAACAAATCAACATGTTTCTTCTTTTGTTTCTCTAAACTAGATGGTACTCCACATCGGACTATCCATGACACAGGCTCTAAGGTAGCTATTGGTTTTACTTTTTGAATATCTAGTTGTTTGTTACTGATATTGGCGATTCTTACTGGTATTTCTCGTTTTACTGTGGATAAAGTCCTAGCCGTTAAAAATTCATTGTCATATTTTGGTTCAATGAATCTAACACACCACCCAGGATTGCTTTCAGGTTGAACATAATTAATTTGTTCAGAGCATGCAGGTATTTTATGAGCTTGTATCGTTTTAAGACCTACTTGTCCTTGGTTGCAGCAACCTTTTGGTATAATCTCTTCATTGCCAATCTTCAAAATTCCAGAGACATTATTATCATACATATTTCTTCACAAGGTCCATTCCTAAAATAAAATCATCAGTTATATCAGTCACAAGAACCTTATGTGAAATATGTAACCTCTCTCCAATTTCTAATAAAATTTCTGCTTGTCCATGAATATAACTTTTCTCTCCTGTTGCCGTTCTAAGACTTATTTGGTTTTCCAAAGGTTTGATTATAGACCTCAATATTATATCAGGTTTTACCAATGATATATCATCCAGCGTTTCAACAATAATATTTACATTACGTCCTAAAATTGTACCACTTACCGATAAACTTCCACCTGCTATGCTTCTAACCTTAACGATCCTGGGGGCTATTGTATCCACAGCCAGAGTTCACCCTCTTAACTTTTTACTATCCTCATCTCTACTTTTTCTGGAACGGCTTTCTCTTTTAGAGTGATCATACTTGCCACAAGCATAGCATTCACCTCTGAAGGACACTCTATTAATTCTGGATGATGAAACTATACCTTTTAATTGGTCTATGAGTTCTGAGATTGTTGTGTCCTTTTCTATCTCTACTTGTCTTACTTTATGACTAGTTCTGCTTTGGGTAGAAGTAGGTTTTGCAGCTTCAAATTCCGGGGCCGTCACTAGTCCTTCATTCCCTGTTTTCGGTTCAATAATCTTAAGATGTTGAATTAATTCTGAATCTCTTAGTCCACTAATAAATGATTTGATGCTGAATAATTCCAGTAAATCTTCAGTTACCATTGGGTAGGCTAAGCGAGTCAATCTCTCAATATCAGCATGAAACTTCTGTAACGTTTCATTATGTTGTAGGCACCTACCTTCCAATTGGGCCTGGTAAAGCATTTCCTTGTGATTGTTCCCATACCTGGAATCCAGTACCTTCATTAACAAAAGATAGTCTTCTTGATCTCTCTCTGATACTTTTTGTAGTACATCAGCTGCTTTACCCCTTAGAGATAAAATTAATTCTATAGCTTTTATTTTGTCGTTCCAAACATTTATTTGTGCTGCTGCTTCGAACTGTTTTTTAAATACTAGCCAGGAAGTTTCTCCATCAAAGGTAGGTGGTTTTGAAATAGTTCTATTTTGTATTTGATTTGAAATCATTCCATTTTCGTGTTTTGTCATATTTAATAAACGTTCATCCATATCTGTAAGTACCTGTGACTTCAATTTACCTAATTGTTCTTCTAGGTCCTCCATAACATTTGTTATCTGAGTATTCATTTCAGTAGAAATTTCCGAAATTTCGAGCCTTAAGTTTTTCATATCCTCTTGCCCACGTTTTTCTAGATCTGCTTAAATATTTTCTAATAAAATTTTGTCCTCTAACCTTTCTTGTTGGCGTTTTTGTTCGTTTTGTTCTCGTCGTTTTTGATTTTTACAGCTGACGTTTTTCCTTCTCCACTTTTTCTTAATATTGGCGTTTTTGTTTGTACTGTTCTCGTCGTTTTTGTTTCTCCAGCTGACGTTTTTCCTTCTCCAGTTTTTCCTGTTCTCGTCGATCTTATTCGTCCTTTTTTTCCTGTTCTCGTCGATTTGTTCGTCCTGTTTTTCCTGTTCTCGTCGTTTTTGATCGTCCTGGTTTTCCTGCTGACGTTGTTCTTCTTGCTCGGCGAATTTTCGCATAAGTTTTTCGAACATTGACTTTATTTTTGTTGTATTTCTAGTTATTGGCATCCCACTTCAATCTTTGAATAACAACAATTCTATTAACTTGTTGTTAGACTCATTAAAGAATCATTTCGTGGACATAGAAGTAAAAGATTTTATTTGAGCAATGCATTTCCGAGGAGCGATAAAACATAGCTCTATGAAACTACATTACCTGATGGTACTATTGGTATCACTGGAACTTGATTTGAAACGCGGCAATTAATTTACATTCATTTTCATTTAAAGAACTAGTAATATGATGTCAGTTTTTTTTTATTTATTGCAAAGTTTATTGAATCGAAATAAATATTTAGAATCTCTTCGATAAACTGTTCGCTCTTTTGAAAGTGTAATAATAAAATAACGAAATGTTTCACTGTGTTAATAATACTGCAAAAAAGGAATTTGATTAATAGAAAGGAGTTGGTACTTATATGATCTTCATTGTCTATAATTTCAATAATAAAAGCAAATTCTCAAAATACAATGTTTCGTTTATTAAGCTATTATTTTGAGATCTTTCTATAGCACCTGCAAGTAATAAATAATCTATGCACACCAAAAACTAAAGAAAACCTACGAGTTGCGTGATAATGATTCATATTGAACTTTTCAGAATATTTGAACTTTTATATGGCGTCTATAATATTAAATATTTCACATTTTACTCATAAAAATCCTCCATGATAGAAAAATAGACCATGTTTAGTAATGTACTTATTAATTTCATAAGTAAGTACCTTTAGTATCATAATAGTAAATAAATTTTTTGTTTTCCTAATTTTCAGTTCTTGTGGAAATTTCTTTGATATTTAAATGACCGAGAGTACGGAATAATGAAGACAAAGTCAATAAATACTGGAATCATTTAAAAATTAATAGTTCAAGATTCCAGAGCCACCAGACGTCACGTATTTTCTGATGATGGAAATGTGGACGATTGAGTATCGCTAGTATGTACTAAGAAAGAACGCATGCCTACCTGCTAGCTTGCTTAGACGGCCAATTTTCAGGTATCAGGTAATCAAGGTACATAAAAACATTACTAATCTCACGTAAATTCTGAAAGCTGATTTTTACGTATATTGTAGGCAATATCCTTAAAAATAAGTCGCCAATACTCCCAGACACTTTCCGTCGGCCGTATTACTTTACAGGCGCTTTAAAGCTTCCAAAATAAATACTTAACCTAAGAATTTAAAGGCAATAAATGAGCAGACTTTCGACTTTATCAAAGTCAATTTTTTATTTGGATAATAAATGTTAATTAAAAAAGCAAGTATTGGCCATATATTTTAGTGCATGGGTTCCACTCTTTAGTGAAGCACTTTGCGATAGACGACTTTTTCAATTTATGATCAGGTGCAAGAACAAATAACGCAGATGGTCTTGCCACTTGTGTACATGCCACATATAATCGTAATTGATCATGGGAAACACATGGATGTTCTAGATTCAGACTACAAACTTTTAAACATTGGCCGTGTGATTTGTTTAATGTCATGGCGAATGCAAGTCGGATCGGAAATTGGTGTCGTTTAAACTCAAACGGCATGTCGGTTCGGGATCCTTGGAATGAGAAATTCCTCACCTTCGAATTTTGCTTTGAGTATCATACAGTAGAATCTCGATTATCCGAATCAATTAAAACCAGGGGTAGTTCGGATAATCGAAAATTCAGATAATCGAATTCAAAGCAAATCAAACAATATTTAAATTGTATCATTTTTTATTATGTAATGGGCTTTAGAAAAACATAGAAAATTAATATATTACTTAATAATTATGTGATTTAAGATTTTGGTTTGAAATAACTTTTTATTGATTTTTGACGTAATGTATCACATCTTTTCATTGCTGCCAAGTCCCTGATGCGCTTCAATTGTAACAACTGTATGGGATCCGATTCATCTTGTCTTTCAAACCACTTAAAAGCAACATCCAGAGCTTCAAAAGCTTCTGCATGAGATGGTACGTGAGTTACATCCTCAGTTTCGGTCTCTTCTTCATCTTCTCTCTCGTTACTGTTCAAATCCTCAATAATTTCTTCATCAGTTAATATTTGGAATCCAGGGTCTTCACTATCGTAGTTCAGCCACTCCTTGATATTCTCTTCATCACACCCTTCACCAATGCTAAGAACTTTCATTATTTCTGTTATTTCTTCAAAATCGTCGTGTGGTTTTATTGCAGAATTAGATAGAGTTAATTTTAATAATTTATTCCATGCCCTTTTCAATGTTTGCGATTCCACAGAGTTCCACGCTTCTACCAGCATATAACAACAATCTTTTAAATTAATTTCTTTAAAAAACTTTAACATCGTTTCTATTTCACTATCATCTACCGACAAAAGGCGACGCAGTAGCTGCTTTCTGTATAAACGTTTTAAAGTTTCAATGACACTTTGGTCCATAGGTTGCAATATCGATGTTACGTTAGGGGGCAAAAACTTAACCGTGAACTTTCCATTTTCTCGATTTAGTGTTTCAGCGGAAGGGTGCGTTGGTGCATTATCTAATAACAACAATACATCACCTTCTTTTCCCACTTCCTTTTGAAATTTCTTCACCTCAGGAATAAACGTATTTTCATACCAAGTAAGAAAAATATCTGTGTTCATCCACGCTTTTTGTTGGTTAGCGTAAGTTAACGGCATTTTAACATTTTTGAAACAGCGCGGATTTTTTGATTTTCCAATAAGTAGCAGTGGCAATCTATGTGTTCCCTTAGCGTTTGCGCAAACCATAACTGTAACTCTGTCCTTACTCACTTTGTGCCCCGGTGCTGCATTTTCACGACGCGATGCTAATGATCTGCTTGGTAGAGATTTCCAATTAAGACCTGTTTCGTCCGCATTGTATACAAAATCTAAATCGTATTCTTTTTCATCTAGAAATTCTTTTAATTCGTCTACAAAAGAGTCGGCCGATGCAACGTTAGCAGACAGTTTTCTCCCTGAATCTCCAGTTCTCGAATTCCATGTCTAGATTTGAATTTTGCTAACCAGCCACAGCTCGCCTTGAAAGAAGTATCACCACCAAGCTTTTGATTAAAGTCTAATGCTTTTTCACATAACAGAGGTCCAGATATGGGCTGGCCGCATGCTCTCTTTTGTAAGAACCAAGTAAAAACTGCATTCTCCAGAATTTCATTTTGAGATTTTTTCATAACTTTACGTTGCGAGCTTCCATCTTCTTTCTCAAGCGCGTTGGTGAATTTCATTATAGAATCAGAATTCTTTTTAATTTCGGATATCGTAGAAGCTCCTACACCATATACTTGTGCCAACTTACTGCCAGTTTCACCATTTTTTAAACTCTCAATTATCTTCACTTTGTCTTTAAGAGACAACACTACTCTTTTTCGCTTCGACATTTTAAATTTCCAACATAAAATTTATACAAATAATAAGACAACCTGTCAGTTGATCGCTATCAAAGCAACTAAAACAATAACAAACATTATCCCGCAAACAATTGAGGGAATAAACTTGTCGTAACATGTGTCGTTGCGCCGACAAAGTACACGGTCGGAGGTGGGAAAATAAACTTGTCGTAACGTGTCTCGTTGCGCCGACAAAATATTTCTAACTTGGTACATAATTACAGCCAAGACGAATGAGTTCGGATAATCGAATATTCGGATAATCGAGGTTCGGATAATCGAGATTCTACTGTATATGCTCCTTTCTTACCTGATACATACTTGAAAATTGGCCGTCTAAGCAAGCTAGCAGGTAGGCATGCGTTCTTAGTACATACTAATGATACTCAATCGTCCACATTACCTTCATCAGAAAATACGTGACGTCTGGTGGCCTTAAGAAAAGGCCACATTAAGGTGGTCATAAGAAAAAATAAAAAGAATGAATAAAGGCAATATAATATCAAAATTCATCTACAAAATATTTTTACATTAAGCAGATTCAACAGGAACTGTTTCCTGGTCCTTAACGTTAGTTTCTTGTGTTGATGGCATATCGACAGCAGCATCAGAAACAGGAGTTGGATTTTGAACATCGATTTGTTGAACTAACTTATTTTGACCAAATAAAGACGCTAAAAATGGATTTGGCGAAAGAATTTGACTGTTGCGAGCCATTGATATCTTTGCTTCGTCTTCTTTTTTCGTTTCTTCGATTTTTGCTGGGACGGTAGTCTGGTAGATGCTCGATACCTGGGAAACCAGGGGAGATAACGCAAATGTTGTATAAGGAATTATGACTTTTGGGATAATTTGTTTGTAAATGTCATAGGGGAGAACGTTTTGTGTGATATAGTTGAAAGGTGCAGAACTCAGGGAACCATATGTCAAAGCCAGAGGAGTTCCAAGTTGATGCAGACCGTAGACCAGATTTACAGGATGTGTTTGACCGGATGATACTGAATAAGTAATACCTGCGTCATCTTTTGCCATCTTAGTTATAGAGTGAGGAGTGTGGACAAAAGTACTGTACGAGTTGGAAATGATTTCTCCCAGACACGAACTGAAGAATAGTGAAGAGACGATCAAAAGAGTCTGGAATGAAGAAAATCTATAATGACTTCTATTATAAAGAGAATAACATAATATTATAAAATTTAATAATGAAAATAACGTCCTGATTCAAATACTCGTATATTACTCAAAAATGAGGAACTTTTAAGTCGAACATACTTCGTTTTTTGTAATTTTACCTCGTATTTTCACAATTCAATTTTTTCAATCAAAGGTTGGATCAGAAAACACGAGAGGGTTGAATGTTCTTTCAGGTTTGATGTTCTTTTTTATATTTTCTGTTTTCATAAGAGAAATGAACATTATATTCCACTGTTAGTGGAAACTTGAATATGTCTTTCTATGGAGCAAATTGTTAATAAAAATGAAATATAGATGGGTGATACTTTAAATTTATTAAATGATTTTTATTGATGCCTGAGCAAGGTTTTTCAGAAAATTTCTAGGACGTAACGGAAATCAACGCCTGTGAAGATCGCCGGCGCGGGCTTGATAACTTGGAAAGGACCCCCACAGAGCTTAATTCCTCTGATATATATCTTGGATAAGTAAAAATTCCCTTTTGGGGAAGTGTAGAAGCCGTAAGGCTTGAAATCGGGAATAATAATAATAATAAGCTTTATTTGTATAATATTTACATACAACATCAGAGTAATATTCTACATTCAATAATTAAACAAAAGACGTCGAACAGTATGTTCAAATTTCCTACAAATAAACAACTCAAGTTTCAAGTTATATAGCTCCTCTTTTTATCAATTGATTTTTACCATCTTTACAAAATATTCGCTACTTTTTATATTCTTCATTTCATTTAGTAATTTATTAAAGAGTTTCATGCACATATAGGAAGGATTAATAGTGTTCGTAATAATCTATTACATGTTCCTTATACCGTAGGGTAATATCTTGAACAATTGTTGAAATATGATAATACCCTATTCGGCATTTATCTGATAAGTTTCCTTCAAGAACATAAGCGGTTAACTTATTCCGCAAGGATATCTTCATTTGAGATATACCTACTGCCAAGACCGTACAAGATGAATCGATATAAAATTTATCTCGAATTACAGTAAACTTCGTATACTGGATGATACCTGATCTAGTGAAAACTAAGTGAAAGTTTAATTAGTACCCACTAAGCACACTACAAAAAGTCTTTTTAAAAATGTTTTAGAACTTGATATTCTAGATGTTGTTCTATCTGTAACCAGTCTAGTATTTTCAATTTTCTACCTTATAGTGCTTTTTCTAATTCAGGTTCAATTATCAATTCCAATAATGCATAAAATAACTAGAAGAAAAATGTTCGGTTCTATAGGACATTTGAAGAGCAGTCATTTAATATTTCACTGATAAATAAGTATTGAGATCCGGCGAATATGATTATATATACAATTGAATTAGATTAATGCATATTGATTTTCATGAAAGATGAATATATGAATGAACTATATCATTAATTTCAAGAAAATGGTTA
The DNA here is from genome assembly GCA_030704895.1 of Henosepilachna vigintioctopunctata. Lineage (NCBI taxonomy): Eukaryota > Metazoa > Arthropoda > Insecta > Coleoptera > Coccinellidae > Henosepilachna > Henosepilachna vigintioctopunctata. The sequence continues at coordinate 112,092 of JARQZJ010000102.1, forward strand.
TGATTTTTCAATCATAGTTTGGAATATTATTAAAAAAAAAAAGAATAAAACTGTGTTCTTGAGGTTCGATTTAAATTGAAACAAAACCTTTGAAATAAATTTTCCTTGTAGTAGTAAAGACAATATTAAATTCAGTTAAAAAAATTGCATTGGCATCAAAAGTAAAACAAATTAGATAATAATTAGGAGTAGATTTCGTAAATGATCAGAAACACTGTAATTGAATATAAACTTAAATTTATATAAATAAATATATATATATATATATATGTAGCATATATATATATATATATATATATATATATATATATATGTATTATTATTATTATTTCGTTTGTTCCCCATGAGGAGAGCGACTGAACTTGAATTCGAAATCATTAGGAATTTTGCTTCATCTTTTTTGCCTCCCAAAAACGCTTCATCCTCTCTGAATGCTCTTTCTTCCGTTCATCTGTCCACTTTACTCCAGGTTGACGATTTACTCTTTGCTCAAACTTTATATGTGCGATTTTATAGCGGCATTCAGTGCGATCTTCGAGATTTTTTATATTGATCTGTTGTAGATCCTCTTGGACCTCTTTTAGCCACTCTGTTCCGCATTTACTATTCATAATTATATTGAGTAGTTTCTTCGGTATTCTGGACTGTTTCATTCTGTAGACATGTGCATAAAACTTTGCTCGTCGTTTTCTGATTTCTTCCGTTATCGTATTTGTCTTTTGATACAGTTCATATATATATATATATATATATATATATATATATATATATATATATATATATATATATATATATATATATATATATATATATATATATATATATATATATATATATATATATATATATATATATATATATATATAATTTTGGTTTTCAACACGAAGAATTACTTTTTAAAAAAACAATTTTTATTCACAAGTTAAGATTACAAGTAGCTTTATACATACTATCGTACTCACTAACGTTAATATATTGAAGATTCTAATGCAAGTCTGAGTTTATATAAGCTAAAGTTGGTTAGTCAGCATTCTATATAGTGACGTTATTTACTAAAAGGAAGGCATTGTTCTAAGTTCACATAACTCCTCCCCTTTTGAAGAAAGTTCGTTATTCTTATTTTTAAGATGACGAACCTTTACATAAATTTTGTAAAATAATATAATTGAAATGATTATTATAAAAAGAATAATTATTAATATGAAAAAGTTCATAGTTGTAGGGTGCGGGGCCCATTGATACAAATCTTCTAATTTGGGAATGGCTTCTTCTTCTAAGTAATTGGAGTCTTTGATATTCGTCCAATTTATTTCTAAGGGTGTAAGGTCCACTTGACCATATTTGTTGAAAATCTTCCTGGGGTGTATTCTCTTCAATTCATTGGTGACAATGCATTCAGAGGTTATTAAAGATACTTTAGGAATCTTATGAGAGAAGGAGCCCGTCTCACATTCTTCCCGTATTATTTCATTATCCATAGAAATTATTCTTCCATTTTCTATTTGGAATAAATCTTTTTGTAATTCTTCGAAACTTCGATTACAGTTTTCTTTGAGGTGCTTCAGGACCATTCGTATACATTCAGGTGGTTTTCTGAGATAATCTTGTTTACTTAGATAGAAATCTTCAACTTGTTGAATTATTTCGGTTGTCCAGACGATTTTGTCGTTGCGTGTTAATCCATAGGATAATAGGTTAGGTATTTTGGAATTTTGGTACGGTAAATTATACAATTTATAGAGGTCATATTGAATATTACCGAAGATTGGGATGGTTATACTAAATAGAATATTGAAATCTTTAATAAATGCTTTTGTTGTACAAACAGCATAGTAGTCTGTCAAATGAGTAAATGGTAACAATTTTTCTTTTTGTATTAGTTCATTAAATTTATTTAATGGTAAAATATTTTCATGTAAAAGGTGTAACCGTGAAAAACTAATTGCGTTCTCAATTTCGGATAATATTATTGCAATCTCGTGAGAATGGAGAATTATTATATTCAATTTAAAACTTAATTGAGTAGATGTCTCTAACTGTTTAGTCTTTGCTATAAGCAAATTTATTATATTTGTGTACTTCGCCTGAGTATTAGATATGATATTCAATATTTTTTGTTGATTTACTTTAAGAATATCTTCATTTTTTCTTATACTTTCGAAATATTTTTGATATAAAATTTCGTCGTCTGCATCTAAGGTACCAAATAGAAACTTTGAAATGGAACCTCCAATATTCAATAGGCCTTTTCTTTTTCTTATCTTCTGAGTAATTATATTATTAAAAGTTTCTTCATTTCTATGTATTGAAGAATTGGCCATAATCAAGTAATGATACACAGGGATAGTATATGTGGTATTCACACATTCTTTAATAATATTTTTCTGAAGTGTTATCAATTCGGGTATTCTAGAAATGTTATAGTGAAATAATAAATATTTTGCATGATCCGCAATATAAATTTTTCCTAAATGGATTGGCAACAAATTATTCTTGATTTCTTGGACAGAAAATGAGTAAGTTTTCGTTAGTATGATCAGTAAGATGAAGGATATGGATTTCATCTGAAAACAAAGAAACTAGTTAATGTTTTCTCTGTTTGATCCTATTTCTGTGATATACGTGTTTATTTTGAGGATTTCTTATCGTTATATCACTTATTATGTTTATAGGTATCTTCTTATATGGTTCTTTCATTTTTGATTGAAACGGTAGTTTCAAATAAGCATCTTCATTTTCTTGCAAATCCTTATGATCTTGTCTATTGATATTCAGTTTTTTAACATTCGCTTCGTTTTTATTTTTGGCATTATCCACTACCTGAAATATTTCTTTCATATTCTCCTGATATGTTTGTACATAGTCTGTTATTATCTCTTGTGTCGTTTTCTCTATTGGAATTGAATAATTTAAATCACCTTTGATAATCTGCATAGGTGTGTATTCCAAGTTAGAATGAATGGAATTGTTATAAGTCATAATAGCTCTGTTAATTCGAGATGTAAACGAAATTTTCTCTGAAGAAAGACATCTTAATTGTTCAATTAAGGTGGAATGAAATCTTTCTATTGGGGCATTTGAATTTGGATTCAAATTAGTTATATAGTGTAGAGCTATTTTGTGTATTTCACAAAAATTCTGAATTGTTTTGTTCTTGAATTCTGTACCATTATCGCAAGTAATACGTTCAGGTACTCCATTGTTACTTATGAAAAATATCAATTTGTCCATTACTTCATTCGCTGTTTTATGCATTAAAGGATAGCATTGTGCGAATTTTGAGAATGAATCTATAATTGTTAGACAATTAGTATTTTCTATCTTTAAGGTGTCCACATATAAATGAGAGAATGGTTTTGAGCCAACAGGTGTATTTTTAAATATCATTTTCGTGGGTGTTCTTTCATATTTGTTCTTCTGACAGGTTTCACATGTATTCACATATTTTTGGACAGTAATATCCAATTGAGGCCAATAAAATTTCCTTTTCAGTGCTTGTATGTTTTCTTGTATTCCTCTATGTCCAGATTTTACTTCATGATATAATTTAACTTTTTCTAATTGGTCATATTCTGTTTCAATGTCTTCTAAGAAAACATTTGCTATTTTTAAATCGAACGATTTAGCTTTAAAATTGTTTTGAAGTATATTAATAAAAGGTATTTTCAATTCGTCATGTTTAAAAAATAAACAATATGATTTTCCAGGTTGTAAATATTCCTTAATAAATGTTATAAAGTCATTTGTATCACTTATTGAAACTGTGAGTCTGTTACGATTTCTAAATATTTTCGCTTTATGTACGAAATAGTTCTTAGAGGTGTTGACAAATATAATTTGATTTTTATAATGATTCAGTGGTCGTTCTGTGAAGGGCAATTCTAATATGGGATTTTCAATATTACTATGTATTGTTTCATTTTGCGCTTCATCATCTTCAAGGATTTTCATGATGTCATCTAATTCATTGTTTGTTAATTCTAGTTCGTCTGCAGTTACGTTAGGAAATAAAGAATCGATATCGTCTTCTAGGATGTTGATATCTTTCGATTCATTTAATGCATTATGCTTATCTGTTTCCTTTTGTACGTCGCAATGATTATCATTTTGCGATTCATTAGTATTTATTTTTAGCCTAGATAAATAATCTGCGTTGTTGTTCTTGCCTGGTTTAAATTTAATATCATAATTGAATTCTTCCAATTTTAATTTCCATCTCATTAATCTGGAATTTGGCTCTTTTAATGAGTTCAACCAAATTAAGGGTTTATGATCTGTAAAAATTGAGAATTTTGTTCCATACAGATAAGGTCTGAAATGTTTTGTTGCCCATACAATGGCTAACAATTCTTTTTCAATCGTAGAATATTTTATTTCCGGCTCGGTTAGTGTTCTGCTTGCATAAGCTATCGGTAAATCAGAACTAGGGACGGTGCCTTGAGATAAAATGGCTCCAATCGCATAATTAGATGCGTCAGTAGTAAGATTGAACGTTTTTGTAAAGTCAGGATATATTAAAATTGGGTGGTTCATCAACAAATTTTTAGAAGTTATGAACGCTTCTTTGTATTTCAAATCCGTGACGTCGATTTTTGCATCCTTTTTTAGATATTTCGTCATAGGTTTCGTAACTTTAGCGAAATTAGGAATAAATTTTCTGTAATAGCTCAGCATTCCTAAATATGATTTAATTTCTCTGAAAGTCTGTGGTAATGGAAATTTTCTGATTATTTCTATTTTTCTCTTATTAGGTTTAATACCTTCTGGCGTGATAATATGTCCCAAAAATTCAATTTCTGTTCTGAAAAAATTTGATTTATCTAATTGAATTTTTAAATTTTCTTTCTGTAGTAATTCTAAAATATTATGAATATCAGCTAAATGTGATTCTATTGATTTTGAATATATGATTATGTCGTCCATATAAACATAGCAACATTTTCCAATGAAATCTTGTAAAATATTATTCATTAAACGTTGGAAAGTACTCGGTGCATTTTTCAAACCGAAGGGCATTCTTAAAAATTCATAATGTCCATTGTCTACAGTGAAAGCGGATTTTTCGATGCTACTTTCATCTAATTGTATTTGGTGAAAACCAGATGCTAAGTCTAAAGCTGAAAAATATCTGGCTCCTTTCAATTTATCTAATATACAATCAATCTGAGGGATTGGATATTTATCATCGATTGTCTTCTCATTTAGTTGTCTATAGTCTATATGTATAGCCATACGCCATTTTTGTTTACCTGATTGGTCTTGTTTTTTCTTGACCATTACGACTGGGAATGACCAGGGTGATATACTTGGTCTGATAATCTTTTTATCTAACATGTCCTTAATTTGTCTTTGGACTTCGTTCCGATATTTTTCCGGATAACGATATATTTTTGCATGTATCGGTATTTCATCTTTGGTTCTTATATTATGTTTGATTTTTGAAGTAAAATTAAGAGTTTGTCCTGGTAATTGCAATGCTTTTTCAGTATTGTTGAAAATTTTAATAAGTTGATTCTGAATTTTCATAGGTAAATGTTTCAAATCTACAGGATATGATAATCTTCTCGGAATAACCTTTTGGAAATGAATAGGAATTTTACAATTTTCTCCTATTAATAAATTATTTTGTAAATCAATCGTAAAATTATTCTGTTTAAGGAATTCAAAGCCTACAATTCCTTCATATTGAGTATGAAATTTATATAAAACAAATGGATATTCTTTTTGTAATCCGAAAGAATTTAATGGAAAAGCAACTTTTTCGTGACTAATATCATGTCCATGAGGAGTTATCAAATCTGTGTCCTCTGAATAGATCAAATGTGGAATATTATTATACGCGATTTTTGGATCAATTAAGCATACTGTGCATCCACTATCAAGTAATAGTTTACATTTCGGATAATTAATTTGAATGAAAGGTAAATGATTTTTCCTAATTTTGTTGTTTAAAGAATTTAAGTCAATGTGGTGTCTGAGGCAGTTATCTGAAAATTTTCATCAACAATATCTTCATTTTCTTCAATTATATTTGGATCTGCTTCAAATTCAAAATTTTCATTAGATTGATTATCGTCAATGTTTTCTGTATCTAGATTCGTTAATTCTTCCGATATATAATTGGGTGATATCTGTTTATGATTTTGGAAGTGATTAAAACTTCTTGAATTATTATCAAAGAAAGTTCTTTGTGGTGTTTGATTATGATTTTGTATTTGTCTTCTTTGAATTATTGGATTCGCGGTTGTCGTAGACATAGGTGTTTGTCTATATTTGGGTACAAAGTTTTTATTAGGTTTAAATACGTTACTTTTCTGAGATTCGTAAGTATTACTTCTACCAAAAACTTCTTTATTCGTCGGATAATGTCTAGGTACATTATTAATTTGTGGTTTTACATTTATTGATTGAGAAGGAAACGTTTTCATTTGGTATGGTTGTCTCCAAGATCTCATTAAGTCTAATTGGGATTTTTGAGAGATATAATTCTCTACGGTTTGTACTGCTAAATCAAATGTGATATTCGGTGTTGTTAAAAGAGCAGTTTGTAAATCGATCGACACATTGCTAATTAATACATTTTTAGCTAGGTCGGAAGTTAATTGTTTATGTAACAATTTTAATGCGGCGTCTAACGTCGGTTCTGCGTCTATTCTATAATTAATTCTAATTTTATAAGCTTTGATTTCTTCAATGAAATCGGTAATATCTTGATTAGGTTTCTTCCTCAAGAATTGTAACTGATTTTTGAGAACATCCAAATTGGCATGATCTCCGAATTTCTGTAATAAGAAATTCTTAAATGCGTTCCACGTATTTGGTACGTTAGAAGAACGATATTCGGCGTTTGCCTTTTCAATTAATTTGCTTTTAACAACTGCTATACAGTATGTTTTTACTATTTGTTCTGTATTCGCGAATTGTGCGATATACTCTTCACAAGCGCTTAAAAAAGAGTTTAATTCTGCTTGTGTCCCTGAGAATTTCGGTAATAATGCTCCAAATTCACGGGCAATTCTTAAATTATTTTCCGCCATGACTTTTGTTTTTTCTGACTTTTCTTCTTTATTTAAGTTCAGTTTTTCAATTGAGTCTATGAGCGAATTTATCATAAATATTTTTCTTTGTTAATTTTATTGAGAAATGTGCATTCACTATTTCCAATCTTCGCTTAATATATAACAACCTACTATAATGATAAATTATAGGGAGTTTAGGTTTTTGGCTGAAACCGTGGAAAAAACAGGAATATAATTAACACTCGCAACTTACTGTGATTTGTTTTCCCAAAGTGGAGTCGTCGGCGCTACCCTTGCTTTGCACTCTGTTCGAATTCTTCAATGGTCAATCGAGCTCCGGACTGGTACTACCAAATTCGCAATCATCTGTGAGACACGAATGAGCTTGTGTTTAGTTCGGATTGTGCTTGAGAATTAATATTCACTTAAACAATCTTCGTACGGTTTGAGTTAACGCATTGATTACTCTTCTTACTATAATTCGGAAAAATTATCCTGTTTGCCAATCTCTTGATTCGGAAGCGTCTAATGCAGCAATCCCATCCTCGTCGCCAATTTTGGTTTTCAACACGAAGAATTACTTTTTAAAAAAACAATTTTTATTCACAAGTTAAGATTACAAGTAGCTTTATACATACTATCGTACTCACTAACGTTAATATATTGAAGATTCTAATGCAAGTCTGAGTTTATATAAGCTAAAGTTGGTTAGTCAGCATTCTATATAGTGACGTTATTTACTAAAAGGAAGGCATTGTTCTAAGTTCACATAACTATATATATATATATATATATATATATATATATATATGTATATATATATATATATATATATATATATATATATATATATATTCTATAAAGTATTCTCGGTTTAACTGATATTATTTCAAGCAAATTAGCATGCTTTTGATTGAAGTATTATTGACTTAATCAATTAATACATATTACTTAAAGTTATCTGAAATTCTTAAAAAACTGCTGAGTTTTTTCTTCTTTCAATCACAATAATCCAAGTGTGGCATATTATTGACTTCAATATCAATAACTTCACATGTGTCATCAAATTTTTTCCGATTATTTTTAGAAAGTTGATTTTCTTGGAGATTTTAGACGATATGAAATACTTGAGATTCTAGATATAATAGATATAATAGAGATATAAATGCTGATTTACTAATCGAGATATTTTGTGCTAGTTATTTGATGAACGAAATAAAAGGAATGTATCATTTACTCATTTATTTTATATAGTTAATTCAAATTAATTTATATTCTATATCTTAATTTTTTGTCTCCCTTTTCAATGGATAAAAGAGAATAATATTGTCCAATACCTTCTAACGAACTCAAGGAAGTCATTTAATGAAGGTAACACCATCGTATTCACTCAATGCTTTGAAGCTTTTTGAAATATAGTTTCATTAAGTTTGAAAACGCTTTTGATCATTTTTGATCTTTCTAGTTCAAATACTCTCAAAGGCTGGCTGCATAAATACATCATAAAACGATATTAAATTTTCCTATCGTCCCTCTCAGTTTTGCACCATTCTTGATCTAGAAGTAAAGCAAACATTGATTTTATGATTAAAACGAAACACCCCATTAAGTTTCGATGTTTAGATTAAAGCTGAAAGGCCAAAGCCTGAGCGCCCTTTTTTGAATATCCTACTGTATTAGAATCAATGACTGGTGAAGTCAAGTTCACTTTGAGCCTTTTATTCTATTAAACTTCCCTGTTGAGTACCGAGACCCGGCGTTGTATTTTATGAAAATTTTAGTGAAAATGTTTATTTTCGATGTTTATAAGCTGTTCAGAATTCTATCGACTCAAGAATCGCAGTTGTGCAATAACTGATAGATATTTTTGGGTACGTATGGGTGTTCTTATATCGACTTTTATATATTTATTCAACTGAAATTATTTTGCGAAGAATATTTTCAATTCGAACTCATTTCTTCAAAGCTTTGGATTATATTCTCAAAAATGTCACCTATAAACATGTGTCCATAAATAATTATGCTAAGGTACAAGAATTGTTTCCAAAGTTTTAAAAAGGGTTTTAACTGAGAACGGAGTAGCTCAAACTACTGATTCCATTTATTGGGATTTCTGAAAAAAGAATCTGTTCAAGGAATATTTGATCGTTTGAAGAATACCACAAATAGGGTATTATTTCCAAAAAAATATTTCAGAAATTTTTTCCTCTAAATAAAGTGTCCTGGAATTGATCTGTAGATGAAAGCCTTTCAAAAAGTTAATAAAAATTGAATGCTCAACTTAATACGTGCATACGTTTAGTTAGCATGTATTAGGGGTATCTAATGAAGGTGTATGTTGAGATACCCTCAACTTTTATACAAGTTAGCTTGATTTTAAACTAAATTTCGTCAACATTTTTTCGCGAATCCTGTGTTCAGCGAATCGAATTCTCTTTCATATGAAACTACCAAATCCTCATCTGATTTAGAATGAATAGCTCATTAAAAAATGGTATGAGTCTCATAACCAGATTGAAATATGATTTTTTATTCCGTTCTGTTATTGGTTGCCTATAATAATAATATTGGCTGCGTTTTATGTACTGTAGTGTAATTTTTTCGGAGCTATGAAGATCTCTGTCCTGGCTCATTGTTCTTTGTTTAACAACGACAATAATTCGTGTATGACCATAAAACCGTTAAAAAACTATTAACGATTCAGCAGTACATATACACTGCTTTTTTCATTGCTGCTGTTTTCATTTGAGAAAAACATGACAATAAAAATGATAATGTTAATAAGGAGTTATCTAGAATAATTGGATTTCATTTTGTGTTATATAATTAATTTTATTTTGTATATGTATTATTGTTTGTATTTATGTTATTATAGATATAGTATGTTCGCTAATGATATTGTCGAGGCCATTTATTTTTGAATGAAAAAAACATTACAGTAGGCCAAGTTGATGGAAATACGATAAAGAAAAAAAGCTTAAATTCGTTGAAAGTGGGTAGTAACTAATTTTCTATAGATGGGACTCTAATTTTTTTTAGATTTATACAATATGAAAAAAGATATATTTTATTTCGATTATCATTAAAATCTAATGTACAGTAACTTCGTTAGATATTAGAATAATAATAATAATACGAGTATAATATGATGAATTTATTGAGAAACATTTCTTACATTTTAAAATTACACTCATTTCAATTGATACAATAATTACAACTAAGAAGAATGCTCTCAAAAGAACTGAATTAAGTTACGAGTCTGATCTTCTATATATGAATATGAAGTTGTATGGAAATAAGTTGTGTGATGTATACAGATTCATTTATATTAATCAATAAAGTTGAACCTGTGTGACTTTTCATGACAATAGAGCTAACTTATTCAGAAGTTTATATTGAAATATTAGTATTTAGTATTCGAAATGTTAACTCCTCTTACATACTGCCGTTAACGCTTAACTTTTGAGTTATCCGAAACATTCGTTTCGTATGTTATAAAATATACCCATGAAAAGAGGAATATTTTGTTCAGACATGAATGTTTATACGTAAAACAATATAATTTATAACATGTATACAAGGAGAGAAGGCAATAGATTTCTACAAGAGAAAGATTTTATGTACAAAAGTACATAAAATTTTTCTTCACCAATTGTATCTAATAAATTTTGGAACTAAGCTTGAAATTACATTTGCCTATGATCATTGAAAAATAATTCCTGTTTTACAATTTATTGTTCAGACATGATCAGTTTACCAATTTTTAAGTGGCTTTCGTCGTAAGCTTACTTTAACAAAATCGAGTAGATTATTTCTTACCTTCATTTCGTATGAATAAAGCACAAACAGCACAATTGGAAGTATGCTATATCTAATCAAAGAAGTTCTCAATATATACCTGACTTGTTTGGCTCCTCCCTTGAGAAGGCCAGTCAAGTGTAATTGAACAAGAAATAAAGGATACTAGAATTCATCATGGTTTTTTAAAATTTGCTATAAACATTTCAATTTTAGAATATATTGAGTATCAAACTACGGAATTGATTTGATTATCGTTAGCATACCATTTCCGCTTCAGAATGAAAATCTTTTTTTTTTATTGAACAAATGGAAAACGCAACATGTTTTCGTTTCACGCAAACAATTTTCTTACAAAGAATGCCTTGAAGTTTCGAAATTTTTCTCGAATTTGTTCATAAATTTTCATCTCTTCGGAAATAAACTGTATCTGTGAAGACAATAGTTATAAAAATCTGAAGTTTCGGCATGACAAAGGAATGCTATTAATTTCTTCATACTTTTTTCTGTAGTTTTTGGTATTTTGTTGTGAAATTCAATTCAACATTATTGTACAATTATACAGAGACCCTATAGTCTCATTAATTAATATCAGTTTTAATTAGCGTTCCTCGATATGATCTTATGCAGAGAATACTCGTATCATCTCATGAAGAAAATATTCATGAGTTTTTGAATTAGTACATAATTAAGGAAGGAATACTTATTGCCACGTTTCAATGTGAGCAATGTGTTTTAGTCATATACTGATCATCGGGATGAAAGTGATGTTTGTCATAACGAAGTAACATATGACTGAGATTGAATTCTCGCTTAACTCTTAGTGAAACATAATTGAATATTTAAATAAATTAAACTCTTGGCTTAATGTTTCACGAAGTAACATATTTTGAAGTTTATAGCAGATTGTTTCATACATTTTTTGGATTATTTCGAATTTTTCATAACAAACTAAATTCATGTATGCGAATCACCAGTATCTACTTTAGTTTTCTTCTGTGTTGGAAAAAAAATGTATAATCATAAAATTGTAAATGGTAAATTTTCACAACCTTCCTGTCTAACAATCATCTGAAAATTCATTCTCTCCAAATCAGTTAACAATTTCAAACACATAATATGAATGATTATTTTTAATAAATAATAAAAATTATTAATAAAATATTAACTTTCTGGATAAGTACATATATTACAAATCGAATAGGTATATCTCAATTCAGAAATAATACATCGCTCATTTGAATCAGCTGGCTTACCATGAGTTTTTCAGAGGTTGCCTCAAGGAGAAAAAAACTAAAACTATAGATAATAAACAGCCAATACCTTATAATAAACAATATATATATATATATATATATATATATATATATATATATATATATATATATATAAATATATATATATATATATATATATATATATATATATATATATATATATATATATATATATATATATATATATATATATATATATATATATATATATATATATATATATATATATATATATATATATATATATATATATATATATATATATATATATATATATATATATATATATATATATATATATATATATATATATCTATTTTCATATAATAAAACCTGTTACTGCTGATAAGTTAAAAAAATTGACTATCAACATATTGTCACCATGTTGATGTGTGAACTACTTAATTAAATCGTTCTGACAGAATAAAATGAATTGAATATTTATAAGTGTTCACTATTTACTGTTATTCATCGATATGTGCTTCATAAAACTAATATACTCTCTATTTCAATACAATAATATCTATTCGAAAAGAAGTCTTCAAAGAAGACTATTTAAGCATATTTATGCACATTTAAAGTTGGATTATCATTAATTTTAGATATATGATTTCATATAGTTGTTCTATATATGAAAACTTGACAAGTCATTACTTGAATGCTGTATAACTATTTTTGTCGTTATTTTTTTTTGTATTACGACTAGGGAGAAATTAAGAACGAGAAAAATGTTTCAAGGAACTGAGCCGAGCTTCTAGATAACTTTTTCGAATAGATTTTACCTCAGGGTTTATATTCCAATTCTGCCCCAATCGCTTTCAGATATTATTCTATAATTCCACAAAATCTTTATGAGGGCATACCTAATTAATCGATGAATTTGTAATTTCAAACGAGAATGTTGTAGGTATTTGAAGCTGTGTGTTTCGACTCCCCAATGTCAATGCTGGGACGTTCAAGGCCCTATGGGAGAACGTTGACATTTAACAACTGGTTCAACAGTACTCTCCAGAATTTTGTAGTAGATAACCGTCTTTGTTAAGGTATGTTAATATGTGTCTTATAAGAGTATCTTGTCTCAACAAAATGTTTCCTACCACGCCTATAGAAGAAATATTGGCGGAATCGAGAAAAACTCTCGTTTACGACTATCAATTCTGCTAGTTTTTACTGAAATGCAGCTGGTTTCTTCCAAGAATTATTTGCACTTCATTCCATTTTTACGAAACGTAAAATATCGTCCGTTATCTTTTCATTTTAGATGAGAAACATTTTTTTATTTTTGAAATATAAAATGTAGTTAACAAAAAATTAAAATAACTGAGTTGGATAGGAATTTCTTACCATATTATGAAATTGAAACAAAATTATCATTTAAGTTTTTGAATTGGAAAATACTTCACTAGAAACATCCTTTATATTACAAATGAATTCAATTGAATACATTTTATAAAATATTCTTGACACATCAAATTATTTAACAAATAGCTTGAAATGAATAGTTCTTAGGTAGGAATCAGGAGTTTCATACTTTTTGTAATTCATAATTTTTAATTATCTATACAATGCATCTAGAACAATTTCATCAAATAATCAAGATATTTAATAGTGTTGGCGTTTACTTGATGTAAATCCATTATAATTGAATATACATTTAAATTCAAACCCTTGAACTTATGATTTACACTATATTGTCTTTAACAGAATAGTTATTTTGTTACCATCTGAAGAAGTCGTCTGTAACGACGAAACGAGTCATGCTATGTAGTCAATAAAGTGTAAACCATAAGTTCAAGTGTTTGAATTTATGTTTATATTCAAGTAATTAAGAAATAGGAATATTCAGTAGATAGTGGTGAACGATTGTCTCTACGAAAGTTCCAGAAATAAGGTGAATTAGCTCCATGAATTTTTCAACTACAAATGTGCCAATATCACAAAGTATAATGTAGTGCTCCATTCTATACAGGGGTTTGACGTAGGTGCTTACTTAAAATAATTATGTGCTCTACCTACACAAATTTTAAGAGATCGTTTTAAGTACAAAAGCATAATTTAAAATACCTGTGTTATTGTGTATTAGTTAATACAAGTGCCTTAACAGTCCGAAAAACATGCGGGGTGAATTAAATGATACTTGCGGAATTTGTGAAAATTTCAGGAATTATACTATTGCACATTTTCACCAAGTGTGTACTAGATATCGATTGACATTATGCTGAATATTTTACTTGAGTTGGTTCAAATTGTATTCAATGTAAAATTTCAGGAAATAAAAATGGATTTCATTTGATTATCGTTATTGATTGTTTTCTTTCATGCCGATTATAAAAGATATAGGTATTAAGTTCGATTTTTGAAGTACCTCCAACTTCAATATTCTCAGTATGAGTAATACAAGACGCAAAGTTTTCAAACCTACAAGGGAAGGAAAACAGATTGGATAGACGAAATAACAATAATCCAGGGCGAAATTGGTTACATCCGATAGATAGTGGAGTGATGCCAAGAATACTAAAATTGGTCTGACTAGACGTTTTCTTGTCCATATCTTTGTTATCTCGAAATCTAAGGGTTATGTTTCTACGTATACTTTGGATAGTCTTCTTGAGTGCAGCTCAATTCGGTTATATTATTGTACTTACATTATTGAAAATCAAACTATTCGAAACTTATGGAATTTTTCTGACTTGTTGCGCTACATTTACATCAGTAAAAATACTCTTCGTATTATAGAGATCACGTATCTTTTTTATTCAATACGGAATTTAGGCAGAATAAGTTACTTTTCTGCAATTGACTGAAAATAGGGTGGGAAATTGGCCAACGTGACCTTGTAAACACGACACTCATGCTGCTACTATTATCATGGTATGTATGTATGATATATCTATGGAACAGAATATTTGAACGTCAAATCCAATCTCTTCGAAACGTCGGATTGATGTAAAACCCACATTTATCAAAGAGCGAGAGCTATGCAATAATGCATATATATATATATATATATATATATATATATATATATATATATATATATATATATATATATATATATATTGCATTAATATATTCTGTTATTATCATTGCATCAACTCTAATTCCTGTCTCCTCAAGAAGACACAAAAGGTGTCGAAATCTGGGGTTTATGAACTTAGGTGTAATGACTGCAATAGCTTACATATGACAAACAGACAGAAAGAGAATTTGAATTTTTTAGACTCAGGTCCTTCTTTTTCAAGTGCAGGAAAATTGAAAGATTTTACATGAACCTTCAAGAGGCAAAGAACTAGATATTTTGGAATCCATTGAATTCAATAAACACCTTGAAAATACCACATCAATTTATTGAATGATTACATAGAGAATTGCACCAATCTATGAGGATGTTTGAAGAAGAATAATACACCGTGGCCTTTGTGTATTATTCTTCATACATACCGAGAAGAAGAAGAATGCAAACTCAATGTTTGGCCAACTCTGTACTTTCCTATATTATTTACTATATATGCGCTTGAAATTGTAGTGATACTAGAAACTGCAGTCGCAACATAATACATATTGTAGATAATATAGTAATAAAAAACACAGTGTATTTTATCTAACTAATAACTCAATAGTTATTTGATATGAGCGTATCTATTTGTTTGGTTGACTTGGTTGCAATGCCGACATGAAAGCAAATGGAGAAAATCTCTGAGGATGTACTATTTGGGGCATTGAGACAGTCAAACATTGGAATGTTACATATAAGACAGGGTAAAGTTCATACAACTGGATATTTCTATAATTCTATCAAAATAACGTATTATCATATTTTGAAGCATTAATTAATGTGTTCAATGAACAATGGATGCGTAAGGTAACGCTTCAGTCAGATATTTCATTAGCAGGTAGTTTCAGTGATTCTATGAAAAAGTGTGCTAAATAGGTAAATAGTTACATATCTTTGGAGAAACACAAATTTTGTCTCAAAAATTCGCTTTCATTGGGAATAAGTAACTAAGAATAAAGAAATCATGCTTGTTCGGAAAGCACATACAGCGCTTTCTCAACCTACCTATTCTCTGGCCTACGAGGCAACGAAGTCGATTTTCCTTTTGGGGTTAAGTGGAACCGACGAAGTATATCGCATAAGTGCAATATCGAATGCGATCAAAATTTTTTAAATACAAGTTCGAGACAGATATGCCTCGGAAAATTTTCTACGCCCAAGGAGTATGGGGAAACTCAGCGATTTGCATCGCAAATTTCCCTCTTGTGCGTACCTACTAGGAAAGAGAAATATTTTCTTATGCTAAGCGGGCTTGTATCATAACAGATTTCCTCTCGTTCTCAGGTCAAGAGCTCAAATTTGCATTTCTATTTGAATTTCAGATTTTAGGCTATATTATAATACACCCCTATCACGAACGTAAAAATAATGTTTTGTTCAATGCTAGAAATAGTGATACGTATACGAAAATTATGCAATGAAATATTTTGGATAACCGTACAGTTTTGTTGAACTGTTATTATGTTTTGTTCTTTGCAATGACAGGTTTCAACAAATCCCCCATTATAAGGTGGATGAATGTAAACACCCAAATCTTCATAAGTACATATTTCAGAGAACAAAACCGTTAAGTACTCATCAACACTATCCTATTAAGCATTTTAAAGCTTCGGCCTTTCGCTAATCTATTAATTCTTAATCTTTTTAATAAAATCTTCGTGTGTTATAACAACATTCAAGTATTAAGAAGTAACTATTTATTTCTCAGATTTACTCATATGGGATTCTATGATATGTTCGAGTATATCAATAACTGAGTTTATTCTTTGAAAATTCGTTTGAGAATGGTGTGGGTGAGTAAAATAGGCTATTTTATTGCAGATAACTTGAACTATCGGTTATAAGAATGTCACTATTTTTTTTTACTTACCACACCTCTTCGTTCTTCGGTTATAAATCTTCACTAATGGTTCGTGGCACGTCTTCATCATTACTGTTTCTATTCTTTAATTGCTCTTCTCTAACATGAATGAAATAATGAAAAAAAAAACTCGAATTGATCTTGTCATTCAATACAAAATTTCTAGAATTAAATTCGAATTTAAGGGAAGTTTAACAGTTTCACAAACTTCTACAACCCTGTTGAATTTAATTCTTAAAATCTGGACAGTAAATGAAACAATGAAATGAAGAATTTAAAAAATT
Source organism: Henosepilachna vigintioctopunctata (assembly GCA_030704895.1). NCBI lineage: Eukaryota > Metazoa > Arthropoda > Insecta > Coleoptera > Coccinellidae > Henosepilachna > Henosepilachna vigintioctopunctata. The sequence goes on from JARQZJ010000102.1 coordinate 129,386, forward strand.
AATCAACGCCATTCAGGATGCGGCTGTGACCATCTTGATTTTAATTGAATATAAACTTAAATTGAAACACTTGAACTTATGATTTACACTATATTGACTACATAGCACGACGCGTCTCGTCGTTACAAACGACCTCTTCAGGTGCTAACAGAATAATGTTTCATTGAATGTTGAATGAATCATTATTCTGTTATCACCTGAAGAAGTCGTTTGTAACGACGAGACGCGTCATGCTATGTAGTCAATAAAGTGTAAATCATAAGTTCAAGTGTTTGAATTTAAGTTTATATTCAATTATAATGGATTTACATCAAGTAAACGCTAACACTATCAAATATCTTGATTTTAATTACGTGCAATTCGGTCGAATATCAGTTTTCCATTCTCTTGAAGCGTGCTAGTAGTCGAATCCACTCACCTAATTTATAGTGGTTCAGTTAACAATGTTTTTACGAGATATCAATTTATTGTCTTCCTATTAAGGAAATTTGTGAAAATTTTTCGTTAACTTTTCGATAATTGCCTATTGCAAACTTTCAACAGTACTTTAACTTTTGCTTATACTATATTATATATTCTATTGTAAATACAAAAATAGATACATTCGAATTAGATTACAATTTTACTAATGATAATAAACATACCGGTATATAGAATTAACAATTATTGGTGAATATAAATGTATATGCCTACGATTATGAATATTATTGCAGAATTCAACTTGGCGATTCAGAAAAGCATGACTTCATCTAATAAATAAGGAATTGTGAACTAGGAAATGAAGACTTGATGGAATCTTGCTTTGTTCCAAGTATTCCTGAGGGATACTTCATAAAAAACAATCAGATTTAGTTGTCTATTTTTTTATTCTTCCGACTAAATATTTTGAAAATCAATTGGAAACTGAGATTAGTTACTGAAAATACAGCAGTAATCATGGAAGGAAAAATTATTTTTCTCAGTAGTCACTCACTAAACTTACCTAGATGGTATATTCGTAGTTATGAATTATTCTGTGAAATATCTTCCTCTGGAAAACATTATCAGCAGGGGAACGTCCAGAACGGGCTGGGTACGAGCTACTAAACAAGGTGATTTCGATGCACAACATTGTCCTTCCACCCCATTTTGCTGGGGAAATTATACACTAGCTCCTATGTCAGAGACGTATCACTATGACGGCCAAAAGAAATTCCCATTGTTCATAACTTAAATAAATCTAAGTAGTTTTTCGATTTTCACTATAATTATTTCAAAAACATGACAATATCGTTTCGTCAACACAGTGGCTTCATCAGATGTTGAAGTAATAGCGCAGTTTATCATCAACATCTGATGAAGCCACTGTGTTGGCGAAATAATATTGTCATGTTTTTGAATCAATTGTAGTGAAAATCGAAAAACTACTTAGTTTAATTCAAATTATGTATTTAGATTTTCATCAAATATCGGCCCAATCGATTAATGATTATCAATATTTTTCATTTCACGAAAAAATGTAACAAGGTGAAAGAATGCTTCTTTACACATAAACACCATGCAATATCCAACAGAAATAATCAAAAAAGTATGGAAATGACGTTTAAAACTGAATTTGTTCTAGAAAGTTCAACATCCTGAGTAAGAAGAATTGTGACATATATTAAGAAGAAGTTTTTCTCCTTAAAAGAGTCCAAGAATTACCCTTCCAAATATTCACATTTTATTGAGAGACTCAACAATTATTTGAAATTATAAATAAATAATAAATTGCGATTGACTTCTAGCATATTACTTGGCTAAACTACACAAATATTGCAACTAACTTCACTAATTTTTTTATGAAATAATTTGGTTCCACTTTAATTGAACCACATTGTGGAATCCAAATTATATCGAAACATATAAACTGAATTTGTATGAATTGCATAAAGAGAAAGTATATTTTTTTATGAGTGACTAGTATTTTTGAGTGTATTAATGGTATATTTTGTTCGATATTCATGCCATAATCATTCAGTTCCTCCAGGAAATTCAGTAAACTTTGGTGGTCAACATTAATCGTTCCAAAATATTTATGATAATTCATGAAAAATTCAAAGCAGTATGGATAGGAGGTAAATGAATAAGACTCTTTGAATAATTGGGATATTATATTAAAATGATATAGAGTATATTCAACAGTAACATTATCGCCTGCTTGCTAAAACAGAAAAAAATTAAATACATACGTATAATTACATCAATATTGACACTATTTCTATTCTATAATAAAGAAAAAGAGTGAATTGAGTATAATAAACATAAAACAATTGAAGAGGTCACCCCAATCTAAATAAGATGGACGGTTATATTATTGTTCTAATTATCTAGAAAAGAAATGAGTTAACTTTCCAAGTGTTGATATTAACTAAAAGAAGTAAGACATAATCTTTCGTGCGAAAGTTAACTGATTTCTCCTGGGGTTTAAATAATACAAAAAGCTTATATTACCTATCAACATCAATAAATTTCTGATATAAGAGCAACGTTAAACAAGTATAACATTATATGCTCTAATCTATGATATCCTCTCATTTGATGGATAAATGTTAGTTGAAAGTAATCATAAAAGAACAGTTCATGACTATTATATTTATAGTACAAATCGGACAAGTTGTCCAAGGGTCGATTTCGTTGTTTTTCACCGAAATCTTAGATATCGTAGGGTGTTTGTCGAATTGACCATTTTCTCTAATTCTGTTTATCTCAATATAAAAATATTACAAACGAAGTTAACTTGCAAATTCGTGTTCATATATACAAAGTGATTATTTACACAAATATCCAAACCTACTAAAGCATGCTTTGCAAATAAGTACATGTTACAAACAATTATCACAGTCCCCTAATTTTAAATATTTCACGAAAATATATTGTTCAAAACACTTGCTTCAGTGGCTGAGTGTTTCCACTGATTTCTCATTTGGATGTTTTTGGAGGGAACACGAATGGATTGTGAGTTTGGTTAAAAACAAGAAAGGGAAGATACTTTCAGGTACATTTACATATGCAACGAATGTTTTCCTACACATATTTTCGGAAAATTCAAAGACTGTCTATTATCGATTATTCAACAGTGAATACGATAGTAAGTTTGTGTAAACTGTTAAAAAATATTGCACCATCCCAACCACCGTAGAATAATGTACAAATTATATTTTGAAGTAGAAGATATTCCTAAAAATTTTCGTAGATATTGTTCAAGAAAAACGTAGCTTGAAAAATTATCTGAGCAATCATTTCAGTACTATAGTGTACACAAGGTCAAAAAGTTTATTATCCTAAATATGAGACTAGCTTAAAATATATTCCATAATAACCAAGCGACAATTCACTGAAAAAACAAACTATGAAATATAAGCACTTATGAAAACTAGAAAGCGATAAAGATAATTCATAGTGAATAATGAATATTGGTATATAACTCTTATAAAACAAATATGAACCCTTAGTAGTATATGAATTTTCATATGGACAGTATGGAGGTTCGGAAAGGACAGAAAAAATTTACATATATGACTGAGGTCTTCATAGTTTCAGTTAATAAACACGATATTGAAGTGCTTAATTGAAATAAAATTTCCACCACAAACGGTATTTGAAATCTTGTATGCATTCAAACATGAATTTTCGCATTAAACTTTTGAACTGAATGATCCAAAGAGACAGACAATGTAACATTAACAATGCCCTTTAAAATTTTGAAAATACAATGCAACACTATTTATATCATTCAGTTTATAATATTTAGTCAATAATCCAAAATGATCTGATAATCTTTTATAAAATCTTTTCTTACAGGTTGATTTTTCATTTATGTGAATAAGTAGGTATATATAAATTCATCAGTTGATACAATTTTAAGAGATACAAAACAAACCTAATTATTTGTTCTATTGATCAATTCAATTGAATATACCAGGTAGGTAGTCATCAAAATATCATTTGAGTCTGGTGAAATTTACCGAATTTTCCATTATTATATATGTTGAAAAAAATTCTTAAATTGAGTTAGTTATGAAATTCATTTTAATATGAACATTTTTGAATTGACAGATAATGTGACGATTGCAGACGAATGAGAAATGAATCAATTTCTATGAACAATCAACAATAACGTTGAAAGTATTGGAACATTCTAGTTAAATTTTTTTTCAACGAATTTATCTGTTGTTTCCCAGAAACACCAAATATCAGCATATTTCAACATAATGTCACTATAAGTTTCCAGATAATAAAAAAAAAAGATTGTGGTAAATGAACGTTGAAGGTTAGCATTGACATAATAAAATATTTTCTGTCATTAAATTGTAACGTCATATCATCATTGAGGGTATCCGTTTGCTCTTCTTCAATTGAATTGTTTTCCTTTCACTATGAAGAATGGTTTTACAATAAAATGCTCAATATCACAAATTATTATGCAGTATTAATAGCTTGCATGTATTTTTGAATATCTCTTTTTTGATAAATTCAATGGACGATGAATCAACTCTGTGACAGTTCTTATACTCTTTTTTGATACACTGTCGGCATTTTTTTGATTATCTGGAACCTAAACTCATGAAGAATATGCAACAATAAAATTCAATGCTTTTATGCTACAGAAAATATATACTCCTTAACGTACACACTTACGACATCGACTGATGAAATTGAGTTGAATGTTTCGAAGTTTACCGAACCATATGTTTTGATATATAAGAACAGATTCTCACATATCACTCAATACCAAAACATCCGTATCTCGTGTACAATTCACTGTACCGTAATAGGCTATATATCGGGATTTTCGTGAATCAATTCTATAATTGTAGTCTCTATATCACTATAGCAGTAATAAAGCTATGACCTCACTAACCCTTTTCACCAACTTATCATCCAAAGCTGCGAATGAAGCCAAAAATTTAATGTTTTTATTCTAGAATAAGAGAAGACTTTCGATCAGTGCTGGAGTTAGATTTCCTCACTTTGATAGTTGCGAAATTGTTAGGCCTGGAAAAGAAACCAACACCGTTATAGAAGGAAAGTTGAAAGGAAAGAAATGAAGAAATTATAGTTCTTCTGAAAAACAAACACATCGTTATATGAGGAGTTCTTGTACACTTTTTAAAATTTTCGTTTTTATCATCAAAATATTCATTGTAATTTAAAGAGGATTTACGTTTGATGAAAAGATGATTAGGTGTATAATAATTTAAGTTTGTTGTTACCATCAACATTACGTTTAGTTATGTTTATCACCGTTTCCGATATTTTCACAAACAAAAATACATCAATATTGCATCAATCTTGATGTCAAAGAAACACCTTGTATATGTTTCGGAAATCTTGATATCAGGTAGGTATCTCTACTTCCTATAGTTTTATTTACATCGCCATAAAATGTTTCATTGTTTCCATAATGCTTTTATTGTTACCTTCATCTGTTGATTTGAATTATTAGATAATCTTACTCTATTCATTTGTGCTTGATGTAGAACCGCAAGTGAATAACGCTCTAGTTAGTTCAGTAATAATTCAAATCTGAATGCCGAATGGAAAAGGAGTGCGAAATGCGATATGAATACAGATAATAAACGCTGTTCAAACAGCAGTTACCAAACGCCATCTGGCTACTTTCGTTTTTCAATTCAATTCGAAATGATTATTTTAACTTCCTTTCAGATTTCTGTCTTTGAATAAGCCGCTTTTGTTGAATTAATTTGTGCTCAAACATTGTCACATAGAAACAGATGCAACTCTCAGCTTCATTAAATGAGTGTAATGTTCTCGAATGTGTTTTCACCGAAATTTAGGGATTGAATTACTGAGTGTATATATGACAAAAACTTTACTTTATATTAGGCAGAAACCGTAAGATGACTCGAAATCAGATGCACTTTATTTTCTGTATTGAGTACAAAGGCTTCTAACGCTGCAAATTGATAAGTGAATGAACGATGGATGATAACACCAAAGGTTATCAATTTCTCTGAACGGTGACACATTTTCAATTTGTTTGGACAATCGAAATCCTTCTTATTATGTAGAAATGTATGTTGATTGTTCAGAGAAAATAGCAAGAATCAATTGTGATATGAGCTGAAGATTAAAATTAAATTGAAAAGTGGCCTGTTGAGTATAATGGGTTTATGAGCAGATTCACATGTACGCTTAAATTAATGAATACATATTTTTCCAACGTGCCTTTTTGGATGTGAACCGTAGATAACTTTTTCCTGTATATTCCGGTATATGTGTACGATAATAGTGTGATTATCATCAATTTAATTTCATATATCTAGCAAGCAAGCATCTTATGGAGTTTAAGCCTTGCGAATATTCAAATAAATTCGAGAATTTCAGCCTAAAATGTCAAGAATCAATTATACAAGAAAACATTCAATTATACAAATAGATTCGAAAAAACCAGTTACGAGATTTAACATCCTGAAATTAATTAAACTTTTCCATTTTCAGAGCCAGACAATGCGACCGCGTTCAGAGATAAAACTGGAGAGGTGCGTACATTACCATTTTCCAATTTCTGCAGTTCCCCTTTCGTATGTTTAACTGGCATTAAAATTGGTATAATTGGATTAAAGAGGTAAGCCATCGTGAATGGTGTTTAATATAACCAGTTCTCGTACATCAAACATGGGATGAATATGATGTTTTTATGTTATCGTACTTGATATATATATATATATATATATATATATATATATATATATATATATATATATATATATATATATATATATATATATATATATATATATATATATATATATATATATATCTTTATCTTAACAATAACAGAAATTGTTTTTTAATTTTTGAAATTTTCATTTTGAAGCTTTTTTTTATAATGAAATCTGCTATTGTCGAAAAATTGAAGACAGCTATAGATATTTAACAGGCAAAAATATCATATATATATATATATATATATATATATATATATATATATATATATATATATACATATATATGTATATATATATATAAAACTTGGTTCCCGGAATGAGCCGCGTTCTAGATTTATATAATCTCGACGTTTCGGCTTCCGTTGTGAAGCCATCTTCAGGAGTTGGAATAAATTAGTAAAGGAAAGTGTTACTCGGTTACGTGGCCTCAATCTGCCTACTCCACGAACTGAATGAAGGAAAATGAGGAAAGGTTACCTGGTTACGTGTCCTCAATCTGCCTACTCCACGAACCAAATGAGGGAAACTAGGAACGATAAGAAATGATTCGGTTGCGTGGTCTCAATCTGCCTACTCCACGAGCCAAATCGTTTCTAATAGTTAACTCCGAAGTCTCAACCTGCCTACTCTTCGGAGTCAACTGGCGTGTGTCTCGTGCCTGTATTTATATGTGGTGGGTGGGGCGGTTCAGCGTGTTTGTTCGTGTGTAGTGAGCGCTGATTGGGTGTCGCTGCAGTCAGTGTACTGACCAGAGGTTTCCACGCCACCGGTAGTCTGTGACTATCGTCTCGGGTGTTTAGACAATCAGGGCGTTTTTCTATTTCAATAGCTTCTCTGATAGCTTCGACACTCCAGTTGACTCCGAAGAGTAGGCAGGTTGAGACTTCGGAGTTAACTATTAGAAACGATTTGGCTCGTGGAGTAGGCAGATTGAGGCCACGCAACCGAATCATTTCTCATCGTTCCTAGTTTCCCTCATTTGGTTCGTGGAGTTGGTAGATTGAGGCCACGTTACCAGGTAACCTTTCCTCATTCTCCTTCATTCAGTTCGTGGAGTAGGCAGATTGAGGCCACGTAACCGAGTAACCCTTTCCTTTACTAATTTATTCCAACTCCTGAAGATGGCTTCACAACGGAAGCCGAAGCGTCGAGATTATATAAATCTAGAACGCGGCTCATTCCGAGAACCAAGTTTTATTCTTCTATTCCAAGTTTACTTCTGACCGCGGAAACCTTTCTGAACATATATATATATATATATATATATATATATATATATATATATATATATATATATATATATATATATATATATATATATATATATATAATATGGAGAGGAAAACAGGGATGCATAATGTAGAGTCCCTAGGGCAACCGTCGCGAGTCATGTGAGAGTAGGTATTGACACTCTATTCGTAAATATCGTGTTATTGAATTGGTTATCGAAAATGTAAACATTGGATGTCGAGATAGCGTTAATTATAAACCGGTTAAATACGAACACAAGAATCGTTAAATGATTCAGAACTGTAATTAGTAATCAGTTGCAAATAACTACCGTATTTACTGACGTGAAAAGCAAATTTTAACCACATAGCTAGCTGTTTACTTTGCTGCGGCACATTTGAAACAAAATAAATAAGGGAGACCTAAAAAGGAGCTTTGTTATTTTTTGATGAACGCTCCAACATTATTCGGTCATTGCGAGTTGGTACAATATTTCTATTCTTTCAGATAGTTCTATTCGACTCAGATAGAGTAAACATAAAGGAGAATGTTTTGAAAAATAAAATAATCTTCGGCCATGGGACTTACGACTGATACAGCATCTAACAAAAATATACGTCTACCAAAATCTCTTAATTTAATGGTAAATGTCACGCTCTTTATTTTGTATTCGTTTCTTTATCGTAGGGTGTTTTGTTTTCGTCTATGTGCAAGGACATCTACAACTGTGAACAAAGCATTTGACAACCTTAAAACAATGTGCGAAATAACAAGAAAAATGTTCTTACTTGTACAGTTGAAATTATTTTCCTAATGGGAAATTTGAAGGCTTAGTATTCCGACTGATAGAAATTGAACTTTTTCTCGAATAGACAACGATGGCTTTTCCATCTCACTCATACATTTGTGTTTGTGAATTCGAATAATTTTATGTTATTATTATTTATACTATATCCTGTACCGTATCCTCCTCCTATATATATATATATATATATATATATATATATATATATATATATATATATATATATATATATATATATACATAAAATTTAATAAAATTGAATGTTCTGAAAAAAGGCTTCCGATATGATTCAACAAATTTCATAAGACACTATTTATTCAATATAAATGAACTTGCAAATTCTGAGGTTATGGCGAGTATGTTTCACACTGATAACTGAAACATTCGGAACAACGTTTGGAGACGATGTCATAAAATTTTAAGGCAAATTCATAAAATGCTCGTCATATTCCACGGTACCTTACGATTTTATGTCGAAATTGGAGTAAAGAATATACTCACTTCACGAATTTGTGATGTGTTTACTTTTCAGAGAATCAAGCCGATTTGTGTAGTTTGAAAAGAATGGCATTCAAAGCAGACATGAGTGGAGCATTATATATATATATATATATATATATATATATATATATATATATATATATATTTCAGATCATGCTTAATAAATAGGCAAAATGTTTCAGATAAACATGCACACTTGAAGTAAACATTCATTTTCTTGCTGTGGCGTCCAAACCCCAAAGATCGTACCAGGGTCCATACATATTACCGTTATGGGGGGACTTGTCATCAAATTTCGATCCGTATTCGGGGTTTTTTAATCTTCTCTGCAATGTTTCCCCGTATCCCATAAGGTCGCTCTCCTCATATTTCCCGCCGTTACTATTCGTCTTCGTCAATTTCGTGCGCGGCAAGAACTGTCTGTCCATATCTGACTCGTCGTTTGTCGAATCGTAATATTTCATACGTTCGCATTTTTCAGATTCCCCGTTGGACCGTCTGTTCGACTTCGTTCTGGAATCCTCCCCTCTGTGCTGCGTGACGTCCGATTCTATGCTCTCGTAGCTGGGTCGGCCGCCTGTCCGTCTGTCGTTCGTACCATTTCGACTGGAATCCGCATCGGTGTAATATCTCCTCTTCTCCTGCTCCTTAGCGTCGTTATTTCGCTTCTCGTGGTTTTGTCGATTTGAATAATATTTATTGCCGCCATCCTGTTTCTCGCGTTCTGGCTCGCCTCTGAACGTTCTAAAGCTGTATCGTTTCTCCGGATATTGAATAATGTCGTTATTGACATCGTTATTGTTCATTTTTTCTCCATTGTGTTTGGTGTTCAATTCATTTTTCTCCGAAACGCTGTTCTTGTCGTGATTGTTCTCTTTGTTGTTGCTTCTGACCGGAGAGAACTTAGTTGATTTAGATAGCTTTTCCAATTTTTTTCCAATCTCCGCGACGTTAGGGAAGTTACCTTCGTTTTTCCTGTTGACATTTTGGTCCTCTACAAGTATGCAATCATACGGATCGTCGTCGCTTGTGATTTCGCTCTCGCTGTTTTCCGATTCGATTTCCGTTGAGTCATCGTTATTGTACTGTTGCAGAATGTTCTTTCTGTTAACTGATTTTAACATAAGACCATCTTCGTCATCGTAAAACTGATTGTCGATATTTCCATTATTTGCTTCATTATAATTATCATAGTCAACATTCTCCATTGCCGAATCTTTTCTAGGTGGTAAAGATAGTTTGTTCTTCTTATCGGACTCATTTCTTGGTTTTTTAACTCCAGATATTTTCTTCGTTTTCTGTTTGGATTCCGGTTTTTCCAAAGTTTTGTTATTTATTGTTCTGTCCGAGTCGTTTGATCTGTCTCTATGAGATGTGTCGTTCCTTTTGTGAGTTTCGAATTTTTTATTTTCCACTTTGGTTTCTTCAACGTCTACCAGATCTCTGTGCCTCCATAGAGCCATACCTTCCAGGATTTCACTGTCCGAACTGTTTTTTCCAAATTTCCAAAAAGATTTAGTTCTTTTTACTAAATGTTTATGTTCTCTGGATAACGTTTCAGGGTCGGTGGCCATGTGGTACTGTTTACCCACTAAGCTGCCATGACTTTGTGAATGTCGAATAGCGGTTCCTCTGACCAATGTGTTATTGTTTTTGTCGCTTTTTGGCTGCTTTTCTCTTTTGGACATGCTGAACAGAAGCATAAAGTGAAAACTTTGCAAGCAATAAACTAATGAATGTAGAATGGTACCACGAAAAGCAATTACTTCAAATAATTTTGTAATGATTAGTGATTGAGTGAAGTTTCCATATTAAATTGCAAGAATAAGGAAAAATATACATGAAAATATATAAAAACGAACTTGATAAATCGTCATTCGAATTTAAAATATTTTGATTGTTGAATCTATTTATTCTTTGCATAATTGTTGGTTGTTTAGAGGCTCTGCGTGAACCATAATGAGGTAAGGTTCGATATTGAAGTCATATATTATATATTTTAGTCTTTTCATAAGTTCAGAATCATTTGTCTACAGTCTACACTTTAAGTTCCTATGCATAATGAAATACTTGAAATTATTCTAGAGTAAATGGTTGAATAATAGGCTCACGGCCTGTGAAGCAGATGTCAAAAGTTCAGCCCTCGAATAGCCATACACATTTTACATGGCTACCAGGTTAGTGGTTGAAAAATATTTTCATTTGAGAGTTATAATGAGATGGCCAATGTCCGTCAAAACCTCTGCGTTGAAATGAAAGTGTAATTGAATTTCTGTTGAATGAAAAAATTGTTGGATTTGAGGGTAATTCAGGAATTATCTCGATGTGCTAATTGAAATTGAATGAACATGAACGTACACTAATGTATGACCGCTTTCACCTGTTTTCTAATTAAAAGTTCAGTAAGAGCAATAATTTAATTTTTGATTAATTTATCTTGGGAATATTTCCTCTATATAATTTCATAATGTTGGAAAAAATGTTCTGTAAACTTCTGTTGATAATTAGATTAACAGAAGTTATTTTAATATATATTATTATTCTCAATTGTTATTTTGAATATATCAATATATTGAGAAAATTTGAAGTCTTAATTTTGCAGTTTGTAACCATAAGGTTTGTTACCTAGACTTTAGGTACAACACTGTTAATATTTCAAATACTAAACGGCCAAATGATGCTTCTCCCGATTTTGACGAAAATTTCGAATACATATCCTTTGATATACGCTGTAGTAGCACTCAATTGGCAAAATTTCTAATTTTCACCCCTTGTATTAGCGAATAGTTAACAGTCCAATGGATTTAATGAGGTGAAATGGTCATTCTGCAGAACAATTCGCGCCTAATAGTCCTGGGGAATCTACGCATTCCAGAAGAATTGTCGGGTCAATTCTGATGACTTGAAGGGATTATTTGTATTGTAGGGGAAAGAATGAACCTCAGTTTACCAGAACAGCTTCGCACATACCTCCACAAAGGAATGTAACTTTATTGTGAAATTTGAGCTTGTTCGCTTTTATGTTCTATTTAATTGTACAATTTGAATAAGGAAAGGTTGTGCAATTTATACAATATAAGCTTTAATTGAAATTTTACTACTACTGTGGAATGAAGAAAGCTTTTAAGGTAAAGTTTTTGTACGTTAGTTGGTTGATATATTCATAAAAAATGGAAAGCTTATAACCCTTCAAGTGTATAGAGATGATTCAATTTTGAAATCTGTGATGGTAGACGGATCTATAGATTTCGTGAATGGGAAAAAACTGGAATGAACATTACTGAGCGATAAAGAAAGATATTCAGTAATTGCAGTTAGCTTCAAATTTTGGAACTCAATTTATATTTTCATTGATCGAATTTTTTTATATTGAGTTAAATGTAGGTATTATTTACAACTTAACCATTTACAACTTAACCACTTTGACTCTGGATCTTCAATAATTTAATTTGATAACACCAATACGAGTGATTATATAATGAACGCGCAAACGTAGTTTCGTACAATGTTACGTAAAATAATTCCTAATGAATATAATCATTCATTTTTAGTCTTACTTGCATATATCTAGGTTTTTGTAAGCATACTGTTTGTTTGACATTATCGACTTCTGAGAGAGTAACTAAGGCTGTTACTGAATACAATCAAAATTGGAAAAATTTTGAGAATGTTATCAATGAATTGCCTTCCCTTGCACAAATTCGATATGACCAAGTATAGATTTACATTGATTTAGCCTGAACAAAATCTGCAACTACGTGTGTTGTCGCGAAATGGCGAATGCTCCGGGTAATGTATATCATTTTCATTCTCCGTGAATTGCGAGAATGGCTCTTTCTGACTCTTCATTAAAGAATAGACGTTCATTTGGAAAGAATGCTGAGGATCTCTGAAGATATATAAGATTGAAAGTTCTTCAATTGATAACATTCAATATTATACAGAAAATTCTATTGAAAATTTCATCAATCAAATTCCCAAGCGTCATTATTCTAAACTTGCCTTTCACGAATCTGAATTTCGAATTATTTAGTCTGAACACATCCAGCCGCCGTAATGGACCGGGATGAGCGGCGAGTGATGAACTCTCAGCTAGTTTAATTTGTATCGCTTTAATTTCAATTTCGTCTGTGATTACTCTGCAGCGTTCGTTATGAACAGGTTCGCGTTCAGTGACTCATGCTGATGTGATAGATGAATAATGAAGTGACGGTCGACTAAATGAGCGAATCAATCTAGAAAGTGGGGAAAATGACTTTTTATCTGCAATTTATTAAGTTTACTGATATAATGTGATGATAAGAATTTTTATAACTCATATTTTATATATCTCTATTTGCTTTTTTGAATGTAAAAACTACGAAACTTCGAAAACATTTCACTATCCCACTCTAATCTGAAAATTTAACCTCAAATATAATCTCAATTACATAACTACATTACATAAAAAAATCGAACTGTAACTGAACGAACAATATTATAATTTGTGCAGCAGAAAGGATAGAAATATTACAATAGAATAGCTTCAATAGGTACTGTCAAAAATGACAATATTCAGTAACTGAAGGTACGATGTATGAAATTGAGCATATTAATTAAAGATAATCAAAATTGATTGGTTATGTTATTTTTTTTTCGAAAAACTATTCAAATTTATATAAATGTATTTACATTTTCATGAAAGCATTAATATTGATTCTGATAGGTCATTGATTCCATGAAAATAAGAATAAAATTAAATTCTGGAAACATTGTTCAAACTTCTGAAGAACCGAAACGCTTTCCATAAGTTGTTAGCGATTTTATATGTCTAAGTTGAAAAAACTAGATGTCGATAATTTGTGATTGTTACTCATAATGGAAAAAAGAAAAAACTTCATCCACGAAATATCAACTAGTGATAATATCGAAAAATGAAAAAAATGAAGAAAATGAAATTTGGATTCAAAGTTCAATATTGATTTTTGATGGGATATTTCCGTTTTTGTTTTCACTTCTTGTGATATCTACCAGTACATAAGTTTGTGTGATTTTGGAGTTCTTAGACAATTATTAATATTGAATTCATTTTATATGCAAGTATTTTATGGCATCGAAGCGAATGCAACTGCTGTTTTTACGTATCACAACATTTTTCCTGATTACTTTTCTATGCTATACTATATGTGATTTATTTATAATTCTCAATTATCAACCTCAATAAGCAAGCCTATAGATTTAATTCTTTTTGGGAATTTCCAATCGAAATATAAAATCGTAAGAAGACTGAACAGACAATCGATTGAATATAGATAACTCAATTTCCTTATTGGAGTAATGAAATGAAAACTTGACTCATTTGTGAAAATATTTTCATGTCGAGGAAATGTCGTACCTGTCGAAAATTTTCTTGAGCATACATTGAAGTGGACCGAGCCAGGCCTGCTCGAGGCTATTTTATAGACAAACTACTTTCAACTTCAATGTGTTTGAACGAAACATCAAAGTTTTGGAAACGGATCCCTATTCCTTTCACGTCCCCACTGCACTAGTGATGAGTTACGATAAACTACTTTCCGCCCTCATCCATCGCACCGCTTTAATTTCAATTTCGCATCTGCTATTGCTTTGAAGTAAATGCTTCCCATGCCCGAAATAAACCCACATGCCACGTGTATATTGCTGACATGCGACGAAAATAACTTACCGATTGGTTAATTTGGTTTGTCCAGGGATAGAGTCGTCATCCGAATAATCAATTTCCGGTTGCGGCGGCGGATCATTGCTGAACCCAGAGTCGTTGCTGCTGTGCAACGAAACGTTTCCCACAGGACCACCTATTTTGCCACCTGCGGATAACATGGATGATGAATTTTGGTGAGTTATCTGACAGATATCACTTTCCTTGTGAGGATTTTCAATAAGAGGTTCTTCGATCTTATAGATAGGAAAACTCAATTCAGAAACGAAAAATATTTGCACATGCGAAGTTTGTGATTCGCAATTGGACTGGATTAGTTGGATTAGTAGGATTAGATTTCATTAGCAAAATGAATGCATTTCTATTGAATATATTAAATAATAAAAAACACATGGAATAACATCCCAAAACAATTGTCGAACAATAATTTTGTGAAATAACGCAATTTTCAAAAGTTAAACCGAGAAACTAGGAAAATGGGCTGACACCCCGAATCAATTTTCAGAAAATTGATTCAATTTTTTGAAAGTACGCCATGTGTTTTTCATTGAATATATTAAACGATGTTTCATTAAGAAATCAGCGCATATTCAATCAGCACTGTGATTTGTTTCTTTTTTGATTGATTGGGAATTTTCACTTCGACGACACAAATTGTTTTCGATTTGAAATTCATTAGAGAAACTTTATTAGAAGAAATTTTTATTGATGAATCAATTGGTTGCTGAGACATTCAAATTCGGTAATTTCTAGTTGATAGTTAATCGTTTAAAATGCTTCAAATCAACCGTTCTCTTTTGTTCATTTATCTGTGCAGTAGAGGTAACTCGATTTTTACGACTAACTTAGTTCAATTAATTTCTGTTGTTCTAATGCTTCGCTAAAGGTAACTGACGCTCACACTCTCCATTTGATCGGTACATTCATCCGTGTCTATGGCTTTTATTCATCTTGAAAGGCTCCGAATGCTTAGAAATATTCTACTCAACTACTCTTCTGGTACTTATCTTCGAGGATTTAGCACGCTATTGCCCCAGATGACTTGGCACGATAATCGGACGTGAATATTTCCTCTGAAAACTCGACCTACAACGCTGCAGGGAAATACACCAGCAAACCAGCTAGCTGAACTTGCGTGACAGCTGCCTGAGACTAGCTCTGCGTGACCGAGCGAAAGCTGCTGCAGGGTGTCTATTTCCCTACCTTACCAGGGCCACTATTTAGCCGCTTATGGTAGGCTAGCCATCCAGGCCGGCGCATGCCCGCGGACACTGCGTATTGCATGAGAAAACCTTCCAGATTAATCGGGGCAATTAGGTTTACCGGCAGTTCAGACAATGCCTAAGAGATGCATTATTCAAGATCTGCATAGACCAAGATTGTCCTACTTCCTATCTTGCCCATTACGAGTCCAACTCCAATTATTGAAACCCTAGCCATCTTGGTAAAACCTCCATTTATTTAAAATACTCCTTTTGCGTCATCAGTCGACATCACCAGAGTCTCTTTTCAGTTTGACGTTAAACATGGCTATAGTTCCCCATTCAGGTAGTCAATGTCCGAATTTTATGATAGAGTGAGTAGTTTCCTGTCCAGACGAGTCGCTTACACAAGAACTGTAAGTACTGTAAGAACTGTACAGTACGGGTAAAGCTTTCCACACAATTTTGGAGCTCCATTGCTCGGATCGGGGAAACCTCGACTTACCCATTCGCAAATAAGATTTACCCTTGGAAAATCTTGCTGAAGCAACTATGACCCTGATAGAGTAGAACGGCATGGTTACTCCCACAAAAAATATTTCAATATTTGTTGCAGAAACACAAACTTCACTGGCCTTCCTCATTGAATTAAGAATTTTTTCTGGTTTGTTCATAGATTATGTTCTGTTCTCCGCTGTTAAAATTAATTCACAGGTTTTCATCATTTGGATTTTGCCACTGCTCGTGTATATTTTATATTTTTTGTGCGTCATATGGAACGCTTCGACATTAGCTTGAGCTAGAGAGCTAATATCATCGACATAATCAAGGATTTTGGCAATTAGAACGTTTTCTTCTATGCGTTTTCTCACGTCTTCAAATTCTTCCAGTGCTTACAAATGAAAGTGTTAACATAAAGATCCGAACAAAGTGTAGGTTTTCTCTGAAAGCACATTTAGTGTAGAATTTTCAAGTTCATTTTTCTGTGAAGTAACTTTTCGATACAGTCAGAAGTATATTGACAATTGGGAGGAAATGTTCACCATAGATAACTTTATATAAGTGAAGAATAGAGCAAAATATAATCGATTATTCACAAATTATGTCTTACTGAAAGGAACATACTGCGTGACGTGATGTATTGATACATTCGTGAAAAATAACTTTTGTATTAAATTAAAAAGGATTAATCGAAACCTTTTATCTTCTGATTTCATTTCTCTGAATTTCATTAATGACTCTGCATTTATGTGACACAATTGAAGTTTTTCGGAAGTTTTCATTCCATTTGAACATACTTCTTTGATTTAAGTCAATTTTCATTAGTTTTGGCATAATAAGTGGAACAATTGTAGACAACACGATGAGTGAATATCAAATTTATAGAAATTCAGGAAATGTAAAAGTACAATTTCATGACTCATAAGATGCTATTATTACTTATATCCTCTATATGTTATATGATATTGTAGAGTAATGTTTTCAGAAAATGATTGTAGCAACACATGTTTGAACATACCTTTCGTTTGCAAATGAATTGGTAGATTTGCCCCTGCTGTAGGCCTGTCTGACCTCGACGGCTGCGGATGCGTGGAGTAAGGTCCAGTGATGGAAGGAGGAGTCTGGAAATTGAAGGTTGATGATGAAGATTTGATGCCCGATTGTGAGTAGTTGGACTGCAAGGTGGACGAGTCTATGGTTGGTTTTGTGACAGAGCTGGTGAACGTGGTACTTTGTGACTGGGACAAGCATGTCTTCTGGTATGGAAGTGATGGCGTAGGTATTGGTGCCGGAAGCTGAGGTGGGGGGATGTTGTTAGAACCTATAGCGCGGCGAATCTGAAAGAAGAATGTGAAAATATAAGAAGGAATTTCGAACTTTCAATTAACTTCATGTTGTACCATTAAATTAATGTGTTTCTAAATATTCATATGCATTATCAGAAAAACATTTGAAAAACTGATATTCCAATGTTTAGTCCATTACTCTTAATGAGTATTCCAATACTCTTTTCATACTTATCACAGAATTCTTTGAAGATTTGATACTTTGAAGATACAAACGGTAAGAGATAAATTGTTTCTTCATTTGCCGTTCATTTATTCCCATTCTCATTTTTATTTTCATTTTATATTTTGTTTGCAGCCCTCAGGTTACTAATTATTATTTTTTCAATTTTTTCAGTTCACTTCGTGTATTACGTTCATTCTATTCTTCATTCAATCGTATCTTCGTTCCAGATTTTGAACCTTAGTTCATAGGCAATGGAAATTCTATACAATAGTGATTCGGAGTATTGGATCTGCTGAGAATTTTGATATACTATTTTATCGGCCTTCTTTGCCAAAAATTTGAATTCGAATTTTAAAACAATATTTATGACTAAATGAAGAAATTGAATGATAAATTAGTGAGAGAGGTAGTTAATGGCACAAATTCAATTTAGAATAGGATATTATTAGAAGAAAGATAAATGATTGAATGAATCAATAAAAAATGAAGATAGAATATAATAGAATGCGAAAAAAATAAAAATGAAATAGAATTAATAAAATATTGCGGCTGATAAACTAACGGAGGATTGAATCAGAAATTGAATTCACACTGTAATAATACACACTCTCATGATTTATTTTTACTACTAATTCAAATTTAGGTCAGAATTTTTTTTCCTTGACTTGAATTATTTTCAAATTCAACAAAGAATATCTATTGCAGCTACTAGCATACCAATTATTATTTTTTCAGTCATTTCAGTTCACTTCGATTAATTTATCGTTTGATTTCTTCATTTGATTATAGCTATTGTTTCAGAATTCCAACAAAATTTTATAAGCAATGGACAATTGACTATTCTATTCTTCACTAAATGGTGAAGAATTCTATTGCCCAGCACCTTTAAACAATTTCAATATAGTTAAATGTTCTGAAGTTGAAATATTTCTGAAGGAATTGTTCAAATCAATTTCATTCGATGTAACGACCTTTCAATGTATTTCATTTTGATATCTTTTCTTCGATGCTGAACTGTGAATCTTCACATTTTATTTTTTCATTCGAATTTGGAATAATAAATATGTTATTCAATGAATTCGATACCTGCTTGATACTTTCTGGTTACAGATGACTCTGGAATTTCGTACGATACGAGGAAAACACTGAAGTGCTCTCCTTCAGATTCACATATAACCGGCAAATATTCAATTATAAATTTCATTTGATCCTTCTCTTAGATTCTCTTAAATTTCTTCTCCAAATTTATATTTTTTCGTAACATGACTTATTCACGAAACGAAATATGTCAAATTATTTTTTGAAATTTCGAAATGCACATGTTCAGCTGAAATCCTTGATATAATATAAACAAGTGAGTTATTTTGAAAGGATTTTCATTCAGTGTGAAAATAGTAGGGAAGAATTCTACGTCGTGTGTAAAATCATAATAGAATTTTTTTTTTGTTCAAAACAGAAGTGATCCCTTTTATTTACAAATCAAGTATCCTTTTCGTACATTCCAAAGAAAAAGATAAACAAGTTGGAAGGAAACATCTTTGTTTTGGGAGTCCTGTATAAACATTGTAGGAAAGAAAAGTCTAATCGATGTTTGCATCAGATGGCAACTACCCAGAATAAGAACACCAAACAAACCTTGTCAATCTCTGGATAATTCAGAATAAAAGGACTTCACTTTGTATAATACATTGACAGAATGAGCCTCATCTGAACTTTTTCTGAGATTTCTATGTTTGACACCAGAAAAATTTAAGCTGATGCCATAAGTAATAGGTCAATCATATTAATATCCTTTTGAATTTAAATCGTGAGGTCACATCCTTTTGATTGACAATTTATAAATATGAATATAATAGCTTTTTAAGATTTTCAAACGAATAATTGACCTACAAATTGGTTGCCTTCTTCAAAATATGAGCAATATTTGATTACACTTTTTATAGAAGAATTGTAAAGTTAGGCATTAAAGGGTGCCATTTCAAACAGAGCGACATTATTGTTCAGCGTTAGATGAAAAAAATTATCTATGCAAAAATATTTGCCTTCTCAGGTTAGTAGCATTTATATCGATTAATTTTTTCTGAATAACATCACAAGCGATAAGGCATCTACATATATCTTACACTCTACACAAATCTTTGAGGTGCTTGGATGAAATGTCTACAGAGCCTTTCATCTCGTTATGAAAGTTTAATTTTCACAAGCACTGTTTCACAATGTTCGAGAGTTTTTATTTTGTTTTTCTTGGTACAGGGAGTTCATGCGTGTAGTTCACTGATATATGTTTACCTGATCTGGAAGAGATGGATGCGTATGAACGAATATTGAAGCTTGCTTAGAATGGAACAGGGGTGTATGGTATTTCCAACATATTCGATGTATTTTTGAATGGACTTAATGACTTAATATATCAAAGTATTGACTATATATATAATATATATATATATATATATATATATATATATATATATATATATATATATATATATATATATATATATATATATATATATATATATATATATATATATATATATATTGAAGAAAGCGATAATATCGGGAAGCGGCCCGTGAGAAAGAAAACTTATCTGTTTATAATCTCAATATTTCGTCAATTTTTTATTGACTTCTTCAGGAGAAAATCTACAAGCAAAATACATGAACAGTTAAAAAATCGTACAAAGAACAATAGTAATCTCTACTTACAAAAATTAAAGTCAGTCACTAAAAACTAATAAAATCAACATTCTTCATCAAATTTCGGAACAATACTAATCAGACAAAACTAAACATCTAATGAAACGTTGAAACCACAGATGGAAAACGAACAAAAAAATTTGTATAAAGTATAAAAGCAAAAAACATATATATATATATATATATATATATGAATGTAAATACTAAACTGTATAAATACTCTCTCCTCTAGTAGAATGTTCAATTTGAATCATTTTTAAAATATTACAATATAGCTACTTTCACTTTTACCAACATAATTTCAAATTTCTCATTACCACCCAATCATGTTTTGGTTTCTTTCGACGTTGTATCTTTATTCACGAACATTCCCTTAAATCTCACAATTGATATAATTGAGTTAGAATGGCCAAAAATACAAAAGTTCACCACCATATCAAAGACAAATTTCAGCCGATTAATTAACTTCATTTTTGGTAATACATATTTCAGCTTCAATGGTGAATTTTATAAACAGATTTTTGGTACACCTATGGGCTCTCCAATCAGTCCTATATGAGCTCAGATTATTTTAGACCACCTACTTGATACGATGATTCCTGTGTTACCATTTAAAATTCCCTTTCTATATAAGTATGAAGACGACATCATTTGTGCTATACCATCAGAGAGTGTTCAAGCAACTTTGATTGCTTTCAATTCTTTTCACGCAAGCTTACAGTTCACAGTCGAATTAGAAAATAATCGAAGTGTTCCATTTTTCGACACCAGAGTTATAAGGACCGAAGAAGATACGATATTATTGGATTGGTATCAGAAAGACACAGCTTCTGGAAGATTTATAAATTATTTCTCATATCATCCAAAGAACTAGAAATACAATGCAGTAATCAACATGAGAAATAGAGTTACATACATAAGACATAGCGCATTACTGGAACAAAATTTAAAAGCTCTTTTCAACATATTTGTCAATAATGGTTACCCTAGGCACATCCTCAAGAGGTTAATATATAATTCAAATAAGTTCGACACACCAACTGAAAAGAACACTATTGAATTTAAATTCAAAAAACTTCCCTATGTGGATAAACTGTCAGAACAGATTGTGACTTGTTTCAGAGAATTTTCACATATAAAAATTGCAAAATACAACATCACGAAAAATTCTGATTTGTTCTCTAAAATTAAAGATAAGACACCCTTACTCTACCACAGTAACATAATTTATGAAATCCCGTGTCAGGTATGTAGTAGTTGTTATATAGGACAGACTGCGCAGTGGCTAAAATAACGACTCACACAGCACAAGAGTGATTGCCGACTAGGTAAGAATTCTTGTGCCGCAGTAGAACACTATAAGAAAACCGGCCATCCTTTTGATTTCGACAATGTGAGGATTCTCGAACAGGAAAATAATTACAGGAGCAGACTGTTCCTTGAGATGTACCACATAAACAAAAACAAAAATGCTATTAATTTCAAATCTGATACGGGTCAACTAAGTAGCATATATTGTAATATTTTAAAAATGATTTAAACATTCTACTAGAGGAGAGAGTATTTATACAGTTTAGTATTTACATTCATATATATATATATATATATATATATATATATATATATATTGCTTTTATACTTTATACAAATTTTTTTGTTCGTTTTCCATCTGTGGTTTCAACGTTTCATTAGATGTTCAGTTTTGTCTGATTAGTATTGTTCCGAAATTTGATGAAGAATGTTGATTTTATTAGTTTTTATTGACTGACTTTAATTTTTGTAAGTAGAGATTACTATTGTACTTTGTACGATTTTTTAACTGTTCATGTATTTTGCTTGTAGATTTTCTCCTGAAGAAGTCAATAAAAAATTGACGAAATATTGAGATTATAAACAGATAAGTTTTCTTTCTCACGGGCCGCTTTCCGATATTATCGCTTTCTTTAACATATAGTACGGTCGACAGTAAAATTCTTTCTATATATATATATATATATATATATATATATATATATATATATATATTTGTAGGGAAATATGTAAATATAAAAAACTAGGAAAGTCTGGCATTTCCTCTTCTGTGTCTTTCGGCAGTGCTCTCGAGATGTTGGCAAAAAATCAAATTAGTTTTGATGAATTTTAGTTCAATAAACTACCATTTTCAATTTTCGGAGAATTCAACGGCAAAGACAAATATGCATTTCTTCGTGGAAGTTTGAATCTGCATTTAAATTCTAACAGAATATTGACGAGGTTGTGCAAACTTAATTATAGACTAGAGCATCAAAGTTCATTCGGAATATGTGTGGTTAGTGAGGCGGAGCACTGAATCCAGATAGACGAGAATTAATTAACTTGTCACACTATTTCAACGTCTTGCGCAAAAACCTTTCTCTTCATTTATAGTTGGATTTAAAGAGGACTTTGATGATTTTCAGGAACGTTTCGATAGTTTGATAGGAAAATATTAATGTTAAAAGGAGTTTTACATTTCATGGTCTGACAATAAATTTACAGCGCTGATAACAATGAATTATTTTGCTTACAGCATTTAATCACAGGCAGAAAATACGGCATTCTACCTCTATGAAATTTTTTAGAAGTGAAGGAGTTTGCAGTAACTCAAATTTGGAATATTGAAGACTGTTTTCGTTGAAACATCGTGCCAGTTGAGTTTCAATAGTAACAAAAAAGGAATACATTTTTTTAAATACATATTTGTAAGACAAATACAGTCTCACAAATATATTTTCCTATTCTAAATGCAGAATTGAATGTTAGAGGACGTTATTTCATGGCGAACTAACAATGTGAGAAACTGAATTGCAAAGGAAACACATTTTTTATCGGCCTTCTTTGCCAAAAATTTGAATTCGAATTTTAAAACAATATTTATGACTAAATGAAGAAATTGAATGATAAATTAGTGAGAGAGGTAGTTAATGGCACAAATTCAATTTAGAATAGGATATTATTAGAAGAAAGATAAATGATTGAATGAATCAATAAAAAATGAAGATAGAATATAATAGAATGCGAAAAAAATAAAAATGAAATAGAATTAATAAAATATTGCGGCTGATAAACTAACGGAGGATTGAATCAGAAATTGAATTCACACTGTAATAATACACACTCTCATGATTTATTTTTACTACTAATTCAAATTTAGGTCAGAATTTTTTTTCCTTGACTTGAATTATTTTCAAATTCAACAAAGAATATCTATTGCAGCTACTAGCATACCAATTATTATTTTTTCAGTCATTTCAGTTCACTTCGATTAATTTATCGTTTGATTTCTTCATTTGATTATAGCTATTGTTTCAGAATTCCAACAAAATTTTATAAGCAATGGACAATTGACTATTCTATTCTTCACTAAATGGTGAAGAATTCTATTGCCCAGCACCTTTAAACAATTTCAATATAGTTAAATGTTCTGAAGTTGAAATATTTCTGAAGGAATTGTTCAAATCAATTTCATTCGATGTAACGACCTTTCAATGTATTTCATTTTGATATCTTTTCTTCGATGCTGAACTGTGAATCTTCACATTTTATTTTTTCATTCGAATTTGGAATAATAAATATGTTATTCAATGAATTCGATACCTGCTTGATACTTTCTGGTTACAGATGACTCTGGAATTTCGTACGATACGAGGAAAACACTGAAGTGCTCTCCTTCAGATTCACATATAACCGGCAAATATTCAATTATAAATTTCATTTGATCCTTCTCTTAGATTCTCTTAAATTTCTTCTCCAAATTTATATTTTTTCGTAACATGACTTATTCACGAAACGAAATATGTCAAATTATTTTTGAAATTTCGAAATGCACATGTTCAGCTGAAATCCTTGATATAATATAAACAAGTGAGTTATTTTGAAAGGATTTTCATTCAGTGTGAAAATAGTAGGGAAGAATTCTACGTCGTGTGTAAAATCATAATAGAATTTTTTTTTTGTTCGAAACAGAAGTGATCCCTTTTATTTACAAATCAAGTATCCTTTTCGTACATTCCAAAGAAAAAGATAAACAAGTTGGAAGGAAACATCTTTGTTTTGGGAGTCCTGTATAAACATTGTAGGAAAGAAAAGTCTAATCGATGTTTGCATCAGATGGCAACTACCCAGAATAAGAACACCAAACAAACCTTGTCAATCTCTGGATAATTCAGAATAAAAGGACTTCACTTTGTATAATACATTGACAGAATGAGCCTCATCTGAACTTTTTCTGAGATTTCTATGTTTGACACCAGAAAAATTTAAGCTGATGCCATAAGTAATAGGTCAATCATATTAATATCCTTTTGAATTTAAATCGTGAGGTCACATCCTTTTGATTGACAATTTATAAATATGAATATAATAGCTTTTTAAGATTTTCAAACGAATAATTGACCTACAAATTGGTTGCCTTCTTCAAAATATGAGCAATATTTGATTACACTTTTTATAGAAGAATTGTAAAGTTAGGCATTAAAGGGTGCCATTTCAAACAGAGCGACATTATTGTTCAGCGTTAGATGAAAAAAATTATCTATGCAAAAATATTTGCCTTCTCAGGTTAGTAGCATTTATATCGATTAATTTTTTCTGAATAACATCACAAGCGATAAAGCATCTACATATATCTTACACTCTACACAAATCTTTGAGGTGCTTGGATGAAATGTCTACAGAGCCTTTCATCTCGTTATGAAAGTTTAATTTTCACAAGCACTGTTTCACAATGTTCGAGAGTTTTTATTTTGTTTTTCTTGGTACAGGGAGTTCATGCGTGTAGTTCACTGATATATGTTTACCTGATCTGGAAGAGATGGATGCGTATGAACGAATATTGAAGCTTGCTTAGAATGGAACAGGGGTGTATGGTATTTCCAACATATTCGATGTATTTTTGAATGGACTTAATGACTTAATATATCAAAGTATTGACTATATATATAATAATATATATATATATATATATATATATATATATATATATATATATATATATATATATATATATATATATATATATATATATATATATATATATATTGAAGAAAGCGATAATATCGGGAAGCGGCCCGTGAGAAAGAAAACTTATCTGTTTATAATCTCAATATTTCGTCAATTTTTTATTGACTTCTTCAGGAGAAAATCTACAAGCAAAATACATGAACAGTTAAAAAATCGTACAAAGAACAATAGTAATCTCTACTTACAAAAATTAAAGTCAGTCACTAAAAACTAATAAAATCAACATTCTTCATCAAATTTCGGAACAATACTAATCAGACAAAACTAAACATCTAATGAAACGTTGAAACCACAGATGGAAAACGAACAAAAAATTTGTATAAAGTATAAAAGCAAAAAACATATATATATATATATATATATATGAATGTAAATACTAAACTGTATAAATACTCTCTCCTCTAGTAGAATGTTCAATTTGAATCATTTTTAAAATATTACAATATAGCTACTTTCACTTTTACCAACATAATTTCAAATTTCTCATTACCACCCAATCATGTTTTGGTTTCTTTCGACGTTGTATCTTTATTCACGAACATTCCCTTAAATCTCACAATTGATATAATTGAGTTAGAATGGCCAAAAATACAAAAGTTCACCACCATATCAAAGACAAATTTCAGCCGATTAATTAACTTCATTTTTGGTAATACATATTTCAGCTTCAATGGTGAATTTTATAAACAGATTTTTGGTACACCTATGGGCTCTCCAATCAGTCCTATATGAGCTCAGATTATTTTAGACCACCTACTTGATACGATGATTCCTGTGTTACCATTTAAAATTCCCTTTCTATATAAGTATGAAGACGACATCATTTGTGCTATACCATCAGAGAGTGTTCAAGCAACTTTGATTGCTTTCAATTCTTTTCACGCAAGCTTACAGTTCACAGTCGAATTAGAAAATAATCGAAGTGTTCCATTTTTCGACACCAGAGTTATAAGGACCGAAGAAGATACGATATTATTGGATTGGTATCAGAAAGACACAGCTTCTGGAAGATTTATAAATTATTTCTCATATCATCCAAAGAACTAGAAATACAATGCAGTAATCAACATGAGAAATAGAGTTACATACATAAGACATAGCGCATTACTGGAACAAAATTTAAAAGCTCTTTTCAACATATTTGTCAATAATGGTTACCCTAGGCACATCCTCAAGAGGTTAATATATAATTCAAATAAGTTCGACACACCAACTGAAAAGAACACTATTGAATTTAAATTCAAAAAACTTCCCTATGTGGATAAACTGTCAGAACAGATTGTGACTTGTTTCAGAGAATTTTCACATATAAAAATTGCAAAATACAACATCACGAAAAATTCTGATTTGTTCTCTAAAATTAAAGATAAGACACCCTTACTCTACCACAGTAACATAATTTATGAAATCCCGTGTCAGGTATGTAGTGGTTGTTATATAGGACAGACTGCGCAGTGGCTAAAACAACGACTCACACAGCACAAGAGTGATTGCCGACTAGGTAAGAATTCTTGTGCCGCAGTAGAACACTATAAGAAAACCGGCCATCCTTTTGATTTCGACAATGTGAGGATTCTCGAACAGGAAAATAATTACAGGAGCAGACTGTTCCTTGAGATGTACCACATAAACAAAAACAAAAATGCTATTAATTTCAAATCTGATACGGGTCAACTAAGTAGCATATATTGTAATATTTTAAAAATGATTTAAACATTCTACTAGAGGAGAGAGTATTTATACAGTTTAGTATTTACATTCATATATATATATATATATATATATATATATATATATATATATATATATATATATATATATTGCTTTTATACTTTATACAAATTTTTTTGTTCGTTTTCCATCTGTGGTTTCAACGTTTCATTAGATGTTTAGTTTTGTCTGATTAGTATTGTTCCGAAATTTGATGAAGAATGTTGATTTTATTAGTTTTTATTGACTGACTTTAATTTTTGTAAGTAGAGATTACTATTGTTCTTTGTACGATTTTTTAACTGTTCATGTATTTTGCTTGTAGATTTTCTCCTGAAGAAGTCAATAAAAAATTGACGAAATATTGAGATTATAAACAGATAAGTTTTCTTTCTCACGGGCCGCTTTCCGATATTATCGCTTTCTTTAACATATAGTACGGTCGACAGTAAAATTCTTTCTATATATATATATATATATATATATATATATATATATTTGTAGGGAAATATGTAAATATAAAAAACTAGGAAAGTCTGGCATTTCCTCTTCTGTGTCTTTCGGCAGTGCTCTCGAGATGTTGGCAAAAAATCAAATTAGTTTTGATGAATTTTAGTTCAATAAACTACCATTTTCAATTTTCGGAGAATTCAACGGCAAAGACAAATATGCATTTCTTCGTGGAAGTTTGAATCTGCATTTAAATTCTAACAGAATATTGACGAGGTTGTGCAAACTTAATTATAGACTAGAGCATCAAAGTTCATTCGGAATATGTGTGGTTAGTGAGGCGGAGCACTGAATCCAGATAGACGAGAATTAATTAACTTGTCACACTATTTCGACGTCTTGCGCAAAAACCTTTCTCTTCATTTATAGTTGGATTTAAAGAGGACTTTGATGATTTTCAGGAACGTTTCGATAGTTTGATAGGAAAATATTAATGTTAAAAGGAGTTTTACATTTCATGGTCTGACAATAAATTTACAGCGCTGATAACAATGAATTATTTTGCTTACAGCATTTAATCACAGGCAGAAAATACGGCATTCTACCTCTATGAAATTTTTTAGAAGTGAAGGAGTTTGCAGTAACTCAAATTTGGAATATTGAAGACTGTTTTCGTTGAAACATCGTGCCAGTTGAGTTTCAATAGTAATAAAAAAGAAATACATTTTTTTAAATACATATTTGTAAGACAAATACAGTCTCACAAATATATTTTCCTATTCTAAATGCAGAATTGAATGTTAGAGGACGTTATTTCATGGCGAACTAACAATGTGAGAAACTGAATTGCAAAGGAAACACATTTTCCTAGATTTACATTTTTAAGCTATTTTAATGATATAATATACAGTAGTCCAATTTCGAATAGAAATATGTCAATCTTAAAAACAATTTTCGATATACTTTCATTGATGAAATATTTAATTTACAAATTCATTTTGTTGTTGTTAATTCTGGCATCTTTCGGCGAAAAAACTGAGAGGCTCCTCTTTAGCAAATCGGGAACGTTACGTGCAAAACTATATACAGTACAATAATAGCGGTAGCTGCTCCACTTTCAAAACTCTACAACTATCTAACGGACCAACTGCATCCGATCAATAAGCAACATATCTTGCTTTTCGGATGAAGCTGGGTAATTGGTGAATCTAGCATGCCAATCTACCTGTTTAGCATTATTGGAAGATCTGTGTAAGTGTATGGTATCACCAAACATACGAGGGGTGGGTGTTCCAAGCGTGTTGTTACCCGATAGAGGTTCAGATCCATCGTGCGATCCAGAATTATTCTGGATATTGGCACTGCCACCGCCATGACTTTGAGACCCGCCAGCCTCGTTTCTGTGGCTTGGAGAGCTGTAAAAAAAATTTTTTTATGAAAAATATGTGACATTCTTAACGTACATATATATTATTGGTATATACACTCGAATGCAGTTTTGTACTAACATTTGTGGAAAGACAATGGTGTTTATTGCCATAGTGTGATACGAACTGTATCATATTGAATTCGGTTGCAACAACTGATATTTGAATAAATATGATTATGAGGACTATGTCGTGAAATTCTTTTATGAATTTCGAAACGAATATAGGTGAAAATTTGATTGTAACGTGATGATGTAATTTCAGAAAATTTCCGGGGTATCTGAAAATTAATTGTTTTGCACAAGTTGATTCACCGAGAAGTTATATTGAGATATTATACCTCATTTCATTGATATAAATTTTAGGACCGAAGGACTCGAAAAATAGTTCACCTGAACCTATTCGGAAGCAGAGTATTGTAGCACGAATGGAAATATTTTTTTCAGATAAACACATCCCTGTTACCGCGAACAAATCACAGACGTTCCACGATGTATACCGACACGATGGTGAGTATTTCGTGCCCTTTGAAACAAAGGTACGTAACTAGATTTACTTGTTGTTCCTGAGATAATTCTGGTAGATTTCTTCTCTTTCCAAGATTATTTCGACGTCAGTAATACTACCACCCCACAATACAAACCCATAAACAGCAATGGAGTGAAGTTTGGATAACAAACCATCTCACATACTTTCTTAAATACAACAATTTTAATTTCCTCATTGAATAGAGTGATGGACAGCTTTTTTCTACACCTATGCTGTGTTACTTTTATTTGAGATTTGTTGAGATTTTTGGTAGATTTTAAATTGTTAATTTCGCATTTTATTGGAATAACCCATTTATCTGAGTTTTGTTAACTGATAGAGCCTGAGTCAGCTGATCTCTTGAACTGATTCGAGAAATTTAGATGATGTAATACATATGACTGATTTTCATGTCAGTCGATAAAATTATATATTTGAGTAGATATGGGTAGATAAAGATTCTATATAGATATAGAAAAGGCAATAACAAACCGAAAATATATAGGTTTATATGAATTCTAAGAGAATGAATTCGTAAGAAGATTGTTTATATTGACGAAGTAATCTGGGTATGACACAAAAATATATTCTAAAAGTAAATTGAGAATATTCCGG
Organism: Henosepilachna vigintioctopunctata; assembly: GCA_030704895.1. Lineage (NCBI taxonomy): Eukaryota > Metazoa > Arthropoda > Insecta > Coleoptera > Coccinellidae > Henosepilachna > Henosepilachna vigintioctopunctata. Next base: position 159,997 of record JARQZJ010000102.1, read on the forward strand.
AAGAGGAATATCTGTGACGTTTGGGGACAACACTATATCATCATCCCAATCAACAAAGTTTCTTGGAATATACGTTAACAGAAATTTGAGATGGACATCACACATTGAGGTCTTATGTAAAAAATTGAGTACCTCATTTTTTGCAATCTCTAGAATCAAGAACATCGTACCAAGAAACTGTGTTATGAATGTGTATTACAGTCTGGTATAAATAAATAGAGTGTTTATTACACAGAAGCGAATACTTCGAAGGATATTCATTATTCATCATCGTACATCTTGTAAACCTATATTCATTAATAATTACATACTCACCTTACCGTGTTGATATATTTATAGATGTTTGTTATATGTTAAAGAAAATGAAGATAGTTTTATCAAATTGACTAGTAATCATGAGTATTCAACAAGGAACAGGAATGTGCTACTTATTCCTATGCATAAAACAGCTCAATTTGAGCACTCTCTCTATTGTCAGAGTATTAAAATTTTCAAACATTTACCATCGTATTTGAAAGTACTGAAAGCTCATTTGTTTAAGAGGAGAGTTAAATCTCTGCTCTTAACAAAGGCATGCTATAGTGTGTCAGAGTACTTCGATGAATCGGATGTAGGCAATAATGTATGAATCAATTTTTTGTATCATATTTTTGTATATTTTTTTAACACAAATATTGTTCACCATGTGAAATTGTTTCGAATGTTTAATATCTCTGAGGAAATTTTTTTTCTTTTCTTTTCAATCAAAGTTGTATATTATTGTAAATATGAATTTAATCAAGATTTTTGTTTGAACCAATATTTTAGCTCGAGGGCTGAATGGAAGATCAGACTCCAAACTGAATTCGGTCCTTTTAGAACATTTTTCTTAGTTGTAATTATTGTATCAATTGAAATGAATGTAATTTTACAATGTAAGGAATGTTTTTCAATAAATTTATTTATATTATATGTATATTGAAAATATATGGAGATTTTCTATCAATAACATAATTTTCATTCCTTAGGTAAAACTCAATGCTCTTGCTATGTTGTGTGTGTAATGTATGTGTATGTGTATGCTAGTTGTTAGCATACACATAGCAGAATAATATTTAACCAGCAATACCTGAAACTGATAAATATTATACTGTTGTCCACAATTCGGTTTTTTGAATAATAAACTGAAAAGTATATGTAATAACATATTTAGAAACTAGAAATAAAGTGATTAAAATGAGTCAGTCTTTGAATAAAATAACGACAGTTTTAATACTGAATCATTTCGATTTTCAAAGAAACTAATTCATATATTTCTAGCATTTTTGTTCAATAAATAAATAAAATTCACTTTGAACAGATTTTTCATAATTTTTCGATTTGAAAATCAGCACAGTGTAAAAAAAGTCCACTAAATATTGTAGAGTAAATCAATGTTTCATAACGCATGACAGACTCAACGCTATTCTATGAAAGCGTACCTGACTTAATTTCAATAACTCAACCATTATATTCCATACAATAACTGCAAAGATTTCATCAGGTGGAAATGAAAATCGTCCAACTTTTCATTCGAACGATGTTCACACATCACCGCTCCCTTTTAATTGAACTTTTCGCAACACCTATTCCTTTATTTTCTTTATGAATGCAGGGAGCTGTATCGATTTTTGCGGACGTGAACTTAACTTTGACACTTTGAAGTGAAAATTGCAATATACTGGTGTATTTCATACCTGCATCGTGAGATACCTTTGAGATGAAACTCTTGTTAAAATACTCGAGGCAGAACGGAAAGTGCGGAAAAATAAAGTTCAATATATTGGGAACATAAGATAATGCAGAATCTCCTGGTGTTTAATTTTGTTCTTCGAAATTATGAGAAAGTTTTCTATTACGTCTTAATTAATTTACTACAGTTAATTCATGTGACACATTGGATTCAAGAAGAAGGAGGGGAAAGATGATGGTTTCAATTTAAGATGAAATATATATTTCATCACCAAAGGAATATATTATTGAAATATTTCCAAATTGAGTTGAAAAATTCCAAACTATCCGTCATTTATTCAAAATGATGACAACATTTCCTTCAACATTGAAAATACTGTAATTTGAACATTAGAACATTGAAAGTAATGTCCCTCACAAACAGAAATAGGAAATTATTTCTAATATTCGTCAAATGGAAGTAACCTCAAAGGGTTGCGTCGTTTGCTTTTACTCATTTACCTAGGATATCTAGAGAGATGAATCAAAAGATGAGAATTTAATTCTAGTTGATCAACTCAAACTTTGTAACTATCTCGTCATCATAATCAGTGGCTGAGATGAACTTTTCGACGTTGATATGGACCTCTAGCACAACTGTAAAGACTTGGTATTCAAAGACGAGAGAGAATTCAGCAAAAAAGTCCAAGTTGACAACGACCTACCTGCCATAAAAGTTCTGACTTCATTCAACTTTGGCCATTACTCGTAAAACGTCACAATTTCACAAGAAATGAGAACTTTCGATTAATGTAGATTACCTGAAGTCAATTATCAGACAAATCGTTGATATAGTGAAAAAGTAATTCAGTACTTTTTATTTTTCACTGAATTATCATCAAATATTTCCATCTTTGGAACAATTGTTATTTTTCATCAGTAATATCTTGAGTTCATTCATTCACTGAGCATTATTTGTTTATATTAATTCACGAAATAATTCTCATATGAGAAACTGGTTTAATTTCCGTAACTGAAAAACTGTTTCGATTCAAACAGTTCTTCTGGTTTTAATCGAAACTCATTATTTGATATGAATATATATTGTTTTACCTTACCTGGAAATCTTACCAGGAAAAGTGAATAATTTTTCTAATATAGATTTTAATCCTAAGAATACAACTCTGTTTCATTTTAAAATCAGTTTGTGAGTTAATGCACTTTCGAGAAATTTACTTTCAGAAACTCTGAGATACCTAGACCAACTTTTTCATTTTCGCAATCCGGTCCGTATTGTACATTTTCATGGAAATATGGTAATGCGAAACTGTACACAAAACAGTATAAAAACAATGCGAAATTTCCATATTACAACATCAAGCAACTCACAGATTGGGCTCGTCAAGCACTTCAGTGTAAGCCAGTGGAAACCATCCGCTGCATTGCGTCCTCAAGTTTTCTCCAAATTGCCATCCTTTGTTTCGTTCGCCAATAAGGGCAATAAGATCGCCTTCGAGGAAGCTCAGTTGATTTTCTCCGCTAGATAAATAAGCGTAAAGCGCTCTGGCCAGCTGTGTATCCCATTGGGGAGGTGGAGGGACAGCCATTGATTTCGGACGACGTTGCTGAGTATGTCCTGTAAAAAGTAAAAACTGAAGCAAAACAATTGCTGGCAAATTGTATAAAAGTTCTCGATCATCGCAAATTTTTCATCTTGATTCCAATTTTTATCATCTTTCACATATATACAGGGTGTCCCACTGGAACTGCATCTATTTGTACACAGAAAACAATGCACAGAAATATTTGAAAAATTTGGCAGTATACCAAGAACGACAATCGGAAAATCGGCTGGAATAGTAACACATCAACAAGTGGATAATAGTTCCGGTTATACCGGTAGTAGGTAATTCAATGTTTTCGAATGGAACGTCCCAAATATTATTACATATTACAATTTACACAAGATATAAGATACACTCCGAATCACGTCCGATACATAAGTCCATTCGTTTATGAAATATTTTTTTATTGAAGTAGTTTTTAAATTTGAAATTTCACTGAATTTCATTGAAAATTCAGTGAAATTCTAAATTTGAAAAAAGGTTTTGAAATTTCGATAAATATGGTGTTGTTTCAAGGTCTAAATTACTTTCTATATTTTTGTTAATCCGTAAATGGATTTTTTAATGATTACTAAATAGCTCAATTGGGCTCTGTATAAGACCCATAGGTGAAAAATATAATGAGAATCTACGGGGTGGTTTGGCAGTAATGAGAAGAAATTAGCAAAAGTAATGAAATATTCTGTATCTTGTTTACTGGGATCATCAAACCTAATAATTTAAAAGCATTTTTAGAACCTCTGCGATGAACTTCATTCTCCCTTAAAGTATTTCCGTCCACCAATAAATATTCTGTATATACTCTATGTCCCTAGACTTAAGAAAATTGTGAGGATAACACACAATTTTTTCAAATTGTTTCCCAAATTGAAGTTAATATATCATTGTAGCTCTGAAAAAGACAATGAACGTTGCTGAAAGCTTGGAATGTTCCAGAGAGGTAAACGTTTTGTTCCTATCCTTGATCGGCAGTGAAAAGAAGTAATTTCTTGACCGTGCGATACTTACGTATATAGAATTTAGGTTACGGGAATAATCGGTCTGGTGAAGTGTTTAAAATCTCATTTATTCATTATAATACTCGACATTTCGACACTTGTGTCTTCTTCAAGGGAAAAAACAAGCTGCAAAGTAATGACTTCAATAATCAAATTCAATATAGTATAGGTAGTTTTATATTTTTTTATATTGAATTTGATCATTGTAGTCATTACTTTGCAGCATGTTTCTTCGCCTGAAGAAGATACAAAAAAGTGTCGAAATATCGAGAATTGTGATGAAAAAATGAGTTTTCAAACTTCACCAGACCGATTATTCCCGTTAACTAAATTCTACATATATATATATATATATATATATATATATATATATATATATATATATATATATATATATATATATATATATATATATATATATATATATATATATATATATATATATATATATATATATATATACATGTCAAAGTTCCATGAACTTCCTAAATCACTGCCTGGCATTTCCTGGAAGACAGAACAGAGAAATACTTCTCTTTACCTTGAATGAGAGAATGAGTTGAGGAATTCAAATTATATTCGGACTTGGCCCTGGACATGGTCGTAACCGGAGATCCGACATCTCCAATCGAACGGATGTCTAGACAAGAAGCGTCCATGCTTTTCGTTTTTCTCAGCTGCGATGCGATGCTCATTCTGTCGTCTTCGAAATTCGGGCTTCTGGGATTCGAATAAACGTCCTCATCCTGCCAGACGGAGATGTTCTGAAACCGGGAATTGTTATTCAAATTGGAGTGTTTTTCCTCTGATGAAATTTCGCAAATGTTTAATCTAGCTGATTGACTTGGTGATAGTTTGAGAACCAAGAGAAGGACCGCGACGATGAGCTTTCGAGACAACGACGTCATATTTTTGGGAAAAAAGACGGACAAGATCATCAGATCAACAAGACGTTAGTATTTTTATCGTTCCCTCATTAAATTAGTCTCGAATAGTTCAAATAATATTAAATCTTAATAAGGTTTATATATATAAATATATATTATATATATATATATATATATATATATATATATATATATATATATATATATATATATATATATATATATATATATATATATATATATATATATATATATATATATATATATATATATATATATATATATATATATATATTAATCTTATATAAGGTATATATATATATATATATATATATATATATATATATATATATATATATATCCAAATTGAAACATGATATTCTAATCGAGTAACTCCTCAAAATGGAGAAAATTATTCATTTCATTTCGTCAAAAATTTGAAAAAAATTGTTTTCATCAAAAAAATTTATTTCGTAATTCCTTTGTATCAATCGAAAATCAGACTCCGAATTCGAACGAAAATTTGGAACATTAGCAAATGAAAATTGTTTTCATGGTTTTCCATGAAAATCATTCATAGAAATATTTTCAGCCATTTTCATGAAAATGGCTTTCATTAATGAAAGGTAAATGCCTATGAATATAACAATTTTTTCTATCAAGATAAACTATGAGAAGATGGGAATAATAGAACTTCAAGTTTCTATATTATCCTTGGCATTTTTTGGTGACATAAATTTTTCTTGCAAGTCTCTCATGAATATGGAAACAGAAATTCACCATTTATAAAACTAGAATATTGCTAGAGGTGTTAGCTTGAAACAAAAATCTAGTCAATTAAAGAGCATTTTCGGAATTTCGCCAAGCGGTTTGTAATATATCATAATTCGCAACAGAATTAGGCCGGAATCAATGATTTTCTAGATGAAAAGAATTATATGGACGCAACAGGTAGTAGTGAAAATGACCACTTAAACCAGTACAGAATTGCAATCTTGAAGGAAATGATGAAAATAAATAGGAAATGAAGGAAATTGTTTCAGGAAATTGTATCAGAAATGCGTTTTTCTGATAATATGAAAATTATATACATACATAAACCGGTTTCGTCTTCGAAAATTAAAACATCCTGCTGCCAAAATTTGTCAAACTTTCCAATGGTTCCAAATAAGTTACTTCTTTTCAATTGATTGTATGTATTATTAATGCCCATCATTACAATAATTCCTCGATTTGTTTGAATAACCTTAGCTACGTCAATCTAGTGAAAATGAGATAATATTCACGAAAATTCTGGGATTTGAACGAATTATTATTTGAAGTTCTTTCAATGTGGAAATTTTTGCATTTCATATGGAAATGCGAACGAAATACTATTCGCGATTGCAGTACGAAATATTAAATATTTCTTCATATTACTTACTTTGAAAATGTATCTTTTATTATCAGTACTTGAATAATAGAGATTTTCTTTTCAATGTTTTTCATAATCAGGTAGAAGACAACGGATCAGCATCAGTAGGCAAGAAAATATAGTTGAATCGGAGAAAGAAATTGTACCTTCAATAAAGTATTAGAAATAGTTTTCCTTGTATAATTTCAAAGAAAACGTGACCTGACAAATTTTTAAGTCTTTATATTCAGTTACTTTACTCTTATTCGAAAACAACTGAATGAATTTATGCATTAGCATAATCACTTCACGATTTCATATTGCGAAATGAAAATATTTGTTCTTACACCCTATCAAAAAGTTGAATTCACCCCTTGTCAAGAGAACCGTACGCCTGAAAATAGATGATCCGAAGTTTTACGCGGCGGGGAAAAGTTGATATCGTCATTGTGATCCCGTCGAACTTCTGACAATCCCGACCGTTTCAATTGTAAAACTCTCAGATCTCTGAATGACAAACGATTCGACTTTATTACTCACCCTCAATCGGTTGGTGAATATATTCTCAACGGATTCGGGCAGAAATTCTCTGGTCTTCGCCACTTCCGACCATTTTTCGATGTTCTGTTGATACGCACTCACCCCCTGAGAGTGATAGGACAAGTGGTGCTTGGCCAGGGAGCATTGTCGTTCCAAAACGAAGCCGTATCGTCGTCTCTCCTGTGTCATGGCCTGAAAAAGGATGTAGATTCATTTCGCGCTTGTTCGATGCTTCGACAACGAGTTGCTTACGTTTTTCAGACTTTGCTCGCAGAAGGCGTCCAGTTTAGTTTTCTCCTCTTCCAACACCTGCATGTTCTGAAAAGTCAAACAAGTATGTCAACACGTAATGATGAATGTGACGTGTTATTTTGTGAGTCTCGAGATGCAACACATTGCCTTGAAAGCGACATATTTATTAGTTCATCTTAGAAAAATTCAATGACGAGTTCTTTATCATTCTAACTGGAAATAAGGATGTTTATCTGTTAATGACAGAAATATGAACTATTTGTAAAGAATAGGAAGAGAGTTAATTGAAATATTCTGATTATGGTGAAATGTGACAAAGTGAGGAATATATATATATATATATATATATATATATATATAAATATATATATATATATATATATATATATATATATATATATATATATATATATATATATATATATATATATATATATATATATATATATATATATATATATATAACTCTGTTAATCCAAATATAAATATATATCACAAAGAAATCTACTACAAGAAAAATAATTCTGTAGTTTTCGTAATCGCTTCTATATGATCGCACTTGTAAATATTTGATATACCTATATGTTATTTGTATTCAATCTGTTGTTTTTCCTCTGTATTTGGATGTATATCTGTTGGGTATAACAATAAATAATCTTACTCTTATGATAATAAAATTATTATCCATATAAATGCAACCAGAAAAGTATAAAAAACAGAATACTATAATTCTATAAACAGGATTCTGTAATATACTTTACAATAAAATCGATGATAATAATAATATTGCCGCTACTTTATATTCCCAGACTCATAAACTTATATTGAAAGGGTTGAATTTGTACAAATGAATATATACATAACTCGAAGAGAAATTCATACAATTCATAATATACCTTGTAATAAATGCTATAAATGCCACACATTATTTAGTTATATAACTCTATATATTTCAGTTATTTTGTGTAAATGAACACAAAATAACTGAAAAAATCTTTCAATTGCAATAACACAAAGACTCTGGCCACTGGGAAAGACAAAAAATTTGAAGAATTTTCAGAAATGTCACACATTCGTCAAAACTTAGAGAATACTGTAATGAAAGAACAGATATAAAACTTCTAAATTCGATTTACAACGATTCAATAAACCAAATAACCCTCATAGAAGCAACACACATCTTCCAAAAATCTCGCTTTCCTGAAGTTCACACCATCAATTTCACACACATATGAACCCGAAATAATTATTAAAATATGAATTTTCTGTATTTGTATGTTCAAACTGAACTACGTAAAATCAAATTTGATAAAAACAAACCTCAAAAGGGGAATGCAAAGTAGCAAATTTGATTTCTTCAGAAAACTTACAATAAACGTTTGATATGCAAAGTAATCCATAAAATTCAATTACTCAATAGTTTTGATAAAGTTGTAATTGTCAACAAAACGTTATCAACAAAAAGAAAGATTTCTCCAATTGAAAAGCGTCTGTTATTGCTAGAAATGATATCACGACTTGAGTTTACGATTTCGATATGAACATTGCTTTACAAAATTAAACAGATTAATGTCCGCTAAATTCTCCGTTGCTCCTCTCATGAGTAAATCTGTTGTTCCAATTTCATATACAAATTATTGGCATGTGCGGATAAAGTGCCAGTCAGTGAAACGTATATCTCGTTGTTTGTCGTACACGGATCTGGTGGAAATTGTGCTCCGACGACTGAAGTTAATTAGGCAAATTAGGAAGCTGATATGAACTGCCTGGTTGATCCTCTGTATCAAGTCCTGTGAGGAAAGACAAGACTGGATTGGGTTTATTCGGGTGGAATGAACCCTGGGTCTGAGTGTGTGGAATTTTAGCGTATGTATATCGATTCACAGATGTCTACGTCTTGTTTTCGGATTATAAGTATATTAATAGTAAATTTGATTAGTATTTCGTGCAATACATCATCGGAAAATTTTGTTTTTTTCTATTAGTTCGTACGGTTTTTGCAGTTCATTGAAAAATAGATGTTGATATCCATTCTTAACCACCAAAACATATGAAACTTTGAGATAAACCAACAGAAAAATATCCCCATTATAAAATTGAATATATTATCACAAAGAAGTGCTGTATGCACCTCCACATAAAATTAACAATATTATTCACATATTTACATATAACAATTTGAAAGAAAAATATCCGTTAGCGAAAAAGAAAACAAAAACTGTACCTATAAGAACAAAACCAACGGTATCTGCGGTTTGTTGACACCACCTAATGACTGGACACAACTTCAAGTTCAAGGACAGCAAGCAAATAGCATACCTAGAAAAATTTAAAGAACACTTCGAGAGGCCACAGAAATCGAAAAACAGGGAGAAAAAACAAATGCAAAAATACAATACCCAGAAGTTTGAAATTATTCAATAGAACTAATACAAGAAATAAAGCAATACCCGGCAACCACTCATTATCAAAAAGAACTAGAACAGTATTGTCTGTTTTAGCGAGACTAACGCACAGCAATTCATTTATATATATATATATATATATATATATATATATATATATATATATATATATATATATATATATATATATTTCTTGAAATTGATTTACTGCCTGTTTGATATATTTTATTGTGAATGTTTTTAGCAATAACAAGCTTCTTTTGATATGAAAAAGTTTATTTTTGTTAACGTTTCGTTGTTATATTACAACTTTGTCAAAACTTATGAATTAGTTCATTAGTTTTGACAAAGTTGTAATATAACAACAAAACGTTAACAAAAATGAACTTTTTCATATCAAAAGAAGCCTGTTCTTGCTAAAAACATTCAAAAAAAATATATATATATATATATATATATATATATATATATATATATATATATATATATATGATACAATGTCATAGGATATATGTTTTTTTCTATACCTTAAATTCGTATTATATCAATCATTGTTCGGTGAAACTTTTGATCTGTCATTCGTCCAACTATCAAATAATGATTTATTTAAGAATCATTTTGTATTTTCTCTATTTAATGGGTCAATATTGGATTCATTTGTATAGTATAATGGTTTTACAATATTGGATTCATTTGTATAGAGATTTCTTTTTCACAATTGGAGGAAGTTCAACGAATCATTCTTCCACTCCTTCAAGAATAACTATAACAAGACATAATTTCTGAATACTGCACGATATTCGAATAAATATCTTCTGGGGAATAAACTTATAAATCAAATTTGTAGGAATATCTTTCCCATTACTTATGTACATCCATTCGAAACGAGCTGACATTTACCGAGTAATCCATTTAAATTGTTGGTTGAGAGTAGTGTTCACTCAATTGAAGAACCTATCTAAATATACTCCTTGTGAAAAAGACGAGATTCATTGAAAAAAAGGTTTTATGACTCTTATGAAGTTTTTATGCATAACTTGTGATATCTATTCCTTACCTTCAATTCCTTGTCCATTGCCAGTCCAGTTTTAGTACTACTTCTAGATTTCTTTCGCTGTTTTTTCATCATCGCCGCCGCCTTACTGTACGTTTCGGCGCGTTGTTTGTGTTGCTGTAGAAACCGTTTCTGTTCGGACTGTGGACAAACAAGAGGTTTCAGTATTTATGTCAATTAGAGAACCACACAGTGAAAACGACGGAGTAAATAGCTGGAATTTATCCTGTCGGAAGGCTTCAGCGAACGATTTTGTAGCGAAAATATTTCGATTAACAGTTTGTATCGTTATATGTACTTGATGTGTAAATTTTTTCGATTTCACTCTGTTTGAAACTTATCTTAAGATTCTCGTTCATCAGACTGAAAGGGTAATGATTTCGTGCCGACAATACGCACTGGGGCTGCCTTCTAAGAATCTATAATTGACAGTTACGAAATTATCAGTCCTTTATACGATTTTGACAACTAAAACACGTACTGCATAAGTCGAAAAAGTGAGTATATATATGCTCTACTTTGTTCGACTCTGTCTCTCGGTGACGAAAACATAGACAAGTAGAGACGATAAGAATGTTCGACTGAAACAGAAAATAAAAACGAAGAAATCAAATGTCACACAGAAAACAATTTTCCAAAATTTGAGATTGAAGTCTTCTCATATTTGTCAGCATGGTTGAATTGCTTGCCTTTTCTGAAGAGGGTAACTGATTCGAAATTATTCTTTAGAAGTAACACTCAAGTTTAGAAGTATCGTGATTGATGAAAGTTGAAATTTGTATAGGAATGAGTGCGTTGATCTTGAAAATAAGAACCTGTCATTACAAACTGTTATGATGGTGAAGTTTTCTTAAATTCATTCGACACAAAATATTCGAAGATCGAGCTGTAGCTGAAAGAAATAATGATTTTTGTCAGAAGTTCCGAATTTAACGCTTGCCAAAAGTGTAAATTATTTCCGAAACTCTTTTTAATGCAATAAACGTCTGTTTAGGGGAACAAATGTCGCTGCCACCGAATTCGTTATGGGACCGAGGCAAATTTAAAAATAACTTCTCTAGACAGGATAATAACAACGAATTTTAATAAGAATTTCGGAATGGCGATGTTTGAAAAATGTTTTTTTAATTCTGTACGGAATACGAAAAAAAAACATTTTGAGAGTAACTCCTGACTCAAGTTGACAGTTCTATAGAATTACAGGGAAGTTTCATGAATCGGAATTATGATTACATTCAAGATGTATGTAGATGAAATGCATCTAACTGACTGAAGAATGGTCAGCTCACACTATTAATTTCCTGAAAAGGTACTCTGGAAACGAATACTTAGATCTCATAATGAATAATTGAACCCCGAGTGAATTACCTCTGCCAAATTGAACTTCATTCTTCATTAGTTGAGACAGATAATACCTTACCGTCTTTAAATAATTAGAGAAATTATTTCATCGAAATGAAATAAGAACATTCATTTCATTAGGTTCCATTGGTCAAACGTAGAAAAGTGAATTCACATACGAATATTGCTCTATGATTCACGCCCGAGTAAAATGTGGTGAGAAAAACAACTCATGAAATCCTTCAACCGACTGAAAGCAGATTTCCAAAATAATATTGTACCACATAGGAACCTCAGGATATTCCATATTTTGACTTGACATTTTGCAAAAAAAACAAAGAATTGAAATTTCATGGCATGAATTGAAAGAAACGGAGATCAGTTCGAAGTATTACACGTTTCATTGAATATGATGAAATTAACAATAATCGAGTAATCATGACGAAAATAAGCGAACTATATCCACGAATTGAAAAGTCCAACTGCCAATAATAACATTTCATTATCTAGAAGATTCAAAGTGTAGTAAAGTATATTATTTAATTCGTGAATCTTACCTGAACCACCTTCGTATCCTTCTCCAAGTTTGTTTCCAGTGGAACCAGGAGATCCACATAGAAGGCTTTGAGCTGTAACAGAAAACCAATGTAAATACTCCAGTAATCCTGCAGGATAGGATTATTAGCTAGATGTGGCAATCAAACAGTCCCCAGTTTATATTTAATGAGAGGCAAACATTGATTAGCTAGTTTTAATTATACGAGGACCTAAATGAAAGGTAAAGGAGTCCATGAAATGAAAACTCTGTCACCGGTTCGGTTGATAATTGGATATTGCACTAACGAAGCCAGTACTGCACTAATGAGGAAAAACTGGATTGTTAGAATTCTTTATTTTAATCCGTAGCGTTATGTTCAGATATTTGTGGTTTTGCAATGAAATATTCATCACTCATCTTGGGACGAAGTAAAAGATTATTACTCTGAAACCAAAGTGATTTGATTAGGAAATCATATTTTGATATGATGGATAAATGATATTACGAATTTAATACAAGATATTACTATATATTTTTTCAAGATTGCTAATTTATTCTGAGAACCATAAATATCTTCATTCTTAGAAAACGTATTTGCTTGTGTTGAATACACTTTTATGAATATGAAGATCATATCTGAAAAACTTCACATATTTGAATAAAATAAAAGAAATATAAAACAGAAATTATAAAAATGTAAGACAATTAAACTTCAATTTGAATAGAGAATGATATCATGAAACGAACATTGTCAATTTTCGATTCAATTTCAAAATAGAGAAATTATAGTTGAAAAAGTGACAGATAGGATGCCATCTTTAACATGCGTTTTGAGCATATTGGCTATCATCAGAACAGAGTTGTCAAGTTTCAGATGTACGATTTTGGGAGAGGCAAAAACGAAAGATGACTCCGGGAAAGGAAATAACAATTTTTAGCTTCTGAATGTACTCTCCGGATTGACGGACTACATAAACTGAGAGGTGATTTTTCAACCTATACGGTTAGATTGCGTAATACCCATTTTTTTTTGAATTTTTGGAGTATGAGTACCTCTTCAACAAATATGATCTATACGATCTATATTCGAGTCAATTTTTTGTAGTGAGATAATTGCTGAAATAACTGTGTATTCAACTTTGATGAACATTTCATCACGACATTTTGGAATTTTTTTTCACATTCCTATGATTGAAACTGAAGCCTGTCTGAAAAATAACGAAAGATTAATATCTTATTCCATTTGTCACAGTTGACGGATAAAACATACACAAGTAACTGATCTATCATAGTAAAATTGAGAATTACAGGGAATTCAGTTCAATTCTCAGAAAAAAAATAATGAGTCAAAATATTGGGTATTATATGGGATACAATGTAATAAATATTTATACTGAAATACTTTTTTTGAAAATTTTGTTTTCTTCACAAACAAATCACATATTCTCTAAAGTTTCATATGATAACGCGAAATCATTCTCATGGTTGTTAATTGGACTGAGGATTGCTTGCTTCAGTTCAGCTATACTGTATTTCTGGAAATTTTTATTCGATCTTAATGAAAAATTTATGTTTTCAATGACTATAGTTATTTTGGAATCAAACCGCTTCTTTCTTTATGGTAGAATATTTGAATAATAATCGAAAAATTGAATATTTCAATAATATTTGTTTCGAACTCAATCAATGACTGAGAGTCATCGATTGAAAGCACTGATTGAAGGCTATGTAGTCCATTTTATCACAAAATCTGCCTTCATGAGGTGGTTTTTGATAATAATTCCTTGTGTGAATCACTACAAGTGTAATTATTCATATAATAATCCAGATTCACCTATTGGATTGTCATATTGAGTTATTCTTGTAACATATCAACTAGAGATGTGAAGTAAACTTCATTATTATATGTGCTTTGGAATAAAATCGATATCTATATAGGAATCGCAACCACAATTATATTAAAATGTCGTGTTGCTGAACACAAACCCGTTTAGGTATTTTATTATTCAATATGAATAATCTGATTGATGCAATTTTCCGATACATATCTACTCGAACATGTGATTCACTAATGGAATGTTTAATGCTAGATAACTATTAGGAATTCCATGTTGCATGCGCACTAATTTAGAATGAATAAATGTTCTACTGTTAATATATCCAATGTAACATGTTTGTGTATTTTGAAAAAATTGAAAAACCTTGCTATTCATACACTTCCATGAATAATTATTTTCAAATTATACACTCATATAAGTAGGATATTTTAGTAAATAATAGGCTTATCCGATTGAAAAACATTTATTCTTTGTATAATGCAAGATATATTTGAGGCGGAATTTTGAAAGTCAAAATTGTAATTCCGTATATGATCTAACACCATAAAACCTTCATTCGAGGGTTATGCATAGAAATAATTGCCAATATAGCAATAAAACGAATTCTTCTGCATTGAGGAAACAAGCTCATACTACCAATCACAATATTTATTAAAATGTCAAAAAAATTTAATATTCTTCAAATAATATTAGATAATAATCTATAAATTGAGTTAACAGAGGAATCTTCAATATATTCAATTACACACGAATTTGTTTGAATATGCATTTCATTCAATAAAGAATATTTCAATGAAAACATCATATCGAACACATTCGCATAAAGAAATAAATCCTGTAGAATCGCCACTCCCGAGTGACAAGAAAAATTGTCGGAACAACAGTATCTTTCTCTGTAAAATCTTCAAGTGTTTTGTTTCAGTAATTTTTCTCCACTACAGGAGATAATAATGCGGACCGGGTACGAAATTAATTTGAGCGAATAATTGTGTTCCGGTACGGGCGAGAACGGTCCTTTTGAACCGGAAGTCCTGGAATGGGACCGCGAATAAAATTACAGTGAAGTTGGCGCTCGTACGAACTCGCAAAAACACTCATAATTTCACAGTTTGCTTCTCTGTGACATTCACGCAGCTCTGTCCCAAGTGACAATTGCTCATCGGGGTTAATTTCGGTACGCGTTTTAGTTTCCTAAAGGTCATCCTCGACAGTGCTTCGAGTGGACTTCGGTTTGTTTTTCTGAGTAAATGACTGGGGTTCTCGACTTTGGTTAGTGAATATTCGAAATGAGAATGCAAGTAATATTAGGTAGATTGAAAACTGAAAACATTTTTCTGCGTTAATTTTGAAACCTGTACATTGAAGAATGAAAAATATTCTATCGTCTTATCGATGATCAAATCTTCGGAAATGATATGTATGAAATTCTACTTCAAATATAATGTTGATACTTCTCATTGCTGATGAACTAGATAGATATTGTTCGAAAATATTTTGATAAGTTTGTTAAATCATAATAGCAGATGATTTTTATATTCGATGCCATAGTATTTTGAGCAGGAATTTGAGAAATTGAGGAAGATTTTCGAAAAATCCAAAACATATATTTGAGGTACTTCAAGATTGATAATTAATTCTTCATCATCAAAAATTATATACGAATTATACTATAAAATTTATTCAATGTTATGGCCGTAACTCATTATATATTGAAATGAAGCTAATGAAGCTTCGAAACATGTTCAGATATTCAAACAGTTTGAAATGTGTAATTTCACAAATAAATGTATTGGATTTTTTTGAGAAAATAACCTTGAGAACGTTCTGCTGGACACTGAACTCACCAAAATAATATGGGTTTCATATTTTCTAGTATCTTTTTCATTCAATACTAATATATCAAAATTTCAAACTGCCACAAAACTTTTTTTACCTTCTCAAATTGCATTTTCAAAAATATCTGATTTGACGAGTATCTGAACTTAATAGCTAGGCTTCGGTATTGTGCCAGATAACACAGAAGATGTGTTGAACGAATTCTCAAAGTGCCTCAAATACCTGCTCGAAACTTTCACTCAAGTCTTCAACTATATTTAGAAATAGGAATGAATGATAAGGTACTATTTGCAAAGTGAATTTTAACGAAATAATGTAATCGTAAAAAAAATATTCAATAATGCGAGAACTGCAATTGAAATTCATGTTTCTTTATTTACAATCATAAAAGGAAAATAATGCTAATATAGTTGTGAAATCACAATTATATCTTTGAATGACACGAAAGGTTGCTATTTATTCTCTGAAAATACTCTTTGATGAAATAATACGAAGCAATCAATTAAAACAATTCAATTTTGAAACGAACACTGCTTTTATTTCTCAAACCCTTCATTCTGCGTTTCGAGGTGGTGTCTTGATTGACACTCCCCTTGATGACATTATAATCACTACGGCTAAAATGCGACCCTCCGTCTCCTGTACGCTATACATGAAAAGCCCGTAAGCGTTTTCATAACAATACAAGATCTTACAGCAAAAACGATTGTTACCGGCGATGAAGATGATTAATCGTCTTTCTTGTTCAACACTTGTCGGTTGTAACTTGCCGTTAATTTTTTCATCAACAATTTCGGAATGGTTTACGGGTTGGGTGAAATTGTCAAAAATAGCGTCCAGTTTTTGTGATGATTGAAACAATAAGATAAATTTGAACCAGAAGGAAAAATTTCTTCTAAATTTTTTTTATATACATAACTACTTGAAATAAACTTTTTAGTTTCATAATACTGATTTCTCTCCATTTAACGACACCTCTCTATAACGCCATAAAATGTACAGTCCCTTCAGTGTCGTTATATATATATATATATATATATATATATATATATATATATATATATATATATATATATATATATATATATATATATATATATTATGAATAAACACTGAAACATTCATTCGAAAATGTTATATGAGTCAAAAGAGTATTCAACAAGATCTTATTATGTCAACGTGTACGATGTGATTTTTCCACTTTCTCCTTTTCTCCTTCCAGGAATGAGTGTTAGAGAAATATTCAAATTGATGTCATACCTGATGAAAATATGAGACGGCTGTTTCGTTCTACAATTCACTTGTCAGTTGTGTCGCAAGTCCAAGTGAGACAACGATTTCGATTTCCAAACACTTCCTTATCACAAGTTAAGAATAGGCAAGTATTGAATATTTCACAACTCCATCTACGGTAATGAATAAGTACATCTCTGAGATCATCAATACATCAAGCACCGAACGTTTACAAGTCTATTCTTGTAGATATATACTAAACAACATCTATTTGACAAATGTCATCATAATGTGTTTCTTAATGTCAATAGGTTGCGTGATTCTTTCAGTATTTCAGTATATATGTATAATTATATACACAAATAGATGTGAAGACCTATATGTGCACAAACACATACTTATATTTTTTGTGCTAATGGCCGTGAAAGAAATATTCAAGAAAATGACCACAAGAACATTCATTCGAAAAATTTAGACTTATATTCTCCTGATAGCAAAAATCAATAGACTTCGAAATATTGAAATATTTCTAATGAAAATTTCAGTGAGTTGTCTACACGAATGTTAACGAAAACACAACCTATCACTCTCGAGAGTGAATATCAGGTACATTCCGGAAAATCATTGAATTTGTTGATTGGAAATACCATACAATTGTTCCCTCTTTCAATTCACTAACACCCTAGCGGGCCTTTCGATAACCAGTTTCCAGATTCGCGAATCCTTCATAATACTTAGACTCTTCAATACTCAGACTCTTGATAGAAATATCACAATATTTCAAATAAAACTCTCAGGGAGTTCATTCATCATTATCAGTTCATTTTATGTTACGAATATTTTTTCGCTTTTTATTTGTGCTCCGAGCGACCAGGCAAAAAATATTCTATTGTGGACTTGTTCTACATTGTTTTCGGATATATTTTAAAATAATATAGCCAATTTTACCTAACAAGAACGTTTGCTTATTAATGATAACGGTTCTCGGAGTTGATTAAATCTACTCGAGAAAAGCCTTCAGACTGTGGAAAGCTCTATGGATCGGCCATCTGTTTAGCACGGAAAATGTTATCTCTGACTCTGAGTTATGCATGCTACTGAAACACTGTTTCATTAGGATAATTGAGAAGGTTTCAATGGGGAACGAAGAGTATGTAATGATGTACCTACACATTATCAGATACAGCGGTTGAATGGATTAACCTTGCGATAATTCCAAATCAATATCTGAAAATATGTTTCAATTGTGAAGACTAAAGGACGCTGAATTAATTTCAGTCTCAATAGATACAAGTTACATGAAACTCTCAGAATGCATGGTAAAAGTCTACAACTGTACTTCGACGATTTTTCATCACCGAATTAATAGTATCCGCATTTATTTTATTCTCTTAAAGCAGCAAAATTTTTTAAAATTATTAAAATAAAAATTATTTCTATCTATTAAAAAAAATAGACATTTCATCGGTCTTCGATCGGAAGACATTTTCTGTGAAATAATTTTTTCTGAAGAGTTTATTTATATACCAATCGAACAAAGTACCCATATTCACCCATTAAAGTCATTTGTGCTAATTAATTAAAGTAATAATTGAAAATTCAAATTAGAAATGAATTACATAATGAAGAGATATAAACCTAACGAATTGAACAAATCATGACGATAATAATTGTGGTTCTGTTATAGGATGTTATTCGGTGGTACAAAATTGTCGTACAAGTTCTTAGAATTTTATGGTTATCGGGTTGAAAAACAAAAATATCTTGGATCATATTTTCGATACTTATTTGAAATATTCGAGGTATTTGATAAGAGCATTCCATCTCTTACCTAGGAACTGCTTCATTTTGCCTCATTACAAGTTATAAAATGTGTTTAGAGTCATGTTTGAATCTTGCTATTATTAATTTACCTGTACGTAAAATTTTATGGAACGAGATGCAAAATGGTGAATGCGCCGACATAAAAATTCATACCCCAGAAATTGACGTGTTATATGTATTCAAATGATGTTTTCCCGTAATTTATGCGACGTTAAAATATTTGGACTTTTTTACATGAAAAGGTGAAATCTTTCATTCCAGAAAAAACAGCGAAAAAAATCGTTTCTTCATTCGATGTGTTTCCTGAATATTCCAATCAATTTGATACCATAAAATCTGACAAATAGTGAACAACACGTCAAACACTTACAGAATTTTCTGATGAAAATGATTTTATGTATGAATGATAGGAACTTTTATTTATTTTTTCATAATACATTTATTTATTATGATTCATAGGTTATCATCTTTTTAGTACTTACAATATTCATTTGTTGATCTTGGATTTCCTTGTAGACTTCAACTATTCTCATCAAAGCAGCACCTGTAACAAAAAGTTCATTGAACTGTTTATAAAGTCATATCCAACAGTAAAAATGTGAATTGAATGCGAATTACTGCTGCCTTGAGTGTAAAAAGATAAATGAAATATCATTGATAATCATTGATTGAACAACAAGGGAGGCGAAAACACTCTCACCTCAATCAGGCTATGGATCAAATTGTGAAGAATTATAGCCGAAGAGATCTACTACACGCCGCAGACTATGGGGTTGAAAACATGCCCCAATGAAATCGTTATCTTCTCATAACACTACTCGTTGTCTACAGCCAATAATATAGTACGATAATGCTACCGTTTCAACTGAGCTAGAAATTTTCCCAGTTAATGCTATTCCAGTTAATCAAAACACTGACAAGAATATCTAATTAAGCCGTAATCGGTTCGGTAGTGCGACACGCTCCTCCAACGATGTGCTTAAAATGCTATCCGAACACCTGGCTAGCCAAAAAGGACGGAAAGGCATTTGCGAAGGGGGCGGCTTCGCCCCACGCTGCCATTTGTATTCCGTACACGGGAAACACGACACGTGCACGTTCTGTGCCCGCGAGTTGGATATGGAACACCCCGTTTATTTCTGTGTTTTACATTTCTATGTCGTCCTGTGAGCGGCTAATATAATAGTAGCACTTAAAGTTGTTTATGGAACAAGTGTACTATTACAAGTTTCATAACCTGTATATGGTATTCGTAAAGAAAGTAAATGAAACGTATCATTTATTCTCTATTATGAAATAGAGATTTCATTCTCAAAATTGAAACCGAATGAAGGGGATAAACAAATGACATGGAAATTTTATCATGCTATCTTTCATCCGAAACTCAAATATATATATATATATATATATATATATATATAATCGTTATATAAAAAGATAAAACAAGCAATGAGTAAACATTCAAGTCTGCGAAACAGAAATTACCTCGAACAGAAAGTCTACACTTATTACGTACCGAAATGAAAACCTTAAATCGAACAAAAATTATTGGGAAGATTTCATTAATAGAGATTGTGGGGTGAATTAAGTCATAGTTAGTGATATGTACCGGGTGTCCCAATAAGAATGGCTCCTGGCCATATCTCGAGAACCGTTCATAGTACAGCTTGGGGAAAAAATTAAAACAAAAGTGACCTCGAGAAAACCCTGAAAATTA
The DNA here is from genome assembly GCA_030704895.1 of Henosepilachna vigintioctopunctata. Lineage (NCBI taxonomy): Eukaryota > Metazoa > Arthropoda > Insecta > Coleoptera > Coccinellidae > Henosepilachna > Henosepilachna vigintioctopunctata. The sequence continues at coordinate 181,167 of JARQZJ010000102.1, forward strand.
TTTGCAGAGTTGTAGGTCCAGCGTTAGATGGCGTGATTGAATATCAAAAATTGAAATATAAAATTTTTCGAAAAGTTTAACTAATTAAGATGCTATAAAACTACGATTATTACATTCTTCGGGAAATTCTGCGTATATTTGATTTCATAAATTTTAGTCTTTTTAATCTTTTAAGGTTACTTGGGAATGAGCACAGTTTAAACTTGATGGAGTTATTATTTATTCGACATATGATTCGGCTCTAGGCCTTTTTCAAGAATATTATAGGTTCATTGTTGGTTGGAAATTGACTTCAATTTCACAAATCTTTCGTAAAACTCCGGGTGAAAATGGAAGAAACCATCAACATAAACACAATCAGAGACACATTCAATGGAAATACAGCAGAATACCTCACATCTCTAAGGACAAGCAAAGAGTTTTACGAAAGATTTGTGAAATTGAAGTCAATTTCCAACCAACAATGAACCTATAATATTCTTGAAAAAGGCCTAGAGCCGAAACATATGTTGAATAAATAATTACTCCATCAAGTTTAAACTGTGCTCATTCCCAAGAAACCTTCACACTTATGTTATTAAGCAAAGCACAAGAAAACTTAACGAATTATATATATATATATATATATATATATATATATATATATATATATATATATATATAACTATATAAATAGGTAATTTCTCGACCGTGGGATACTTACGAAGAATTTAGATAATGGGAATAATCGGTCTGTTGAATTGTTTAAAAATTCATTGATTCATTACAGTTCTCGATATTTGGACACTTTTTTTGTGTCTTCTTCAAAAGAAGAAAAACAAGAATTTGAGTTAATGCAGTGATAATAACAGAAGTTACATTATTCAACAAACGTCTCTCATTTTGTTAATAACCTACATGTTGGTAAACTTTGAAGTAGAACTTAAAAGTGGAGTAACTGTAAAGTAAAGAAAGTAACTTTGAAGTAAAGTTTAGCAACATGTAGAGTATTAGTGGAAAGAAAATTTTAGAGGTTTATTGAATAATGCTATTTCTGTTTTTATTACTGCATAAACTCAAATTCTTGTTTTTTTGCCCTAAAAAGACACAAAAAAAAGTGTCGAAATATTGAGAATTTTAATGAATAAATGAATTTTTGAATACTTCAAACCGATTATTCCTGTTATCTAAGTTCTACATATATATATATATATATATATATATATATATATATATATATATATATATATATCTGGAAATTGATTTATTAGTTTTGACAAAGTTGTAATATAACAACGAAACATCAACAAAAATAAACTTTATCATATCAAAAAAAGCATGTTATTGCTAAAAACTTAAAAAAAATAAAAATAATTATATATATATATATATATATATCTATATATATATATATCTATATCTATATATAATATTTCTTTATTGGGTTGAGGCCAATTTTAACATTTCTTCTAGATTTACTTCACAGGACTTTATTACGCGCTTCGGTTCTTAGAACCATTTTCAAATAATACTGTCCAAAATTGTCAACAACTACAAAAATTCGGTTTTAAAAACAAATATATAAAGGTTAAAAATCTTAAGTACATTACGTTTTCTATGTATATAACAAGAAACATTGAAGACATTAGTTTTCACGAACAATTTTGGGAGAATCACTTTCCTTCAATCATGCACATACATAGGTATTACTTGCCTTAATTCGAAAATAATACTGATTGCTAATGTCACACATTATGTTTATATTTACTTTCTTTTTTTCTGTTGTGATTCATGTATGCACGGTTGCAGGATTACCTCCATATTTCATCCTGTAATCATGTAACCATGCATACATGAATCACAACAGAAAAAAAGTAAATATAAACATAAATTGTGACATTATCAATCAGTATTATTTTCGAATTAAGGCAAGTAATACCTATGTGCATGATTGAAGGAAAGTGATTCTCCCAAAATTGCTTGTGAAAACTAATGTCCTAAATGTTTTTTGTTATATACATAGAAAGAGTAAGTTATTTAAGATTTTTAACCCTTATATATTTGTTTTTAAAACCGAATTTTTGTAGTTGTTGACAGTTTTGGACAATATTATTTGAAAATGGTTCTTAGAACCGAAACGCGTAATTAAGTCCTGTGAAGTAAATCTAAAAGAATTGTTAAAATTGACCTCAACCCAGTAAAGAAATATTATAGATCAAAAAGGCCAGGAAGAAGACAAAACTTTTTAGTAATATATATATATATATATATATATATATATATATATATATATATATATATATATATATATATATATATATATATATATATATATATATATATATATATATATATATATATATATATATATATATATATATATATATATATACATATATTATCCTTGCAGTGCAAAATAAAACGCATGAGACATCTGCGGGAGAAGCAGTTCGACATATCCCTAAAGATATCTCACAAATAAAACTTCCACGTACGTCATATCGAGAAACATAAACTCGGTAGACGTCGTGTATATTCATGAAAATAGATTTTTCCGCCCCCATTTCCCCCGACGCGCTCGGTGCCTGGCGATGGACAGATCATGACTAAGTCGCGTATATTTTAAGCGGTTTTACATCATGCGACCATATGGGATTGAAAGTTTCGGCACGGTTATATTTCAGGACGGAAATTCGTTGCGGCGTCCGCGACGAAGCAGGTGCATTCCCGGCGCGGTGTCTCCATATACAAACTGGAATTTGCGACGTCCCATGCTGGGAAAACGTATTACCTTGCCGATGAATCGCGTACGATGAGTTGTCGAATACACATTTCATTCGGTATATCCTCGTACTTTATGCTACTATTGAAGTATTTCCGCCTATGAAAGATGCTTTGGAAGTCTTCTCGGATAGTGGCACTTATGGTTTTATCATCCGTAGTGTATTGAATTTGAAATATAAAATATTTTCCATATTGCTACGGTCACTAACGATGTGATAGGTTAGCTAATTACGTAACAGCTTGAAACAGAAGGTTCTTTGTTGAAATTGAATGAATGTACCGAAATAATATTACATGGATCTCGCAAGGTTGTCGGGATCCGTCGACCTATAGGATCACTGATAAGAAATCATCGTGCTTTTGAGAGTCAGTATTCAGACCTTAATTTGTAGGTACTTAATGGAATAGTACGGCCGTGTCGCTCTTTTGCTCTACTTGACGAGGGCACTGTTGTGCCCCCAGATAAAAGGGTAAGTTGATGTGAACTCGGAAACTGATGTTGGTTCCTAATAAACTTACTGGCTCCAATTTTATAGGGATTATAGTGATTAAGGTTTTCTTTATTGGTTCAATTTTTAATGTATGTACTATTTATTCAATAAAATTTCAAATACCAGAATATTTCATTCTTATTTATTCTATTTAATACTGAAACGATGAGGATGACTGAAAGTACGACGAATATGAATATATGGGCGAGTTGCATATAGAACCAGTTCTGAATTGTATGCACCCATTTAATTTCTGTTTATAAATTAATCAAAAAGTTCAAATTCATTCTGATATCTAAAAACTTACAGTTTTCCTCATAAATCTGAATACGAGATTTTCTTGAAAGTGGGAAATCCTATCCACTTTGTTTGTCCCATCCAAATTCAGATTGAATCACATCAAATATTCCATTAAAATGTTTCTATTTGCTATTTGCATAAGGGGTCGAACTGGGGTGGAGTGGAAAATCTCTTGAAATCGGAGTAACCTTTGAGATGTAATGAATGGCCGCCTCGCAAAATGCAATGGAAGATTGAACACAGAGCAAACTTGATTTCCAAAGTGAATGATCCGTAAGGTTTTTTTTTGGCATGGAAAATCCGATGATGTAATGGAGTATCAGAAATGTAAAGAAATTTATCGATTCTACAAGATTATTACATATGGATTCCTTAATATTGTAGCAACCTTACTGTAAATATCGAAACATTTCGAATATGATTAAACTTATACTCGTTTTAGAATGTTATATCAATTTTCAGTTGAAAATCTGCAGTAATCAACAACCCGCCTTACATTTTATTCGATTGGTTTGATATTTGATATCTTAAGAAAACAACTCTGATGTAAGAAGAAAATTTTCAGATGAAATGTTTGGATATTCAGTATTTACGGAAGAGAAAATTCAAGTTAAAACCCTCACTCACTTTTCCTGCTAAATGAAATTTCTTTACAGAATCGGCGCTTGATGTATTACTTGGGAGAAAAGCTGATGTCAAGATGAAAATGTTGAGAGGTTGAGATTTCATTGAAAAAAGTTGATTATTATTTATTCAGTATTTAAATATGTCATGCTCCCATGGAATGATATTTCGAGTAGAATCTTGCGACATAATTGCGACGTTATGAAGTAAGTAGTGAACATTTCAATTTTGTATCCAGTCAAGAGGTCTGAATGCACAAACACAACATATATGTTTGTGTATTAGACCTATTAATATTATATTATAAAACCAATATAATATTAGTTTTGACAAAGTTGTGATATACAACGAAACGTCAACGGAATTGAAAATTTTAACATTAAAACAAGCCTGTTATTGGTAAAATCATTGATATTGAATATATATATATATATATATATATATATAAGGAAATGAAATTTTTTGTGCTTATGGCACTGAATGAAATATTTAAGAAAATGAACACTAGAACATTCATTTGAAAAATTGAAATTAATCAAGAGAATGTTATAGCAGAGCTAGATATGTGAACGTGTACGATGTGATGTCTCCATTATCCTTCAAGGGATAAATGTTAGAGAAATATTGAAATCGATGCCACACCTGATGGAAGTGCGAGACATATATGTTTCGTTCTGCAAGGAACTCGTCAGTCGCACCACGTCCATCGAAGTGAGGCAACGATCTCAACCTCCAAGCATCTTCTTGTGACTTCAAGTGGAAGATCGTAGAGTAATGAATACTCTACAACTCCATCTATAGAAATCAGTAGAAAACACCTCTCTCAGATTACAGAGTCACCAAGCATCGAAATTTCACATATCTTCTATACCCGTAGGTATAGAAGATATGCTTGGTGACTCTGTAATCTGAGAGAGGTGTTTTCTACTGATTTCTATAGATGGAGTTGTAGAGTATTCATTACTCTACGATCTTCCACTTGAAGTCACAAGAAGATGCTTGGAGGTTGAGATCGTTGCCTCACTTCGATGGACGTGGTGCGACTGACGAGTTCCTTGCAGAACGAAACATATATGTCTCGCACTTCCATCAGGTGTGGCATCGATTTCAATATTTCTCTAACATTTATCCCTTGAAGGATAATGGAGACATCACATCGTACACGTTCACATATCTAGCTCTGCTATAACATTCTCTTGATTAATTTCAATTTTTCAAATGAATGTTCTAGTGTTCATTTTCTTAAATATTTCATTCAGTGCCATAAGCACAAAAAATTTCATTTCCTTAAAAATATCGCCGAATTGGCCCCTGAAATACGGGAATAAACGCGAGCGTACTACTAACGCAATCTATTGACATTTGAAAACATCGTTCGATGATATTTGTCAAATAGACATTGCAATTTAGTAGATACCTACGGGTATAGAAGATATGTGAAATTTCGATGCTTGGTGACTCTGTAATCTGAGAGAGGTGTTTTCTACTGATTTCTATAGATGGAGTTGTAGAGTATTCATTACTCTACGATCTTCCACTTGAAGTCACAAGAAGATGCTTGGAGGTTGAGATCGTTGCCTCACTTCGATGGACGTGGTGCGACTGACGAGTTCCTTGCAGAACGAAACATATATGTCTCGCACTTCCATCAGGTGTGGCATCGATTTCAATATTTCTCTAACATTTATCCCTTGAAGGATAATGGAGACATCACATCGTACACGTTCACATATCTAGCTCTGCTATAACATTCTCTTGATTAATTTCAATTTTTCAAATGAATGTTCTAGTGTTCATTTTCTTATATATATATATATATATATATATATATATATATATATATATATATATATATATATATATATATATATATATATATATATATATATATATATATATATATATATATATATATATATATATATATATATATATATATATATATATATATATATATATATATATATATATATATATATATATATATATATATATATATATATATATATATATATCATCAAACAGCTGTATTAATAAGACACCATTAACTGAGAAATTACAATTAATACATTTTCATTCCCACAATTCATTCAAATTGAAAGTCACACTTTGAGTAATGAGTTGAGAAAATGTATATATCACTATTGAAATCAGTAGTATTAACTCCTCTCTTCTTTTTCATATTTTAATTTCATATCCCCCACGTTCTGTTCGAAGGTGAAATATTGGTGCATACATTGAGTTGAAATCAGCATCTTGAAAACCTTTTTTCAAAGTTATCAATTCATGTACCTTCCAAATGATGTTGCGTTTTTGCAAATTGTAAAATTCGAAAATGTTCACAAAAACCTGAGTGAACTTGATATTATCGAATTTTGAACTGAAAAAATTAGATTCTAATAAGAATGGAAGAAATCTATTCATTGTTTCGAGTTTGGTTTGTTCTTCCCTTGAGGTGATTTGTATATTGGTCTCACCTAAAATGGAAAGAATTAAAGCTTTCTATTCCAGGAATACTCAGAGCAATTCTAAGGAAATTAAAATCTGGAACTCCCTCAGGAAATTACATAAAGGACCCTGTGATAACATTTGATTAGGTTCTTATTTTGGCGAGTTCAACGTGAAACGATAATCGTAAGCTATAACAATGAATAGTATGGAAAAGCACTCAACATTATTCGCATCTGACATGAGCAAATAAGGAAATACTGCGAGCTCGGATAAGAACCGACATATACCTCCTCACGCACGCATTCAGGAAAGTTAACGCTCTCGTTCGTACTTGTTTGAACGGTTGAGACTCAGATCTGGATTAGGTAAAAGAAAAAGAAAAACTTGTAGATGACTTTCACTGAAATCATGAACATTGAACTTATAAATGTTCAGAACAGTCAATCGAAATTTTGAACATCAAAGATACATTGGAGGGATGTAATTGAAGTGCGATGATATGAGCACGATAACTATATGAATTTATTTTCCTGTATTCATATAGTCTATTTACTCATTTACTCATATGTATATATATATATATATATAAATATATAAATATATATATATATATATATATATATATATATATATATATATATATATATATATAAATAGGTTAAGAGTTTACGGTATTTACCTGAGATTTACGTTGTTTGTTTATTTGTAACAGCCGTTTACATATGTTTCAAGCTTATTGGCTCTCATCAGAACGGCGTAGTTCTGATGAGAGCCAATAAGCTTTGAAACATATGTAAACGGCTGTTACAAATAAACAAACAACGTAAATCTCAGGTAAATACCGTAAACTCTTAACCTCACTTTCTGCCTGACAAACCTTGTTTTTAATTTATATTATATAAATATATATATATATATATATATATATATATATATATATATATATATATATATATATATATATCTATATATAGTTTCTCTGACCAATTAATTTATTTGTTCTCGGTTTTGGGAATTGATATATTTATTTAATAGTGTTGGCGTTTACTTGATGTAAATCTATTATAATTGAATATAAACTTAATTTCACCTAATAATAATAACACTTGAACTTATGATTTACACTTTATTGACTACTTAGCTTGACGCGTTTCGTCGTTACAAACGACTTCTTCAGATGCTCACAGAATAATCATTCTGATTATTCGAATTATCTGATTATTCAAATGTAAATCTTGAGTACATGTGTTTGAATTTAAATTTATATTCATCGATATATTTCTCAATCTAGTCGCATACTGATGTTGTCTATAGGATATTTTTGTTTTATTCTTGAATTCATATGTAAGTTATTATGTAATTTCATTTTATATTCTTGAATAAAGTTGAATGAAGATTATGATTATCACTCGAATGGACCACATGTAAACGAAGAACTTTCTCTATGTTATAGAAAGTAATTCAAATAGTTTCTGTAGTTATGAACTCACTTGGGTTATTCTCCTATTCAAAGTAGAATATCATTTGAAAGATAAATGAATCGATTGAAATCCATTATTACATGAAGAAAAGCACTGAATAATATTTTGACTTCTATTTAACTCTGTATTTGAGGGAATGTGTACATGAAATCTCACAGTAGACATAAAAACGTTATCTACTTCGTTTTAAGATACCTTCTTGACGTCCGCAGTCAGAATTCTCATTTAAATTTAGGCAACAGCTGCGTCATTTCTTTTCTGTGTCTCAATATGAATCTCCGGCACAAGCAGCGTTATCCCACTTTTTTCTAGGATCGTCGTTTTGTTTCGTTAAGCTACCCAGACCAAACTCGTTCTGATGTTCCCGGATCGTGCCTGGACTGACGAAAGATGAAAATCCGGATGTTCTCCGGCGTCGCAAAAAAAACATGCAATCGAAAAAATTCATGAAGAACTTCAAAATTTATTCACTATGCGTAATTTGTGCAGTTTTACAAAAGAAGTTGGATTTTGGAGATACGTGAGCATAAAAACGTTGAAGCGTTGTGAATTTAAATACTCGGATTATCTATTGGGTTCTGTGGTTGAAATATCAATATCTATATAATTAATGATCATATTCGCCAATCAATCATTTTTTCCATAGGATTCACTATCGTTTTTGTTGGAATTGAACTTTAAAGTTCGTAGGCTTTGTATTCATAGCGACAACTATTTGTATTGCTGGAAGAAACTTCGAATTAATCAAATATAGGTAACATTATCTTTACAACTCTATTAAAAAATTGCAAACTTGATGGTTCGTTGATAGATAGTTTCAATCAAATGAAGTTGGAAAATGTGGGAGACAGAGTTTTCCCGGTTTTCATAGGTTCATGTAGTTCCCTATTTTTATGATGAGAATACAGGAGAGAAAAAGTATCTCTTTTTTCTAGGATGAATGTTATTCCACATAAACTTATAAAATTATAATTTTATTAATTTAATATAACTCAATAAAATTATATTATTATTATTAAACTGTTACCTGTGAACACAGATAAAACGCCAAATATTTTTCATATCATAGAAGATATGAAATCATCATTACTAAAATCTACCGAAATGTTTTAAACATATTTTGCATCGCAAAGAATGTATTACATCATGATATATATATATATATATATATATATATATATATATATATATATATATATATATATATATATATATATATATATATATATATATATATATATATATATATATATATATATATATATATATATATATATATATATATATATATATATATATATATATATATATATATATATATATATATATATATATATATATATATATATATATATATATATATATATATATATATATATATAGCTCTTTGGCTGTCTCAGTCCCATTATGGCTTCTATGGTGATGTCTTCTCTGCTGCATACGTGTGTTCCAAATTTGACGTTTGATTAACATTTTCTATATCAATATGTAGATGACCTCATCCTTTGTCTACCCCAAGATGGAATAGAAGAAATTGTGAATGTTTTTGACTCTTATGATGAGCACATTAAGTTCACTGTAGAGATGGAGACAGATAGATCTGTACCGTTTTTGGATACCAGAGTAGTTAGGTCAGAGGACAATATCAAGTTGGATTGGTATCAGAAGCCGTCTTTCTCTGGTAGATATCTGCACTTCCGATCTCACCACAATGTAAACATGAAGCTTAACATGATCAATCAACTGAAAAACAGAATTATAAACATTGTACACAAGGATTACTGTCAGAGCTCACTGTCACGTCTGGAGGTCGTCTTGGTCGACAATGGATATCCAAGAACACTTGTGAAGAGATATCTATGTAATTCAGTCATTAGACCACCAGCTCTCACCTCTACAACAGATCTTGATATAGACCCTAACATGGACACAGAAGCTCCAATAGTTAGATACAGATCTTTGCCTTATTTCCATTCTCTCACGGCAAAACTATGTCACATTTTTAGTGAAATAGATGAGCTGAAAGTTGCCAAATACAACTTCATCACTGGAAGAAGTGTTTTCTCAAAACTTAAAGATCAAATACCTCCATCTCTAACATTGGACTGCATCTACAGTGTTCCTTGCTTAGATTGTAAAGGAGTTTATATAGGTCAAACGTCTCAGACCATTAAAATAAGAATAGCTCATCATAAGAGCGATGTTAGACTTCGCCCTGACAGATGTGCCTTAGCACTACATTCCTCACAACAGGGACATCGTTTTGACTTCGACAATGTAGGAATACTGGATGTAGCTGTTAGTTACCACAAAAGGATTTTTTTGGAAATGGTCCACATTAATAATAACTCCAACAGTATCAATAAGAAGACGGACGTTTCCAGACTTAGTTGCATTTATAGTTATTTACGGTCAAATCATTTCAGGTAACCTTCGCAACTTCGCAGACATCTCACAACTTTAATAGACTTTTATGTGTTACGTGTGCAATATGACATTTGTTACTACGGTGATTTTACTGTCTTGGCTCTGTGTTCGGTTTTCAGTGTCAATGTCTCTCTGTGCTCCTGTCATTTCTATTCTAATATTCACCTATCATTGTTTTTAGTTAGTACATAAGAATATTTTTACATGTATGATTTAATTCAGCTTAATTTTTAAAAAAGACATTCCTGTTTGATGGTTTTTGGCCATACCTTTCATACCTAGTTAGCCGTAAGTTGTAAATCATAATTTTTATCAGCACAATTGTATAAACATCTTTTTCAGAGTTCTGATGAAGACTGTAAACACAGTCGAAATATAGACCAGGCAGACAAATTGGATAAAATCTATTCATAGTGGCCTCTTATTTTGCCTATAACCCACAACAATTATATATATATATATATATATATATATATATATATATATATATATATATATAATATCAAATTAAATTAAACACTTGGCTTAATGTTTCACGATCATATTTAACAATATCAAATAGTCAATTTGATATGTTTATATTCTTTTAGAATAGAATAGTCTATTTGATACTATTTTTTAATTCATTTAATTTATAATTTAATTAATTTGATATTGTTAAATATAATCGTGAAAGATTAAGCCAAGTGTTTTTTAATTCAATATAAACGACATTTCACAAAAATAATGAATTTTACTTAGAACACATAATGTTAGTCAGCTGAATAAAATAAATGAAACATGTTGGGGTGCTTGTTTGGTGAGCACGATTTCAGTAAGACTAACGTGAAATATAAATCATATGACACAAATGAACGAACAGATTATTATTTTCAATTCCATAAAGAACAACAAGCAATAAAAAGTTTTCAATATCAACGTAGAAATCAATCTTATATAAACTTATAGAAAAAAACTACATATACCCACACCTACAGAAAGCTATATTCTAAATTAAAATATATATAAATGAGAGGTAATAATAAAAACTTGTCTAAAAATCATTGGCTGAACAATTCTTTATTCGACTAGTTTCGCCTTTTACGGCATTCAAGAATGAATACATATTACAAAGACAACCTTTAAATATTTGCAGATCTGTTCGGACCACCGAATACACCTTAAATTCGGTCATAGAGGTGAGGGTTTGTAACAAAACTGTAATATGTACTTAAACTCAATGAAGAAAAAGCAAACTTTCAACCCATTCATTGTAAGATTGACTATATTCAATAAGGAAGCATCTGAAACACAAAGTAGCGACTGTCTGTGGCAAAATATCTCCTTAAAATTCGACTAGTAATTCTGCTAAGAACTCCTATGAATGACAAACTTGTTAAATTATTGAATACATCTGCACGTAGTAGTTGTAAATGAAACATTAGGGGCTAGTCTACTCAAGAACAACACAGTAAATAGTGAGACTTTTCATCTCAACTGAATTGGAATGTAATACTATAATTCGGAAACGATATAACATTACTTCGATTGACGAAAAGTATACATGTTTTTAATATATTTATAAATGGTTCATTTTCATATCGAAGTATTTCTATAGCAATATATTTTCATATAATCTGCGAAGAGTTAAGTCTCTTTTCATTACCTCAATGAAATATTCTAAGATTTCTCGATAGATCGAGATCTTTCTAGAAAATTTTCAAATCTCCTGGAAGTTGAATGAAATGCGGTTTCATTCTTCATCTTTTGATTTTTGCAATAAAGAGGTTTTATGGAATCAGCTCACAGTTTTCGTGAGTTCATTTTTCAGTAATGTGAGGAAATATTGGTTGAAGTCAGAAAATTACTTCAACAAATCCATTCAGATGTCTTGAATGAAGAGAATTCTTTGAGAATTGAAAGTTTCAAATACCAGTTTGAGAGAACATATCACGCGGAAGAGAAATTCTTCTCTTCGAATCGAACTGAAAGGCCAGAGAGGTGACGAAAACGTTCTCACTTATATAAGTTGACTGAAGGAGGGATTCTCACCAAATCACACACAAAGTTTTTCGATTTTCCATTCATGATATCGTCACTAGAATTCAATGTTATTTCCAACAATATCGCAACGAAATATTGGTTTATTTTTCTCTTGAATTGAACACGTTCACATGTTCTCGTGCGTTTTTTTTCGAATATATCGCAGATACTTTAACTATGTCATGCTAGCGCAGCATTAGTACCATACGAAAATTCCAGTCTCAGTAAGTGTTACTTATATTTCCCCCGTAATTTTTAAAATAATATATGAATAAGTAATAATAAGAATAGGTTGTTAGAGGTTGGGGGCTATAAAAAGTGAGTTCGGATCGAAACAGTGATTCAGATATTTAAACATGGTTGTATTGACTGAGATTGAATTCTCGCTTAACTCTTGGTGAAACATAATTGAATATTGAATTAAATTAAACTCTTGGCTTAATGTTTCAAGATTTATTCAACAATATGAAAAAGTCAACATGTTTTGAGCGTTAGCTCATTTTCAAGACTGAACAAAAAGAGTTTAGAGCATTTTTCTAGAGTTTAGTCTTGAAAATGAGCTAACGCTCGAAATATGTTGACTATTTCATAATGTTAAATAAATCGTGAAACATTAAGCCAAGAGTTTAATCTAATTTAATTTGGTTGTATTAATGGAAAATATGGATCCCGTTTCCTAAAGAGATTTAAACATCATTTTCTCCATGATTTTTTTCTATTTCATCTGAAGTACTTCTCTACGAACAAAAATAGAAATCTGTTTTGAATTTAAAGTAAATAAATCATGTTTTTGCTGTGAATATTTTCTGGACTCGGAGTTCAATAAAATAGTGAGGGAACGTAAACTTGTGGCTGTCTGATAAAGTTCTTCCTGTCTCCTCTATTTAGAAGAAAGACGAGAAACAAAATAAGAACTAGAATAATTAGAAAATATCAGAAACTCAATAAGCATCGGTAGTTGCAACAATAACAAAACCAATTGAAAGAACAATTGTGTTATACGCAAAATAATGCATTGAATTATATGTATTATTTTATTATTATGAATTATAACTCTAACATATATAAAGGTTCAAAAGGAAGAGATCATTCCAAGGCACACTCATATCTTCATTGCAGCGCATTAAGTTAGCTAAATTTTTCTGAAGATGTCGCCCTCTTAATTTCTGAAACCATAACACTTCGTATTCCGAAAAGAAATGATATGAGAAACGTGAACGCCATTCGAATCGTCTCAACGACCCGGTAGTCTGTGTTTAAAGAGACGGGGCTAAGAAATAAGTGTTATCTCGAAATCTCGCTTCAAACCTCGAACTTTTCCACTCTCCCATCAGATTTCCATTTGTATTCGAATTAGATCCCGGTGGAAAGATTGAATTCTACGAAGATTTCCATGCAATATTTTATGGGGTCAACAGTTCCTCTGGCGTGATTCGGCTGATGAATCAATCTTCCCGAGAGACGAAAATTTCGCAAATCGGGGGTTGAAATAATGAAACTACTTAGTTAGAGCTCATTCTCATTACATTTCACCGAAAGAAAAAGATTGTGTGACGTTGGGAATGAAATCTGCATGTTGTTATGATATTTAGATATTGATAGGAGTTTTGTTGAAAGTATTTACATCCAGGAAATATTTTTGACTTGATACTAGATGATACATATGGGCCTCTCAATTCTCGCGTATTCTTGAATCTACTCCATATTTTTGTTCTCTGCATAAGGCTTTCAGGTTGCCTGGATTTTTTTCACCAATGAATATGATTTGAGCAATATGACTATTCAGACGATTGTTTTATGTTTGATCATATTTCCTTTTCGATTTATCGAGCGATTTACCCACATGTCCTCAGGATATATTGTCCACAGGCGTTCTGATGTATAAGGTACATTAAGTTACAGCTCTTTTCAGAATATCTTTCAGATTATATTTAGAGGTTCACATCCTAACTTAAGATGATTGAATATATCCACAACATAAGACCATCATTTACTTGATACATTGATATATGAAAAGCTTTTATTTTCAAACGAGTTTATATTTCGAGTCGTTCAATTGAAATATATATATATATATATATATATAAATCTGAAACATAATGACTTTAATATTCATTACATGCACACATGATCCTTTATAATAATTTCATATTATTTATTTATGATATTGTGAATTATTTTTTACTCTGGATTTTATATTGATTTCTCTCTTTCTCTCAAAGTCAATCTACAGAAGCAAGTGTGATATATTTCGTAAGATTCGTGTCTAAAAAAAACTTTTAAGCATGGAGTACAACGACAAACTAGAGTATTAGTATTTGAATTAGCTTTTAGACTATCTGTGCTATGCTCAAAGCTCCTCGACTTGATTGAGGCATCCAATATTGTAAAGTAAATACCAAACTCCTCGAATAACTTCTCCTGACTGTTTAGTACTTCAATTTGAATAGCCTCGCGAAGTAACAGGTTTGTAACTAAATCTGTCAACCTTCCGCCATTCTCGACCGAATTCTTGGCATCCCAACAAATTCGACAATATACCAAAGATATTAGATTATCCGCGGATCCCAGGTACACAATATAATTGTGCTAAATTCGTTCTTGCTTGATATATTATTCGTGACAGTGGTTTTCCTGTTTTATTTACTCATCTATAATCTCTCTGACCAGGTTCACGTCCTACAGATAATCGAAGTATCAGTTTTCGAATACTCCCCGAAATGAAGCCGTAAGGGGTTTTATTAGCCCCTATAATTTTTGGATAGTGTTTCAACAAATTAAATGTTAATGGCTCAGTTTGGAATAATATATATATATATATATATATATATATATATATATATATATATATATATATATATATATATATATATATTTATAGTGAAAATTGAGAATTGAAATAACATTTCTAAAGTTCTTGAACTCGACTGGAATTCGAACCCAGGTCTATATCTTTACGCCCCACTGCTTTTGGCCGCTAAGCTACCGAGGTCTACACTTTGAGATTTAACTTCAATTCATATCTAACAACTCTTTCTTTCGTCAAGCACATTATTGACGCTCGGATTGTCGTCTTCGAAACTGCAAGGAAAGTGAGTGAACACCTACCCATCCTCCCAGATGTATAAATTTTTCCTTAAGGAACAATGATAAATATATTACAGTAATTGTTCGTGTTAACCAAGCACGTGCAAAAATGAAGAAAGTTTATTACTTTTATAGCGAAAATTGAGAATTAAAATTTTTTGAAATCGAGAAATTTTGAAATGTAATTTCAAATCTCAATTTTCACTATAAAAAAAACAATAATAATAATACATTCTTCATGTCCGCACGTGGTTGGTTAACACAAATAATTATTGTACTATATATATACATATATATATATATATATATATATATATATATATATATATATATATATATATATATATATGTATTATCAGTTTTTTTTATTCAATCATTGGTATTATTATGCTTTGGTATATATATATTGGTATATATTAAGCTTGGAAAATACTAAAGAGGAAACTCATTTTCCTGTCCTCGACTGCAATTCCAATTAAACACTGAGAATATATATCTACAGTCGTGAAACATTCAACTATGTATATATATATATATATATATATATATATATATATATATATATATATATATATATATATATATATATATATAAATATATATATTCCAATTTGAAGTTTCTTATTGGGATAAACAATCAGAATGAGAGCAATACACGTTATTTCTTTAAAACATTCTAGCTTTCGCTAAATTTATTAGCTTCATCAGGAATCTACAAATAAGTGGGGTCGTGTTAGACAACAATATAAACAACAAAATTGAACTTACGGTTATATGAAATTATTCATTAAAATACTGGACATCACGTATAACTTCACTAATATAAACACATAAAAGGTGACAATTTAAAAACATTTCCACAAACTCAAAACTATAAACATCCAAAATAAACACTGCCTAACCTCAACGTACACAAACACAAAGCGTTTGATGTCAGTCCGACCAAACGTCAACAAAAATCAAGGATGACAATTATCGACTCATACGTCGTTTAGTCCAACAATGTAACAAGAAGGAATATATGTTATTGAGATTTCGTGTATCCGTCTTCTTATTCATCGTGTTGTTTGTGTTATTTATTGCTACCATTTCTAAAAATAGTCGTTTATAATAGTTATTTTCTGTGAAAAGTATTTCTGTTTCTTCATAATTAATAATATGATGTTCATTCTTTACATGTTCAGCTAATGAACATGTATTCAATCCACGTCTGCAATCACTTTCGTGAGATATGATTCTTGAAGAAATCCATCTCGAAGTTTGTCCAACATAAACCCGATCGCAAGAACCACATGGAATGGAGTATACTACAGACGATCTGTGATCTGGGTTTATTGGGTCTTTTAATTTGCTGAAAACGTATTTGCGGAGTGGAAGAACTGTTCTCTTTGCAAATTTCATATGAGGAAAATCTTTAAACACTTTTACAATTTTATCAGTTAATTTTTCTATGTAAGGTAAAGAATGAAAAGACATTTCAGGCATTGAATCATTAGAAATCATGATCTGTGACTTTGATAAATAGTTGTTGGGTTGGGTGTTAAAGAGAAGAGTATTTATGAAATTCAGAGGGTAGCTATTCTCGACAAGAATATTTTTCAGTTTCAATAAATTTTGCCGATGAAAGGATGGATGTGAAATCTTTAAAATTCGATTTTTCATATTTAATATTAAATTGACTTTCATTTTTTCTGGATGATAGGAATGGTAGTTGACCAAAAAGCCAGACTACCAGACCAAAAACCAATGTGGTCTGGTAGACTTCTCGTAGGCGAAATGCTTGCATAAGATTTGTGTG
The DNA here is from genome assembly GCA_030704895.1 of Henosepilachna vigintioctopunctata. Classification (NCBI taxonomy): domain Eukaryota; kingdom Metazoa; phylum Arthropoda; class Insecta; order Coleoptera; family Coccinellidae; genus Henosepilachna; species Henosepilachna vigintioctopunctata. The sequence goes on from JARQZJ010000102.1 coordinate 198,611, forward strand.
TTGCTCTTCCTACAGAGATCATGTTACACCTTTTAGAAGGAGATTGAAAGAGTTGAGTTTTGAGGAAAGGGCAGAATATCTCTATATTGTTCTTTTATACAAACTTGTATATCAACAATCTCCGCAATATCTGTACAGTAAATTGGTATTAAGGAGCACAGCACATAGTTTAAATATCAGAAATAAGTATCAGTACCTATAGTATACCTGTCCACAAAACAGTTAAGTATGAGGGTTGTTTTGAGTATGTGGCTCAAAGTTTGCTCAATAAGTACATTAATCCGGTTAGTAATAATTTTTCTGTTGGGATTTTCAAAAATAAATTGAGAGAATTCATTTTTGGTAACAGTATTTAGCATATTAATTATTTGTATCTCTTTCAGTTTTTTCCTTTTTTGTGTCAATTTGTGTTTTATATATATAAATATTCTGTTCCTTTTGATATATCAGGTAGTATTTTTAGTGATTAAGTACTACTGAAAGTTTGGAGCTAAAATGCATCTAATGCATTGAGCAGTTTATGTGAAATATTTATTTGGTGGAGTGGAAGAATGGCTTGCCAAACTCCTACCATTTGTGTAATTGAAATATTATTATGCAATAAATATTATTAATATTATTATTATTATTATTATTTCATTTGAAGACTACAGAAAACTGTACGCAATGTGTAAGAATAGTCCCGGGCCTAATCGCTCCGAAACGCTCTTAATATTCACTCTCGGAAGTGATGAGTTCGTTCTCGTTGATAACATTTGTGAAGACAGCTTCCCGAGAGTTCTATTTGAAATATTTCGATATTTCGATTAAGAATCTCAGTATTTTTTAGTATTGAGTGATTTGTGAATCTTGAAACTAGCTATATTTTACTATTAGCCCGCCAAGGCGTGATCTGGAGTGATTAGGGATGGGACTATTTTCACACATTGCGCACAGTTTTCTGTAGTGTTCGAATGAAATGTCTAGAAAGCCTTCTACTTATAAGTGAATATTTCACTGTGAAAAATTCCCCTCAATTTGGTATAGGATCTATGCGCGTTTTGAAAGTCATCGATTCTTGATTGATAGATAAAATATGGATTGATGATTCATAATAATGATGAACCAATTGTATCCTATTATCATTCAACAAGATCGATGAATTTTTCGAAACTCTCTTAATATTCACTCTCGACAGTGATGGGTTCGTTCTTGATAACAAATTGTTATTTCACATTGATTGTTTCGGACTGAACGTTACGTCCCAGTATGCTACTAGAGAATTCACCAATATAAATGGTCATCTAAGTGGACTATATCATTACAAATATTGATTCCGAAAATTACAGAGTTAGTGTTTCTGAAACCCATATCAGTGACCACAAATGTATTCTATTTGAGACAGTTCACAAACAAGCACGCAATGAAAAAGAAACAACTTACTCATTCAGAAATATTAGTCAGGAAAATATGAATAATTTTTTGTTTTCTTTATCTGAATACAATTTTTCTGATCTGATTTATAATTTTGATGCTGATACATGTTTTGATTCATGCATTGATGTTATTCGATATCATTTTGAACAATGGTGTCCTATACGTAAAGTACTTTCGGCAGATCGAAGACAGAATGGGTAACAACTGAGATATTTCAAAGTAAACGTAACCTATAGGTATTACCTTCATCGACTACATAAAAATACCCGTTCGGAATGTGCCCTACAAAACTATAGAAATGCCAGAAATCAATTATGCTCATCAAAAATACGAAATATACGTTTTATACTTCAGCTATTGATGGTTCATCGAACAGAAATAAAACAATTTGGAAAATTGTTAACGATCTTTCTGGGAAAAGGGGCGGTAGGCGAAGTGATGTGACCTCAAACTTTGAGAGGGAGGTGTTTGACGATCCGAATTAGTCAGCTGATGTTTTCGCCGAACATTTTTCCACAATGGCTAGTACCAAATTAACATCTCGATATGGCAATAATCATCTGGGATTTGCACATTATCACCCATGGTGAACACCAATTTTACTTCTACCCTGTCACTAAAATTGAAGTTGAGGATACCATTGGAGCTTTGAAAAATAAAAAAAGCGCCGGTGTTGATTCCAATATCAGCCAAAGTTTTGAAAGGAATTAGAGGAATTATTGGCGAGCACTTTGCATGTCTTATAAATGTTTCCATCACTACTGCAAAGTTCCCCAATATCCTTAAGCAATCCATAGTAATTCCAGAATTTAAGAATGGAACCGTAAGTGAAATTACTAATTATAGCCCAATATCCATTTTGAGCGTGTTTTCCAAGGTAATAGAGAAAATTGTTTTTGCCAGAATGATGAGTTATCTCAATAGATTCAAAATAATTGACTCCGCGCAACATGGATTCAGAACACTTGTTTGTGGCGGGGTTATTTTTTGATTCATCTTCCGCATTTGATTCACTATCCTCTGAATTTTCACTTGATAAATTCAAAATCTGTACTCTTTACTCGGACCTCTTCTATCCATAAGCGATCTGCCTGCGAAGTTGTCCTGGTTTTGGTGACACTATTTGCCGATGATTCATCGGTGGTTGTTTCTGGCAGGACTCCTGAAGAATTTCTGGAGGCCTGTGAATGCATTGTGAGGGAGTTTGTAAGTTGGTGTCGAATGAACAGTCTGATGGTGAACGTTGATAAAACTTGTGTTCAGTTTTGTCTGAAGGGCAATGGAATTAGTACCATGGATGTTAAATATGGGGAGAACACTATATCATCATCCCAATCAACAAAGTTTCTTGGAATATATGTAGACAGAAATTTGAAATGGACATCACACATTGAGGTCTTATGTAAAAAATTGAGTAACTCATTTTTTGCAATCTCTAGAATCAAGAACATTGTACCTAGAAACTGTGTTATGAATGTGTATTACAGTCTTGTATATAGTCATCTAAATTATATTATTCTGCTGTGGGGCTACTATACAGAAATAAATAGGGTGTTTATTACACAAAACCGAATACTTCGACTAATATTCAATATTCATCAGCGAACATCTTGTAAACCTATCTTCATTAATAACTGAATACTCACCTCACCGTGTTTATATATTTATAGATGTTTGTTATATGTTAAAGAAAATGAAGATAGGTTTATTAAATTGAATAGTAATCATCAGTATTCAACAAGGAACAGGGATGTGCTACTTATTCCTATGCATAAAACAGCTAAATTTGAGCACTCTCTCTATTGTCAGAGTATTAAAATTTTCAACCATTTACCATCGTATTTGAAAACACTGAGAGCTCATTTGTTTAAGAGGAGAGTTAAATCTCTGCTCTTAACAAAGGCATAATAAAGTGTGGTAGAGTACTTCGATGATTCGGATGTAGGCATTAATGTATGAATCAATTTTTTGTATCATATATTTGTATATTTTTCTAACACAAATGTCCTTCACCATGTGAAATTGTCTCAAATGCTTAATATCTCTGAGGAAATTTTTTCTTCTTGTCTTTTCAATCAAAGTTGTATATTATTGTAAATATGAATTTAACCAAGATTTCTGTTTGGACCAATATTTTTGCTCGAGGACTGAATGGAAGGTCAGACTCCAAACTGAATTCGGTCCTTTTGAAAGCATTTTTCTCAGTTGTAATTATTGTATCAATTGAAAAGAATGTAATTTTTCAATGTGAGGAATGTTTCTCAATAAATGTATCTTATTATTAGTTTTATTATTATATAAAATCTTCTGAATGATTTTATTGCCCGTTCGATTTGATTAATTTGGAAAATTAAGGAAATTGGCAGAAGCCACTTTACGGCAAGAGATACCGCGAATATTGCGTGGGATACTGATCGTTTACAGGAGTGGATCGAAACGTTTATCCTCTAGTCAAACTTATTCAAAACGAAAAAGCAAACTTCGTTGAATATTAAAAGAATTCCAACCCAGGAAAATAATTTGCTTTAGTTCACTGTTAAGTGCACACAACCAATTTGTTAATAACTGAGATTGAACTCTCCATTAACTCTTGGTGAAACATAATGAAATATTATATTAAATTAAACTCTTGGCTTGATGTTTCACGATTATATTCAACAACATGAGTTAGTCAACATGTTTCGACTTTGAGCTAGTTTTCAAGACTCAGTCTGGAAATTGAAATTGAAACATTAAGCCAAGAGCTTAATTTAATTCAATAATTAATTTCATAATATAATATTTTCAGAACTGAGAGGCTTTTTTAATATTTTGGATAATTCTCATTTTTGTTGACGTTTCGTGGCGAATTGCAAGTTTTGACAAAGTTGAAATTCGCAAAAAACTTCAACATAAATGAAGATCTGCAATGAAAGAAATGCATTCGGGAACACTCGTACTTATTTTCAAAATTCAAGAAACAAATGTACTTTCGGACTAACTTCATAGTAAGAAACAATTTCAATGGTGCCTGGTTATATAAACTGTTAATATTGTATTATTTTAGCACTGAAGAAGAAAATAAACATTTTCGAAAGCTTGGAAAATACTAAAGAGGTAGTTGATTTTCCTGTCCTAGACGGCAATCCCAATTAGACACTGAAAATACATATCTAGTGAAACATTAAACATTAATATATATATATATATATATATATATATATATATATATATATATATATATATATATATATATATATATATATATATATATATATAATTGGTTTTTGTTTATTCAGCTATTCAAGTCTCATTTCTGAAACTTTTTCAGGTTAGAGATGACATTCTCAATTCCATTGCGAGGTATCCGATACCTAATCTGTATGGCAAAAAACATGTATATTCATACAAAAATTCCGGAAACACATATTTCTGACATTCAAAAGTGAATTCGGCTCATTTGAGCCTAACGCGAAGTTGTTATTCCTTTAGATCAGAAATCAGACTGACTGATTTCTGAACCAGAAGCCAGAATGAATTCAAGAAGAAACCTTAGTATTATAAAGTGTTCTATGAGCCTATATTGCATGTAACCAGCGAAAAGCCTGTATACTCTTACAAGAATTGTATAAGTACATTGGTTTCATATGCTTCAATCTAATAGGCAGTTGAAAAGCTTTTGGGAGAAAAAACACGATAAACACCTGAGAAATTTCAATAGGCAAAACTATTCAGTGTGAAATAGGGAGGTCACTAATTAGTTTAGAACTGAATATATAAATCATTTTGAATTGTACATACTCCAACATATTTGTGTACCTACTAGAGCAACTGCACCATATCTAGTAGAACTGCATTTTCGTCTTTCAATGGCCGTATGAATCTGACTCTGACTGTTGAAACTAATTAAAACTTCTCATAATGAACGCTGAATATAATTCGGATTCTGAATTCAAAATCAGGAATTCGAATGAAATCAGCTGTTTGACTTGAAGATCTCATTCAGAACGATGCAGCACCAGCCCTTCATATAGGAATCTGTTCGCAGTATTTCCACAACACCATGCGGTATGATATGAAAAGATGCTCCTATAATTTTTCTTTGGAAGTTTTGTATAACAATTTGCTTTTTGTGAATTAACTTTCTATTATGGATACAATTAACTCTTTAACATAACAGGTTTCCATCTCTCTCATAATATGGGATTTGTCTAAAACCAATGCTGATAAAAGTATACATACTGCTTTCTTGCCATGTTATTCTTTCACTGCACTTCAATTATAACCTGCGAAGATAAACGTGAAGGACGTATTCATATCCTGTAATACAGAATATCATTCTGTTAGCGTCTGAAGAAGTCGGAAAACCTACGGGACCTGTCATTTATTGACAATAAAAGTGTAATTTAAATTCGATCGTTTGAATTATCCTATTGTTATTGTAATAGATTTGCAACAAGTAAACTCCAGTACCATTCAGAAGATAGACAAATTGAAAATTTTCTAGTTTGTCTACTACTATCATCAGCTACATTCAGTTTGACATCTTTTGTCAAAACGGTAGAGAAACACTCAAGCCTCACGCTCGTTTGAAGAAAGTGGAATTACATTATATTCTTCTATTCTGAAATTCCAAAGTTTTTGAACTGCTTGAGAATTTCTACAGTTTTTGATACAATTCAATCATTTTCAAAAGAATCCTTTCAGTTATTCACTATGTTATTAAACTATCAGTGTTCGTTACGAATTTATTTCATTTCGAAGAAGTTACAATTTTGTGGCTCTCAATGTCCATTCAATTTATTTCATAGTAAAGTAAGTACGAACGAAATTATCGGTATCATAACGATTATTGATACTGCTACACTGCATAAATTGCCATTTCATGCACCTCCTCAATACAACACTGGCCAGATTCGGCTCCTCGAAAGAGATGAATAACAGAGATGCGACTATTAGATTAGGTCGGTGGTGGGTACCCTTTAGCATCGAATATTCGGTAGGTATATCGGACTCCAGAGCTACTCTAGAAGTTCATTAGATATTTCTAGGTTCGGAGTATATAGCTTAAGGAGGTACATAGACTCTTGTTACTTCACAACTAATTCGGTTACCTTAATTGAGCAAGCCTGTGTTCTTGTACAACTTGAAACAAACACGCGAAACAAACAGCTTCCTCCGGTAGTTTGGTAGGATAACGAGATTTTCTTTCAGTTTTGTTGTCAGTGCTCAAGAGAATGGCTTTACATTAGAGTAAGATTTACCACGTTTTAGCTCTACCATTAATGATGAACTTTGGGAAATGTGTAGTTAATATAAATTTTTCTGTATTCACTGGAATATGGAAAAACAGCGTTTATTCCAAATACCTTATAATGAACATATGCAAATACTAGATGTACATAATGAACCCTTCAGTGAAAAATACTTGGCTCACTTCAACATATTTATGTTAATTCCTTGACAATTGTTTCGGGGTGTTACCACATTTTCGAAATTCACATTGTACTCAGTTTGGATTTTAACAATTGGCACCCTCTCACAACAATTTTCAAGCAGTTCATATAACTCCTAGAAACTAAGCCAAATCTGTTTCATCAATTTGATACTAAACTCCGTTTTAGCAAGTCATCAGCGATTCTACAATATATCCTGAGTTAAATTTCATGCATCACTCATGGTACCGTTTAATTTGAGATTTTAGAAGGGACTACTTCGATCTTATTTTGCCTCTTTAATATTCCAAATAGATCTTCGATTTTGGTCATCGTTAGGAATATACCAAAAAATTCTTAACGTTTCGAAGCTCTATGCTGTGATTCATAAGAACGAAACACTGTTTTGAGAGCATTCGCTTTTCAGCATCCTGCTATTGAAGAAAGGACGGCTAAGTCAACACAATATGACTTCAGTCACTACACAAAGAGAATGATTTGATTTATTTCGATATATCATTTGAATAAAGTATCCGAATCTTTTTATTGCTTGTACTTATCTGTTCTTATCAAAATTTATTCTTTTATTTTCAGCGTAAGTATCAGAAAAGTTATGATAACTATAGTATATTTCAAATATTTGTATTCGATTTACACTTTTATTGTCATAACGTGTCGAGCTAACCAACTTCTTCAGACGCCAACAAATCTGACTGTATAGGTATTTATTGACAACAATACAAGTTTTGAGAATGAGAGCTATTGTGAATCAGTTTCAATTGTTCGAATTATCCTATAGTTCTTATGATGAAGTTGCATCATGTAAATGTCAATACTTTTAAAGAACGTTTTGCTTCAATTTTTTTACTTTGAGATATTCACAGTGTTAACAATCGTACTGTCTTTCGATTTTCATCCATAGTTTCTATTTATTGTATGAATCTATTCATGTTTACTGTTTTTCAATGTTCATATATTCTCTTTCTAGTCAAGTTCATTGTATATATTCATATTTTACATTAATTGCTGAACTCAATATCCAAAATAATGTTTTTATTCTGTAATGTTCCTTAAGGCAGCCTTAAAAGTTGAGTTTGTTGAGAATACATGAAAAAACTGTAGTAATTAACATTATTCGTTATTTTGTTTTGGAAACTGTATTTAGTGAGAAATCTTGTTATGGAGAGAAGCTTATTCAACTGAAGCTGAGAGATTTTTCAGCTCAGATTTCTTTAGGATTCATTAACGAATCGTAACATAAATCTTGAATAACAAACAAGTTGAGGCTAGAGTGACTACATTTGAGTAGGTAGATTCAATTTGAATTCTGATTCTCGAGAAATTCACCTCAAGAGCATCAGTAGACTCCTTCATGGCAATTGTTCCTCTCGATTCAGTAATAAGTTTTCCATTGTGGGCCGGTTTCTGAAAAATAACGAAACTATAATTTCTTCTAAGTATCATATTAGAACGTTCTCACCGTCATGAAGTTGTGTGAGAGTATGAACCTAACATTTCAATATTAAGATGAAGTTCTTTGTAAGGTTTGTTCCTTGGAGCATAATAATATACTTCAGTTATAAGATGGGGAACATTCAAGAACGTAATTTCTTCATAACGCTTCTGATCTAATTTTACCTACTTCAAAATAAAACAAAACTCCATATAAAAAGCCGTTTCAGGAACTTCACTCCATAAATTCGGAAATAACTCAACAAATCTATCAAAATGATTCGAAATATTTCACTACTATCTTTTCAGTTAGAGCGAAGTTGAAAGTTCATCGTAATGTCCCAATTTGTCAAATTCATTATGTTTTGACATGATCCATGAAGCTGCGAAAACTTTTGATGAATGTTTCCCTGTTATCCGCTTGGACAATACTATTTTTATCGTTATGATTTCAAGCTGAATTTATACGTCTTGAAGTATTGGAACTATTTCAAAATATCAGTTTAATCGTACGTGATATGGACAAGTTTATGTTTGACTTACTCATAAAATTTGCAATAGTTTCTGATGCATTTGGTTTGAATTTTTTCCTTTCATTTGGACTTGTTATTAGCGAAAGCATTTCCAGTGTAATATTGACGAGTTTGAAAAGTTTCCTTTCTCATCTGTGTTCTAACCTATTTCCCAATACCAATAATTCCATATTTCAGGTTTATTTATCGAATAAACCTGAATTTGAATTAATTTGAAACCTGAAGTTCAGGTGATATACTTTCATTTTGAAATAATCAATAATCAAGAATAATATGACAGTGAATCAGATCAGAAATAATTGTGAATGCAATACTAAATGTATAATTTAGGGGCAAAATATGTTCTGTCTATATAACCAAGTACGTCAACAACATCCGAAGCAGTTATCTGGATCTGTTCAACACATTTTTCCTCTGACAATTTTCGAAATTTTCTCGTCCCAGACAGGACAAAAGTTATGAGCCATTAAGCTCATATTATCTGCCTGCAACCAGGAAAGTTGGTCCTTGATAAACAACATGAAACGTAGACACGGTCGCAGTCTTGCTGCCGGCCTCCCCTTCTACCCTCGTTATTGGAAATTTCACTTTGACTCAATTTATATTCTATATTGCTAGTTAGTGAAAGGCAGCGTAAATTTTCGATGTCGAAACCCGATTTGGTAGAAACGATTAAAATTTTATTTGATCATCCGACGATGCTAACTCGACGCACTCGGTGTCGATTGACATCGACACGGTTCACTATTTACTGTAATAATTGGCAGGATCATACCCGCAGATCGGATGGTTTTCACTGAGTTATTCTAAATCCGGGATAAGCGATCGACCAAGCATGACACATACGTTGAGTTGAATTAGCGGCAATTCATACCCAGAATGTGCAATTTCTGCATTTGGTATGAAAAGATCTAGTTGATATCATCATTTTTTGCTATTTTGGTTTCCAAGTCGAGACCTACAACCATTTAAAATTCATCAGATAAAATGGCAGCCAATAACAATTAGGGATGAAATAACAGTCACCACAGTTTACTATAAAAACTGCTATTCTTTTTTCAAGTGACTGTAGAAAATTATTACTATAACCATATCCATTTCGTTCTCCAATTACACTGCTCTTGCGTCTTTTTGTAGATTAAAAACCTACTTTTACTCTTCCACTTCAAAATAGAAAATTGTTGCTCTAAATTCATATATATCCTTCTTCAATTTCCACTTTTCCTACTGGTTTGTGGCTAATCTTCACTAACATTTTCTACTCTTCAATTACCACCCCCCTTGAAGTTGAGGAAACTATTTTCACTCTCTTACTAATTTCAAATAACTTAACTTTAATTAGCCTTAACAGCGAATATCAATTCAGAGATTTGTATAAGAATTAAAATATTTTAGCCCAAAAATATTTCACTAAAAACAAATTCATTTTTATTCACCATACCATTTAAGGTAATTTTTATGGACTCATTACGAAAGACATTAAACATTTTCGAATAAGTTTAGATAGATAATGGTTCATTTCATCAAAAAAACATTATTGAAGTTTCAATTCGGACACTTCGTCCAATAATATTATATTAATTACATTATTATTATTAATTACATTATTATATTCATATTATATTAATTATAAAAGTCTGTCAATTCAGTAAAGTTTGAGAGCATAATTTTTGAAAATTGTCTTCATCAATGTTTTCATAAGAAACATTAATTTTCAATGTCAAGGTCATAAAAACCTTCTCACGTTCATATGATGACTTCACTCATACTGGTCATGCAAATATACCACATAAATACTGTTCTATGGCCCAGAAGGACATAATTTTTTGAACTAATTGTTTAAAGTTAAGTTCATGAAGTTTGAGTTATCAACATAAACATGGCAATTTCATTGGAGAAAAATGTGTGGGATAAACATAAACAAGTTTCAGGAAAAGAATAACTGAACTGCCAATTTTTGTGGAAGTTGCAGTTCAGAAATATTATCTATATATATAAACTGAAACGTCGAAACTGAAATCTTAAACACTAGAACGATCTCTTCAATTATTGGTAACAAGGTTCGTGACCACGCATAACCAGATATTTGGCGATTGGACTAGGATATAGTGAAATACGAGTGCCTCGTGCTGTTCATTTCCCATCTTGTTTAGTTTATCGGAGGGATAACCTCCATTTACTAACTACACGCCAACCGTTTCACGTCCGCGATAAGCCTAGGGCCAATTTAGGTGCTGAAAGGCAACATGTAAGCAAAAGAGGTATCGCTTTCAGCTTTGAGCAGGTCCGAATGTAACATAATCAGTATGAAATTAAGACAACAGAGAAGTGTTATTAATTCACTAGGTACTGTTGTCAAATATTTAATTTAAAATTAAATTTAAAATTTGCAAGTGGTGTTATATTTCAATTTAGTCATAAGGTGATTTACACTAGCTTTATTTATTTGTCTCCACAGATGGTCTTTCTCAATTACAAATCCATTATTTCACAAGGAAATCGAAGATATAACTTCACTCAGAATTTGAACATCAGGCGTTACACTCGAAAATACACAGCGGATAAAATATGGATGGGTATAATAATGCGTAGGGTTTTTCTGACTCATAAAGTAAACTGAAGACGAATAATGAAAATGTATAACAGAGAATTTGGTTGTTTGACCTAAAATGAGTTTTTCAAATACCCTTAATTAAATGAATTGAAGCGAAGCGACAATAGACTACTACAGTTTTTGTCCCAATGAATTACCAATCTATCCGAGGAATACAATTCCAAACACATCTGTCCAAACTGTAAAAAATTATGTATGTTCCTTATTAACTGCCTTTGGTGCATTTATTTCATATTTCTGCCTCATTTTAGTACATCTTCTGTTCAGTGTATTATTTCATTATCCTGATGATGTTTAAAAATCATAAACAAGTTGATATGATATATCAATGAAAATTAATTATTATGAATTGAGTTCAATACTACTTTATAAGGATTCAGTTCACTTTGTCTTAAGATGTGAGAAGCAAATTGAAATTAATGAATTCAACGGACGATCAATCAACTCCGTGATAGTTCATATTTAAATGAGAAATAATGAAAAATACTTGTCTAAAAATCACAAACTAACTTTGTATTTCTAGTTTGTGTACGTCTGAATGAAAAATCATGTGTAACCTTGGAAATATTCCCAATAGATAAAAATTACAGACACAAGAAGGTAGAACAATTTTAGAAATGATCTTGGATGCTTTGGAGAGATAACTATTAAAAATAACTATTCGTGTTCCGTATAGCAATTGAAAATGATATTTTCGTTCCTGTTTTTCACAAGGTAGTACATCGAACGAAAATTAAGCGTTCAGTCTATCATATAATCTGGAAGATCCAATGTTATCATTATCAAAATAACGAGAAAATTCAAAACATAATACTGTACACTCTGTATTTTCCAGCACGGTTGAATCATATCTACTCTTGAATTAAATTGAACTCTTGTCTTAATGTTTCACGAATGTATTGGAAAATAATAAAAGGAAATTATAACGTTGAGTTAATATGTTTCGCGATCTAGACAATGTTGTCTTGATAATGAACTCATGGCTCGAAACCTGTTGGTTTAAATTCAAACGTTCATTTCATTATTTTTGAATACACCCGTGAAATATTCAAATTTCAAAAGAGTTCAATTCAAATTATAACTCATTCATGTTTCACCAAGAGGTAAGCGAGAATTCAATCTCAGTTATTAACAAATTGGTTGTGTGCACTTAACAGTGAACTAAAGCAAATTATTTTCCTCGGTTGGAATTCTTTTAATATTCAACGAAGTTTGCTTTTTCGTTTTGAATAAGTTTGACTAGAGGATAAACGTTTCGATCCACTCCTGTAAACGATCAGTATCCCACGCAATATTCGCGGTATCTCTTGCCGTAAAGTGGCTTCTGCCAATTTCCTGCGCTAGCCCATTACCCTCCAATTTGGCAGCAGAGGCGGTGCTGCAGATACCGTGCCTCTCTTCTAATTATGCACTTCAATAGGGATATGACAGTTAGTCGTCGACTGTGTCGATAGCTTAAATCCTGCAGAATGTAGCTAATCTCTGGGTATCATAACATTGAAGTACTGATAACCTGAATCTACGAAATATTAATGGTTTTCACTACCTGAATATTCACGTGATTTCATGAATTTTTGTAACACAATTTCAATGTATCGATGGAAATTGAAAATTTAACATGAATATATTTTCCCGTCAAACCAACTACCAGAATCGAAAGTCATACATATGACTTTCATCAAAACACAGTGGTTAATTTTTCAGTCCAATATCATTGTTTCTTGAGAAAAAATGAATCAATTTATAGAAAATAAAAGTTGGTTTCAAAAAATAAACCTCATGGAGTCCTTCTCGAACATCACAGTCGCCAAACATCATCAGCTTCCATAAAATTGGTATATTAAATCGATGAATTATTCTTATTTGATTGTATGTTTGTATGAACCTTAGTTTAGTGAAAAAGACAGATTGTTTTTCAGGTCCATACTCGATGAATATTTTCTCGATTTTGATACAGAAATAAAATATTTGTATTGTATCAGATTTAAACTGAGAGAAAATCAAAAAAATATCTTCTGAATTCTGGACTTTTCGGTTAAATTCATTTCAATCAATACTAGTATCCGAAAACTGATGTTATAATCAAATTGTTGTGAATCAATTAGAAGCGATCTATTGGGGATTTCATTGAAAGGAACTTCGAACACTCGACAATAGATATTTTGTGCACCCCCGAAACACTCATTTTCCAATTTCGTCCGGAACTAATAACTGAAGAAAATCCCCGGGTTTTCCCATATTTCTCATACATTCATCCAGCAAAAACAAAAAGTCCCCTATAAACTGTATAAATGACCTGAAATTCTTTAGGCCTGGAATCCGACGCGAGGAACGCCAAGAATGGGGTGCCCTTTGCCGGAGCCTTCACTATAAAGGGCGAAGTACATCTCAAGAATGTGTATTAATGTAACGAGGGGCTGCCAGCGATGTTGGCACGTTCGTCGCGCCATCTTTGGACGTCGAAAAAAATGAATATCTGCTACGTGAAAATTGAAGCATTATACAATGAGTTGTCGGCTTTGAATATAAAAGGAAACGCGTCTGAATTATGAGGCATGGTGCATTTCTGTAATATTTTCAGAAGAACTGTTGAGATATGTAGAATATTCAGAGCTTTGGAAGTTCAAAGTAACTCAGATATTTTGTATTGCACCGAAAGTTCACACATGATTATTACCATTCGAGGAAACATGCCATGATTATACCATTGTACTCTTGTATTTAAGGAAAGTATACTAAAATAAATTAGTTTCTTTTATATCACTTTTCATCAGAAATAAAAATTTGTAACGTAGTTTTCACCGTTACAATGGATTCTTCGGATTGACTCAGCTATGTTTAAGATGCTCAGCATATAAAACTAGCCCAGAAATGAAAACCAATTCAATATTGATTTATCTAGTCTTTTTTTGTATGTGATTGAAAATTCATGATTTCCTTATAATTGAAAGTCTTTATCGTTATTCCTCTAAACATCAGATACAACCGAAGATTCTTATAAAATCAATCATTCCAATAGAAATTCAGTTTTTGGAATATAAATACTATCTTAACCGTGTGACTAATGAGAAGCCACCCTACTCAACTGAAACGGAGGAGAATTGCAGATCGTATTTTATATTGGCAACATGACATTGCTCTTTCTTTTCAATTCAATTCCACGGTTTTGTAGTTATTTAACGTAAATGGAGGTATCTGGACTGGAAAACAGAAAAATTCACTTCTACGTTCGCCGTAAATAAGAGAATAACAGACCAAAATGTGCAATATAGCTCGATTTCATTTGAACTGAAGACATTAAGAGCCGCACCTCGTAAAGCGTCCTTATGGAAAACGTGCACTCATTTAGCACACAGACATCTTCTTCGAATCCAATAAATGAAGGGGAAAGCCGGCACGTTGCGAAACGAGAGGACTAAATAAAGAAAATTCGGCAATACTGAAATTTGGCCGAAACTTGTGAAGATTTCATTTCGAATTCGTGCGTCTCATGTGGAGTATTTGTTATTACATTATTTTTTATGATGAATTAACTAGATGTAAGATGCAAACTCCGAGAAAAAAATGTGGGAATCACATGTTGGCGAAATCAGTTAACATTATATATAGAAAGCAATATGAAGATGAAAAAAATACAAAGTTGTCATATTCCATCAAAAATTCACTAAGGACGTCCTGTTATCTATGTAAGTATGAAACGTTCTTCAAGCTTTTTAGCTCCTAGAATTTACAACAAGAATAGGAATTACCTATGTTTTCAAACATATGGTCAATACCGCAAAAATTAAGGAAGCCCTAAAGAAATTAATATCTCAGGTGGGATCAGTCTACTGTAATACATTGATTATTATTGGAAGATTACGAATATAGTTGATTGTATCAGATAATTGCACAGGTTAAGTACCTAGTAAAGTGTTGAGCAGTATATGTACAGCCGAGTAGAATAAGGTAAAGATGGAAATATAGTTTCAATTACTGAAAAGAATATTATTCACTATTATTAAGAAATAAATTTTTAAAAAAAAACTTTAACCATAGGCAGTATACCTTTGTGAGGAATGTACAAAGTTTTCTGTTTCTGTGTTTGTTTATATCCAGTTTTATAAAACTAACAAAAACGTATATTCTTATTCATTTTTTTGCAAAGTTCAGATTTACTGTGAAGTGTATATGAATATGAATAAAGATTATTATTATTATTATGACTTATAGATTAGATGACTTAGGATTATAATGAGATATGTTAGACTTTCAACTGACCTATCTACGAATCACATTGATCTATTTGGTGTAAAATATTCTAGTTTAACTGCTGGAAACAATATAATTGCATGATAAAACCTGGGACGAATTCCATATATGTTTATTTATTCGGCTGATTTGAGAATGGTTATTATTATTACACATTATATCAATCGATATAAATATTTTCGAATTCTCTACCGAATTTCGTATGAAATAACAGTGTACCTGAAATGTTTCTCTGAATTTCAAAATTGTTTTGAGCGCTGAAGAACACATCGACATCCACGGAGATAGTTAATGAATTGTTTGTCAACTTTTCGGAAAACTACCAATAAACTCAAAGAGAATCATAATAGAATCAGTACGAATGAAAAATATTCATGTAAAAATATGTCCATGAATGTGTTTTCTACTTATATCAATAAAAATTATATACTCTGATCATCAACTGTCTAAAAAAGGACAAAGCCGTTTTCATTGAATAAACTCTTCTAAATCACAGATTTTCCAGGAATATTGTGCTTAAATATTTTTATTTGAATTAATATGAAATATGTATTTAATTTGTATTGAATATGAAAAAACAGGAAGAGGACCTTATAGGAACAAACATAGGAATCAAATTTGAAGCAATACATTTCGAGCTTTACCCTCTCTCAATTAAATCTGTATTTAAAGTATTTTATATCTTCAATTTATCAATTCATCGGTATCATTTGAAACGTGTACCTATAAACTAACAGCGTTTTTTGCCATATAATTATGGTTATTCCAATTTGTAGTTATTTGTATGCTTACGTTAGAATACACACTGTTTTCTCTGAGAAACAATCAAATTTCAATAGAAATACTAATTTTGTAATTGAATTTCAATTAAAATTAAAAATGTGCGTGATGTGTAATTTGAAAAAATAAGTGAAATTTGTTGTTACATTGTTTCAATATGAAAATGAATTGAAAACGTCTTTCCCAAGACAAATTCTCGGAAACACTGTACGTAATCCCAACTTTGCGACGAGATTATTCTTTATTTCCCTCTGAATAAGCTTCATTATTCTTTCTTCAAGTATTCTTCAGTTTGAACGAGATTTGCGGTGGAAAATTTGATTTTCATTCATCCGAAATTGTAGGTGATTCAGTTGAATTGAAATCTCTTTCAGCAATTTGGCTGCGTACAAGAGAAATGTATTCAGTTTTTCAGTGTTGAATGGAAATTTATTTACCCCACCAGATTACACGAGTAATTGTGAGTGTTTCAATTTGATTTTTCAGTTCCTATGAATTTGTAGAATTCAGTTGAAGTAGGAAATTCAATTTGACAAAAAGCGAAAATAAAAAAGAACCGCTATTAGAGATTGTTTGTGTTCAATCAGAGCTTCAGAAATTTTTTTTTCAATAGTGCATATATTAAAAAGTATGAATGAATAAATAAATGATCAAACCAATTATGTATGTGTGTGAGTACGTGTAATGAAATATGCTTTCAATAGCTCAAGGTCATATTGTATATGACCAGTATTGACTTTTATTGTGTAAGCGTAGAAATATTCCATGTGGTTTCTACATTCTAGATACAAAGGATTCAACGATTTATATTTATTCACTAAATGAAGGAATCAAATGTATAGCAAAAGGAATGTATTTAAATTGATAGGTATATAGATATATTGCTCTCCATATCCAATTGAATTGAAGATTCCGCAAAATACTTAATAACAGAATTAAGGTTCTGTCGACGTCAGAATTAACTGAATGACACGGAGGTTCCGCTGATCTCTTGTTGACACATTATGTTAAAAACAAAAAATTAAAATTGAAACACTTGGCTTAAGTTTCACTAAATATATTGAAAGCTCTACTTATGTTTCGGGTGGTTAACCCATTATCAAGAGTATACAATGGTACTCCACAACATTTTAACTTTGTAGATTCGTAATATTGTTAACTCTTGATAATGGGTTAACCACCAGAAACATATGTAGAGTTTTCAATATATTTATTGAAACTTAAGCCAAGTGTGTTAATTGTCATTTATTTTCAGAATTAACATTATCTCCCTAACTGTTTGGCTTTAGAATAGTCACATAAAGTTATAAAATTTTCCATACGAAAATAAATATAAATATATAAATAATACATTCAAAAAATACGAAATTAGGTCTCAAGAAAATTGTTTAATCACATGTCATATAATCCGATCTCTTAACCTATTATCCAGAGTTGAAAGAAGTCAAGTTTTGGGGAATTTAGTCTAGTCCTTTGGATTCAATTATACTTCCTTCAGAGTTATAACAGAATATTTTTTGTCTATCAACTGAAAGAGTCTCTGGGTCAAAGTTACTCAGTGATGGTTGATTGAACTTCATGATTTGTGTTTTAAGTCGTCCTTTTCTTTCTCAGAATCTCCCTAGTAAAGCTGTAGGGTCTGAGAATTGGTTGTTGAGAACACAATCGCGAATTAATAAGAACTGGATAATTTGGAATTTTATGTTATAAATTAATTTATATATATATATATATATATATATATATATTATATATACATATATATATATATATATATATATATATATATATATATATATATATATATATATATATATATATATATATATATATATATATATATATATATATATATATATTAATATATTGTTTAATTATAAAATTTTATACCTACCAATATCAGAGGATCCTCCCCAAGTTCCTTGTTGAGCTTGACGGGCTAACTTGCTGATGGCATCTACGTATAGACGAGAAGCCGCAGCAGCACCTGCAAAAAAGACGTCAATGGTTTAGTTGAATGATAATGGACCATATGATGAACCTATTTAGGCATTTTGTCTTCATTGAACATCCCTATCAATTATACTGCTTTGAGTGATGTGTTTTGTCGGCAAAATTCATAGAGTAACTCTCTCACAGTTAAAATTCTTTCAGGTGTGTGGTAATATGTTCGAGAGATAATTCAAAATGGGAGTCACGGAGCGGTTATGAAGTTTATGCACTGTGATATTATTTACCACCATCACATTTTTGGAACATCATTTTAGCTATACGTATGACTACCGGATTATGATTGGTTTATAAGTTTGTATATGTTTCAGAAAAATTCAATTAGACACAGGGTTTTCGAGACATTAAAACTCCGCTGAACAACCACCATCAGAGTAGTACGTCAAGTTTTTTCTGTAAATCCAGGAAAATAGTTGCAAAACACCTGAATGATTGGAATGAATAATTTCTGAAAAAACGAATATATATTAATATATTCGTTATTTATAATATATATATATATATATATATATATATATATATATATATATATATATATATATATATATATATATATATAACATTAATGAAAAGGAGTATTGCTTGGTAATTTAAATACAATTGTTGTGGGTTATAGGCAAAATAAGAGGCCACTATGAATAGATTTTATCCAATTTGTCTGCCTGGTCTATATTTTTCAGTCCCAATATGGCTTCTATGGTGATGTCTTCTCTGCTGAATACGTGTGTTCCAAATTTGACGTTTGATTTACATTTTCTATATCAATATGTAGATGACCTCATCCTTTGTCTACCCCAAGATGGAATAGAAGAAATTGTTAATGTTTTTGACTCTTATGATGAGCACATTAAGTTCACTGTAGAGATGGAAACAGATAGATCTGTACCGTTTTTGGATACCAGAGTAGTTAGGTCCGAGGACAATATCATCAAATTGGATTGGTATCAGAGGCCGTGTTCCTCTGGTAGATATCTGCACTTCCGATTTCACCACAATGTAAACATGAAGCTCAACATCATCAATCAATTAAAAAACAGAATTATAAACATTGTACACAATTATAACTGTCAGAGCTCACTGTCACGTCTGGAGGTCATCTTGGTCGACATTGGATATCCAAGAACACTTGTGAAGAGATATCTATGTAATTCAGTCATTAGACTACCAGCTCTTACCTCTACAACAGATCTTGATATAGACTTTAACATGGACACACAAGCTCCATTAGTTAGATACCGATCTTTGCCTTATTTCCCTTCTCTCACGGCAAAACTATGTCACAATTTCGGTGAAATAGATGAACTAAAAGTTGCTAAATACAACATCACTGGCAGAAGTGTTTTCACAAGACATAAAGATGAAATACCTCCATCTTTAACATCAGACTGCATCTACAGTGTTCCTTGCTTAGATTGTGAAGGAGTTTATATAGGTCAAACTTATCAGACCATTAAATGAAGAAAAACTCTTCATAAGAGTGATGTTAGACTTCGCCCTGACAGATGTGCCTTGGCACTACATTCCTCACAACAGCGACATCGTTTTGACAATGTAGGAATACAGGATGTAGCTGTTAATTACCAGAAAAGGATTTTTTTGGAAATGGTCCACATTAACTCCAAGAGTATCAATAAGAAGACGGACGTTTCCAGACTTAGTTGCATTTATAGTTACTTACTCTCAAATCATTTTAGGTAACCTTGGCAACTTCGCAGACATCTCACAACTTTAATAGACTTTTATGTGTTACGTGTGTAATTTGACATTTGTTACTACGGTGATTTTACTTTCTCACCTCTTTGTCGTTTTTCAGTGTCAATGTTTCTCTGTGCTCCTGTCATTTCTATTATATTATTTACCTATCATTGTTTTTAGTTAGTACATAATAATATTTTTACATCTATAACTTAATTCAACTTATTTTCAAGAAACACATTCCTGCTTGATGGTTTTTGGCCATACCTTTCATACCTAGTTAGCCGTAAGTTGTAAATCATAATTTTTATCAGCACAATTGTATAAACATCTTTTTCAGAGTCCTGATGAAGACTGTAAACACAGTCGAAATATAGACCAGGCTGACTGGCTGACAGGCTGACCAGGCCTCTTATTTTGCCTTAACCCACAACAATTGTATTTAAATATATATATATATATATATATATATATATATATATATATATATATATATATATATAAAAGAATACTCTTTATATACTTTCCAAGCTTTCGCTAATGTTTATTAGCTCCTTCAGGGCTAAAAAATTTACAAACCATACGTTAAAAACAACAAATTAAAAATTGTGACCAATATAACAGTTTATATATACAGACCAATATAATAATAATGATAATAATAATATAAATTTATTGAGAAACATTCCTTACACTGTAGAATTACATTCATTTCAATAAATACAATAAACACAACTAAGAGAAATGCTCTCAAAAGGACCGAATTCAGTCATCTTCCATTCAGCCCTCGAGCAAAAATATTAGTTCAAACAAAAATCTTGGTTGAATTCATATTTACAATAAAATACAACTTTGATTGAAAAGAAAAAAAAAATTTCCTCAGAGATATTAAACATTTGAGACAATTTCACATGGTGAAGAACATTTGTGTTAAAAAAATATACAAACATATGATACAAAAAATTGATTCATACATTATTGCCTACATCCGAATCATCGAAGTACTCTGACACACTATAGTATGCCTTTGTTAAGAGCAGATATTTAACTCTCCTCTTAAACAAATGAGCTTTCAGTACTTTCAAATACGATGGTAAATGGTTGAAAATTTTAATGCTCTGACAATAGAGAGAGTGCTCAAATTTAGCTGTTTTATGCATAGGAATAAGTAGCACATCCCTGTTCCTTGTTGAATACTCATGATTATTATTCAAGTTAATAAACATATCTTCATTTCCTTTAACATATAACAAACATCTATAAATATATAAACACGGTAACGTGAGTATGTAATTATTAATGAAGATAGGTTTACAAGATGTTTGCTGAATATTGAATATTAATCGAAGTATTCGCTTCTGTGTAATAAACACCCTTTTTATTTCTGAAGAGCAACCCCACAGCAGAATATTATAATTTAGATGACTCTATAATACATTAAATAGTCATTATTTATATTTGTTATAACATTTATAACCAATGTAAATACAATAGATCAGCTGTGAAATTAAATAACTAATATATATATATATATATATATATATATATATATATATATATATATATATATATGTATATATAAATTATAAATGAATTATATGGGTGGATACATTTTGAGCATCGTGAAGTATTAATGATGGATTTTATCTTCTAGGTACTTCATCTTCTCAAATATTTGTTTCGTATAAATATTTCAAGATTAAACATTTATTATAATAGATATCGAAAAACCTACGAAATATTCGATGTCTTCATTACATTGAATAATAATTTCTTGACTTATTAGCTCTCAAAATATTAGCCTTCGAAACTCTATTAATTGTAGTATTGGAATATGTGACCGGAAAAGCTAAAGCAAATGTAAATCAAACTATCTAAAGAATTAGACATCAAACTGAGTTGAGTTAAATTAAGCTCAGCATGCTAGTATACGATCCCTAGGATCAATGACAGTTTGGGAATTCATAACTGAAAGACTAGATTCGTAAAGTCGTGAAAAAAAGTTGTGATATAATAAGGTTGAGTGAACTGTTTGTTCTGAAATTATAAACTGAAAATTTGCTAGAAAAACGAAACTAGACACAAATTCTGTACATAATGTAACGTAGCGGAACGAGTGTAGGTGTTTTTTAACCTTGAAAAGACAATATATGCTGAAACACTGGACTGAAGTCGATGAAAATACGCAAAAGATACATATGTGGAACTTAGGATGAAATGAGTTTATAATAATTCTGTCAATTCTCTGTTCAAATCAACAACATAATCGAAATTTCATTCTGAATATCAAAATTATTGCTCAGGTTCAACCAATGTTGATTAAGTCATTATATTTAGACGAAATGGCGTTATTTTAAGTACATCTGTTATGCCTTGCACAGTCATAATAGGCGTCAGCGATCACATCTACATAATATTTTCTCTCGGGGAAACAACCGTCTTAATTCCTTCTCACATTACCATATCTCGGAAATAATGACTACTCATTGTAAGAAACCGCAATGAAGTTATAGATTATTATTCGAATATTCGCTCATGTGGAGCTAGAGTTGCTTTTCAAATACGTAGTCAAGTCATAAAATTTGAATTGCATTACGTATGATTATGGAGGAGTGAAATAATGCTTTTTCGCTTATCTTACAAGAAGCAGTTTTGTAACAAACCCACAAATTACATGAATTATGAATGAGAAACAATCAATTATTTCGAATTACGATTTCATTGTTTCAGTGGAATATATTAATTTTTTGTTCGTGTATGGATAAAGGACAAAATAATAATAATTGCACGAGAGGTTTAAATCTGATGGGGATAACTAAGATTATTCTCTTAGCAGTTATTGGATGCATTTAAATTTCAACTATTGAAATTTTTAAACTTTTATCGTTTCATGGAAGCATCTATGTCGAATTATGAAACAGCGGATGCAGAAGTTCCCTCCGTTTGTCAACGGAAGGAAAACGTTATTCAACGTTTACGACTCAAAATCATTACTAACGGTTCCCCTTATTGACGAATTTCAATCGATCAGTTAAGGCTGCATTTTTCTTCGTAAACGCTTGAACTGAACGCTTAGGTAGTATAATAATAATAATAAGTACTTTATTCTCAACACTCAGTTACAGAAAATATTAACAATGTTGAATACATAACTAAATAATTGAGAAAAAGTTATTGAGAAATTATGTGAACAACGAAAAACAATTTTCGTTGTTCACATAACTCCTGATAATAAATTCTATGGAGTCAAAGTGAATGTCACAATTATTGGCAACTCTATTGAATGTAGACTCCATAAACCAAATGGGGGATTGTATTAGGGAGTTGGTCCTCGGAGTCTCTAGGTGGAATATTTCTGTATTACAAGAATTTTGACTAGGAGCACGAAAATTCAAAGCGGACAAGAGAGGTGGACAATCAATACTATTGTGCAGTAATTTGTACAAAAATTTGAGTGATTTGAGTTTCTCTCCTGCTCTGCAATGAGATTAAACTAAATCGACTTAATAATTCGTTATGATTGACTCCTCTCTGTGGATAATTAGTCAACAAATTTTGTGATTAACTTCATAGTCCGCTCCAGCAGCCTATAATACTTAAAACGTATTATAGGCTGAATTTCATAATGCGATGAATCATTGCATGGTATTTCCATTCAACAAGTGCAATGTTTTCCGAAATACGCCCAATATTCAGTCTCAACGTATTCATGCAACATGTAGTGAATAAGTGGCAACAAAATAAGAGACGTTTATTATAAAAAATATGTTAGTTAGGTTATCTTCACTGCATAAACTCTAATTGTAAGTAATTTCATTTTATACATATTGAAATATATCACTGTAGTCTAATTTTTGACATATAAATACTTTGTGATTTTTTCTCTTCATGTTCATCAATGAATTTCAATAGATTCATCGTTATAATTTGTCAGGTTGACGTAGACTAAATTTGTTGACAGAAATATTCAAAAAGAAAATATTCCACAAGTCAAATAATATATGAAAACCGCCATAAAACAACTCAAGTAGAAAAAATACAATGAGATAAATCTCCTTATTCCTGTTCTTATCTTATTGCCTGTTCTTGACATACGCCGGCTAGCAAAAGGCAAAAAATGACCTGTATCACCTGAAGGAATGCTTAGAAATAACTTTTTCCGTTTCCTGAGGCGCCGGACTTGATGGGTTCTCAGTGTTATGATAGATGGCGCTCGGTAATAATACTTATTTGTTTCTTTCGCGTTTCGAAACTCATGAATCACTGACTACACCCCATTCAATTTCATTTCTTTCAAGTCTTTGTTTTCGAGAATTTGTTTTCAAATGGACGTAGAGTGTTGCCGCCTAACTTAAGATATACTTTGGACTCATTTCTTTGGTTTCTTATTTTAATTTTTCCAAAAATAAAATAATTTTTTTTTAAAACTATATTGAAATATCATAACAACAATATTCACTCATATTCATCAAGACTACATTGTAGAAGCTTCATAGTAGCGTTCTTAATTTTGGAATGCTATGTGAAGAAATATGAATAATATTCACTTATGTATTATGGCATATTTGTTTATTGTGATGTACAATATCCGCTGTTGATTTCTACATCTATACAAAATTGTTATTTCAATGCTAGTGATCGAATACATTTAAATTATAATGAATATTTCTTCCTCCACAACTATTCTGATGTATTCTTTTTGTTCTCATTTCCAAAGAGTTCGACTTTGTTTTGGTTTTATCGCGTTAAATATTTTAGTTTATCTACTTTATCCGTAATGACTTCTGTTTCTTCTCGTTTTTTCATGTATCTAGCATTTTTTCTTCTCGCAAAATATTCGCGATTGCCATGCAGCAAAGAAAACAAGACGTTGATTGAATATTCCGAAAAAGTTTATGGAGTGAACTCGAAGTAAACTGAACATATTTTACTTCCAGAATAATTGTTTGGAGATGGCGCACGAAAGTTACGACAAAAGAATATATTTTTATCAATACAATATTATCTCAAATATATCGATAAAAAATTAATAAGGTGATAAACCTTACACTCAAGTGAATTTATGTTTTAAATTACTACTCGAAGGTTAATAACATTAAATTTTTTTATCTTGAAAACATCTGGTTATATCCAGAAATCATCCAGTTGTATGAATTGTCATAAGAGTTGCCAAATCAAGATAATTTGAGTAGCAACAAATGATAATATCCAATGGGTTCGAATTTAAGAATTTTTCAGCCTTGAAATTATTACTAATCTTGAAATCCTTGCTAGAATGGTGTTGCTGGTGTTTAAATGTAGAAATGGATATTGGATGTTCTATTTTCAGTAGTCCCTCACAAATTGCATTTTAACTTTGTCAATTATTTTTCTTCAAGAATCATTTTATGCCTTAATATTGTCAAATATCTCATGATTCACCATTCTCATTAAAGTTTGTATATTAATTACGAAAGGCATTACATGTGGAGAGGCCTGGCGGAAGTACAGCCATATAGCGTGTATTGAAAGTGGATGGATTTTAGAAGTTGAAGAAATATCAAGAAATTTGTTACCGAAAAAGATATAAAACCACATCAAAAATTACCGAATAAAGTAGAAAATGAATAATTTTTCTCTGAAATCAACGTTTTTTATGCGTTATCCAAAATATATATAATAGAAAAATTGGAAGTATAAAGGATATATTTTTTTCGAATTTCATACAGTCAATAGATAATAATTAATTTCAAGGTAAATACAAGAGGAGAAGTAGTTTCCTACTGTTCACAAATTTGGAGAAAAAATTAAAAGAGTGCTGTTTCAATTGTCCACTGAATGAATTCCATTTAACGTTCCATACTTGCTGCATTGCGGATGAGCCATAATTTCTGAAATGAATGGCCACATAAAATGCTATACAATGCACGAATTCGTTACATTTTTTCACTCATTCTGGTTTCCGACTTTGAAATAGGAGATCTTCCATTGGAAACTTTGAAAAAACTATGCAATGGGAGCAAACTGAATTCAAATGATGTAAGGAGATTTCATCTATATTGGTGGTTAATCTTCTAATATTACCCGTTGAGAAGACCAATCTTGAAGTCATTAACAGATGTCGTCCTAAATTCGTGAAAAATTATCATGATGAAAACGTTCGCATCGTCTTAACAAACTTAACCACCACGTCATATTGCACTTAACCACCATGTTTTTCCGACAATGATTAGGAGGAATATGCTTGAACACTGAATGTTCTACTAGTTATATTGCCCCATTTTTCACGCAGAACAACTTTTTCTTTTTCGGGCAATAATTTTTAAGAATTAATAAGAAAATAAGAATGAAAAAGAAGATGAGAATGGATAATCTTTGATGTATTCTTATCGATTAAATATTCATTTAAAAATACACTTCAAGTTATTAACTAGGAGTACAGATCAAACCAATCTGGTCGTTCAGCGACATATTGCTACTTTTAGCATTTAGCGTCTCAAAATTTCTGACTTTTTTTTTATTGAATATCAATCTGTTCAAGAAATTTTTTAATTTCGAGATATGGAAAAGGATGGTGGGTTTTACTCGAATTATTTCGAACGTTGAAACGGATTCATCTTTGCAAAAAAAATGTTTGGTGTTTCTTGAACCTTGATTTAGACGATCGAAATCTATATAAAATGAAAAATTTCACATTAATACGAGAAATGAAAAATATATTTAGTAACAGTTCTCACATTAGATCTGAGTACTTAAGATCTAATACGAGTTCAGCTATTTTCATTGGTAATATGTGAGTTTAAAAATATCTGAAAATAATTTCATAATGATATGCATATTATTATTGACTTTCCGAGGAGTTTGTTGGGAACCATCAGACATTTTCTTCTAAAACACTTTCTAAGTTAATACGAAGGATTTGGTAATTTCATTAGCTATAAGAAATACTCCCACGAGAGGAAATTAGTCTCAGGAATAAATTTCTCGGTGGGAGAAGCATCTATGTCACATGCATATAGTAGCAGAGAATATATTCGACATAGGTTTCGGGCTACATACCCACTATCAAGATTATGATGCCAGTTGTTCAATTGAGTCGTAATTCAGTACTGGCAACAGGTTAGTAGTTTGAAACATGTATCAAGCATATTGCGGAATTTCAAGAAATTAAGCCCAGTATTTTAGATTATACGATACATTTCGACAATTTCTTTGAAATATTGTACGAGGAATTGATGGATATTACAATGATTGATAAAATTGACAATGCTGCTAATAAAAACTTTCTGCACTTCACTATGAAATTTTATTCGAGGATTGTGGTAGTTGAAATTTTCTGTAGCAAAAGCAAGATAAAAAAAGATATAAAAATCTCTGCCAAGACCATTGATAAATATCACATTGAGAATTTCTTCAATTTCATCTATAATCTTTTTGCCATAAAATTCCGCTGTTGAAACGACCCTTCACTAACTCTTTACTATTCAAATATGACCCATCATGAAGCACAGTCTTAGTTTGGGATATTCTTCTTCAGATACACTTCAACTAGGTACAGTGCAAATTGAATTGCGCACTTGAGAATTTCTAAAAGGCAAAAAGGTCCTGTAGCGTTGGTGCAAACAACCCCGAATGAATTGAAGGAGAATCGTTCGTTCCAGAACAAATACAGTCGAAACAATTCAGCTCCAGACCGTTGCTATTGCTCGTGCCCCACGAACCGTGCCAAATACAATTGAAAGTGACATAAAAATGAGGGCATCAGTTAGTAGTGGAAAATATCCCGATATCCGATGCCAAATGACTGACATAAACATGAACCGAATGGGCGGACAGCGTCGCCGCCAAAGTTTGTGGAGCATAATGAGTGCATATTATGAGTACGAACCGACGCGACGCCGGAACAGCGTCATGGAGAGTAGAACGCTATGTTACGTTACGATTGTCTGTTATTTGAAATGAAACGACCGCTTTTGCTCATCTCATTCTGGAGAGTATGTACTATGTGGGATCAAAACATTTTGCAATTTTGCTATTTCATCTAATATGTTATGATATGAAAATATCTGTTAGCTTTTTGGATTTATATATATATATATATATATATATATATATATATATATATATATATATATATGATTGAATATAAACCTAAATTCAAACACTTGAACTTATGATTTACTCTTTATTGACTACATAGCAGGACGCGTTTCGTCGTTACAAATGACTTCTCATTATTCTGTTAGCTTCTGAAGAATTCGTTTGTAACTACGAAACGCCTCATGCTGTGTATTCAATAAAGTGAGAATGCATTGTTAGTATGTAGTACATATAGTAGGCACTAATATTCAATTGAATATAAACACAAATTCAAACACTTGAACTTATGATTTACACTTTATTGAATACATAGCATTTCGCGTTTCGTCGTTACAAACGACTTCTTCAGAATAATCTTATAACATTATATGTATATAAAATTATTCTGTATATGTATATTCTGTATATGTATTCTGTATATCATATGTATATAACATTATTCTGTAAGCATCTGAAGAAGTCGTTTGTAAAGACAAAACGCGTCATGCTATGTAGTCAATAAAGTGTAAATCATGAGTTCAAGTGTTTGAATTTCAGTTTATATTCAATTATAATGGATTTACATCAAGTAAATGCCAACACAAATAATAAATACTAAATTCAAGTATTTTAGATAAGAAAGCTAAGCAGTCGATTCATCATATGTATTTGAATTTTTTGCTCTTCATACATCCTATCATAGCAATTTTGTTCATCCTAATTTTATTGAATTAACAACTCCTGAAAATTAATCAGATACGATTAGTTCATCAAGCTGTAAAACATGTGTGCGACTCTTTCTCAAAATAGAGAGAACCAAACAAATTGTCATAACGCCCCTCCTCTCGCAAATTAATGCTATCGTGATAATATGAAAGCTCTTATTATTAAGCGTCAACACGAAATACATGAATTTCTGAATATACAACGTCATTACATCAGCGTCCAACACCACTAAAGGAGATTATAAATAGATGTATGGACAAAAGGGGACATGGGTTTACCACGTATATATTTCACTGTGAGAAATAGGGATAACAGGAAGAAATTAGGTAGAGAACATTTCCAGGGGCGATTTCAATACATGGATGACAACTTTAGCGTTCATTTGTTAAGATGTACTAGTTAATATGCCATAGTTATATGAGTGAACTGGTAAAGCTGCTGAAAACTTCAACTAAACCGTACTTTTCAAATCGTGCTTCTGAAAAGTCACGAAAGGTTGTTAGTGGCGCAACTATTCTTCAATACCTGCATCTTCCAATCAAATTGTTTAATCCTCTACAGTTGTTATTGATCTGTAGGGATCTTACAAAATTGATAATTTTATTAGAGCTAAAATAATCCTATCAACAATTGTACTCTATATTAATTATAGTTTGAACTTTATTCGTTTAACTGTCCAGGGTTTTCGCATTAATGCTATGTACTCTATGAGTACAGATCAAAAATCATTTGAAGACCAAACCTAGAATCGAAAATTTGCAAATTAAAGAGTATATCCGAGATAGAAAATTTACTGCGTTTCTAACAACATCGAACTTGTTGGAAATACCATACAGCGCTGTTTTATTTTATTTTGGAAATCATCACTAAGATGCTCACAACCGAGTTCGAGGTTTTCTGCAAATGCAATCGAAAACGATACTAGACAGCGTTCATCAAATATAAACGCTATCCAATATGTGTGAAGTGCGTTCTTGACATGATGATTGCGTACTTCCATACAAAGATGTTAGATTTTGTACACATTTCATTCGAACCCCTTAGAGATTGCTATAGTAAGTAAGATCGTCCAGTGTGGCTTATCGCCCCGTTTTGCACCCCAGCGATCTTTGGAATACAAATTTCAAAATGGACTTACCATAAATTACGCATTATTTGTATGAACTTCGAAGCTTTATATACTGAACTATATATCACTATATATGTTGAATGCTTATACATATGAAGAAGTTTTGTTCTAACTTGTCATTACATTTAATACTCGCAATACGAAATTCTTTTCGAAAATTCGAAATCATACCTATAACCCAAAATGTAGAAACAAGCTCTAGCTGATAGGATGATTGGAGAAAGATTCAAATCTTACTACTCGTGAGAATCAAATATAACATAGCAACTTTATTTTATAACGTCAGCACGTGGACCTACCTCAGAACAAATTAAACAGCGGAAAACAAACCAAATGCCATTTGTTTCGGAATCGAATAAATTGGCTGAATAACAATGTTGTATATCCTTTCATTGTCGCACTTCAATTATGTTTCTGTCTCTATTTGAATTATATCGACATGGTTCCTGGATCCTGACACTCCGAACAGCAATTGTTCTCGATAGCCATCTCGTCGGAATAATGGTCTTTGAATTCAGAATTTCGGAACGAATTCCCACTGCTTCGTTAGCTTAAATCCTGTGAGACTAAGGGAGATTTAGGTGATTGATCATTGATGTATTTATTTGTTCTGAACATAAAGTATTATGTAATGAATTCAGATCATATTGTTACCAAAGATTCCTAAATTATCAAAATATGATATACACGTAAATATAAATTACGTTTGATGATGGTTGTGTTCAAAAAGTTGCATACAGGAATGTGACATAAGTAAATCAAGCAATCAGTAAAAGAAAAATCGAAATTTTTAAAGGATGAAAAATCCTCTAGATTGTTTTAAAATTTGGGTGTATATGATCCCAACCACCATCATCATTGGGTGTAACCATCAACAAGCTCAGAAATTCTACATGATTTTTCACACGAAGGTAATTCTCAGGAAAGGACGTGTTTTCCCTAGCATAATTTCTAGACTCCTCATTCTCAAACAACCCAAAGACACCTTCTGAAGTCCGAGAAACAGAGGATTCAGAGGTATGCATGTCAACGGGTGTTTATGGTATTTCAGAGCTCGACGATTTCTTTAAACGAAACGAAATAGGATTCCAAAAATTACTGTATAATTACTCAAGAATATTTTCCTGAGTAATTAAATTTGCCATAAATGCCATGCTTGTAGTAATACTTTGAGTGATGTTAAGACTTTGCTCTGATGTTAATTAAAAGACATTCTGATTTATGGTAATAATGTAGCCCGATATAGAATAATTCGCAGGAAAAAAATATCTTCTCACATCATAATGGGTGATGGAGTGTCCCAAGGGTCGATATTGGCACCATGTTATTCTAACCGTACCAATGGTCTCTCGTTAAGAATAGAAAAGTTAATTTAAAATTTCACCGAGGTCATTAATAAAAAACTCTTTCAAATTTGCCTAGTGATGATCGCACTTGACTACCGCTCTCACTATACAACAAATACTAAATCCTCCTACTATGCATGAATATCTTACAGGTTCTGACATTTTCAACTGTTTTGATTATTTGATATTGTAGTATCTCGAGAATTATTAATGAATGTGAATTACATCAATATTCGTTTAATTGATTAGGGAGAATTTTTAAAACTCCTCGAATTATATTAACAATCCTACGAAGCGTGAGAATGTATTCTTTTGGGCTATTTTTCGGATTAAGTTGTAAATTTGGATAAAGGTTACATCAAACGTGTTCATCTGAGAGACAACATATGTGAAAAAAGTTCTTAAGAAATATTCAATAATCCAATAGCTTGCTTTTCATGTATTTACTGGGTTATTTCCCTAACCGAGTTCTTAATACTAGTGAGAAAGCGACAAGAATTTTCTTTTGAAGAGTGCGTTCACCTATATACCAATAACATACCTCCAACTGGAACTGAATTATGGTTATAACATCGAGCGATTTCTCCCAATATGAAACGAATATTCATTTGGTGTATGAAATGTACACTGTTATGGTGTTGCCTCAATGTGAATCAGCAGTTTTATTTGCATGGAATTGCAATTTCATAATATTACTGCAGCCAAGAGATTTATATATCGTATTTTGTGGGTAACTGTTCGACGAATTGGTTCGTTATTTTAAAGTTGTGGTAGCATTTCGAACCGATCGATCGGATATACAATGACTGAAAAACTAGTTCAAATCGTTCAATATGGTTTTATTTCTTGTATTTTCAATGGAATTACACTATGTATAGATAGAGGTTACGTTCTACGAGCTGATTCTCGAGAAATGTAGAGCTGATTCTCGAGTGAAGGTAAAGGAAAAGGAAAAGTATGATAATTAGGCACTAGAAACGTAGAAATAAGTGGCAGAGGTTCAGACCGTCTGGGAACTTGTGCTGAACGTTGAATCTGAACAGAACAATCAGTTTTTGGATCGAATTCATGAATTTCAATTTCGTTTTCAATCTCCAGTGGCGTAACATACATTTGACATTAAAGAATGTATATATATATATATACAAAAATATATATATATATATATATATATATATATATATATATATATATATATATATATATATATATATATATATATATATATATATATATATGAAGAAAGAGTTGAGAAAACTTTGAATAAAAATCTGACAATGTAGGAAATTTTCAAATTTTCGTTTTTCACTGAGCTTCGTGTTTTTGAATAACTCTCAGGAAACTGAATATATAAGCAATAGGAATTTATGTATCAGAGAATGAATATATATCATCTAAAACCTTCAAACATACATTTAGAGAAATATGAGAAAAATAATTCTCATATTAAATTTTACAAATAAACAAAAAATTAATATATGGAGAATTTATAGAAATATAGGTAGCTCAGTCAAAGTGGTTGTGTTTCTGTCACAACTTTCCATTGGGATTGTGGAAGAGGCAACAAAAACGATCGTGCTCTCACAGAATGAAATGAAAAGATCGGTTACTGTATTGTTAGAATAACCGATTAACTATCAAGTTAATGTTTCTTCTCTTATACAGAAAAAATTTACGTTTTTCTGTATCTCCGTATCCCGGCCCACTGGAAAAGGCCCCAAAATCTCCAGTATATATCCTCTATTTGATAATCCTGGCTAAGATACTGCAACATTTCATCTGAAATATTTATGTTGGGTGTCAGTTGAGCATTCAGTTATGGTACCAATTATACTTTAAATTCATTCTTTGAAAGCATCATTTCTTTTCAAGAACCACAAAAACCTCAACGCATTCAACCCAATTCTTAATTTAAAGCTGCTCAGTTCAAGAAGTAGAAAATTCGTTAATTATCTGTCGGAAGTAGAAAAATCGATATACTCTTCTTGATTTGGAAAATGAAAAAAACACTATCATCAATTCCTATTGAGAAATTACATCATTACAAAATGATTAATGTGGTATTCAGTATCTCAAAATTGAAACTTCAACGATCACTCTGCAATCTGGTTCTATTCTATGCTCTTTATGGTGTTCTACACTCAAGAGGTATATTACTTATTCTATACTTGTCCTTTCGTGTGTGAACTCTTTACTTGAAGAAAAGTCTTTATACAACCTGAAGACTTCATTCGAACAATTCAGCTTGAAAAACTTATTAAACCTTTCTGGCCATTTGTAGATATTCCGGACTTGTTTATCCCCTTTAACCTTTGATAAGAGATGTGAACGGGACCGTCGAGAAAAATAAAAGAGTGTTTGAAACTTCAATTTACAGAACAAAGAAGTTGTGTGCCAATATAAAATTTGTATCCCAGATGAAAATGTTATATTTCACAATGTTCCTGCTGCTATTGAATATGTCATTTACGACAGGTCGTGTTGAAAAATTGTGTTGAAAATATTTTATTGAAAAGTTCCAGAACTTCTGATTCTGCTCTCATTGACTGCTGAAGAACTGAAGAGATTTTTGTTATCATAATCGCAAAAATATGAGAAAGTTCCAAGTGAAGAAAATATATGAGACTATAGGATTAATGTATAGATCTAGAAATGAATAGAATAATTTATATGGAATCATGTCTAACAGCACTTGCTGGACAATTATTTCAATATTCCCTTTTCATAATAAAACAATATTTAGAATTCTCTCAAAATTTAATATAAAATACGCATGCCGACGTTTCGAAGTACTACTTCTTTATCAAATGCTCGATTAATACGCTATTGTTATTGTAAATGTTATACTGTATATTATTGTTAATGTTAGTATTAATCCAGCATTTGATAAAGAAGTAGTACTTCGAAACGTCGTCATGCGTATTTGATATTAAATTATGAGAAAATTCTAAATATTGTTTTATTATTGATATTAATTTTCTCCAAGTATCGGCCTAATCAATTATCAATTCTCTTTTCATATTTTACATTCATTTTGCTCTGTGTGTAGATCGAATATGGGCAAAGTACAGAGACCTAATAAAACATATGTTAAGTGACCGAAAGTAATAAACACAAACTTATCTGTCTATTCATTTACTATCACAAATGAAACACCTTTTATTTAAAAATGGGATGATTATTTGAATAGATGATGTTGATTAAATACCATATTTTGAATGAAACAGTGCTATGTTATTTTCACTACATTTGTTTGGAAACATTAGAATTTATTCCGCAAAACATCAACATCATCAGATGTACTTTATGTACTCGTATTTTGCAGTTTTAGTTTATTTATTATTAATTTGAATTAACGTGTTTGGACTACTTGGTCTTTGACACATGGTAAGAATTTTTACAGTTCCATGTAATAACAGTGTTAATGCTATAGATAATTCAATATGATTAATAGTTTAATTGTAGTGAAATTAGATGGAACTGTATTATTTCTAGATTTGTTAACTACACAAGGTTGTATAATCCACATTTCCCGATAAATTTTAGTGTAACTTCAATTTGGGACGTTCTCCTCAGAATATCTTTGATATCGTGTTTAAGTCCTAGTTGGTTACGAACTGCTTCATGTTTTGGACACCAAATGAGTATATGTTCAACTGTAAGGGGATATTATCACAGTATTCGCACTTCGGTTGTTCGCATGCTGTCATCAAATAACTGTGAGTCAGTTTCGTATGACCTATTCTTAGTCTCTTAGCTATTACTATTTGTCTACTATTTTGTCTTGTCTGTTCAGGGTTAACCTTGTTTCTTCATAAATTTCAGGTTGAATTTGAATTCGAAGTTTTTGTTCCAATGGTGACAAAAACGATACTTTGTGGATTCACTTTCTTCTATAAAACAATTGTGACGTAGTTTTCAACAATAAGAAAGCTTCTTCGGACTGTTACTTCCGAAGATTTGTACTTCCCATATCGGATGTACATATTGTCATGTAGATAATGAAGAATCTTTCATACAGACAAAAAGGTGTTACGCATTATTTTCGACATCAAATGAGTACCAAATTCTATTTTAATTTCTCGATGTTTCGTTTTGAATATCGAGGAATTTCATCCATAAACATGATTCTGATATAGTTATACAATGGATTTCACTATTGCACTCATTGAAATTTTTTTATACGGCGGTTAAGTCTTGAAGTGTATGCTTTCTTTAACGCTTAAGTTGTTGAAACGAATTTCGTATCGCGAGAAAACAGACCACGATCAGACCGCCCGTTCATTAATTCCTCACGAGTCGGGGAAAAGGTCGGAATGGACTTCTCCCATTTGGGAATATGGCCGTTTCCGGATATTCCGAAATATCCCGACATTTCTCAGTCTGACACCTCACGTATAAACTGAACCATAGTAATTAAAGAGCGATACCAAGAGAAAGGCATAAGAAATGACACCGGGGTTCTTCGCTATTGGATAGATATGGTGATGGTTAACAGAATGAGGTTTTTCCACACCGAATTGTCGGAGGAAATAATGGATTTTTAAACTGACATGTTCTCGCAGGTACAATTCTGATACGCAATGATAAAAGCTGAAAATTGCAATTGAACTGAGGTTTCTTAGACTATTCGACTTCAACTAAAACACAGAAAGTTTCTACGCTTGCCAATATAGAAATAGAGAAGTTTCTATTATAGTTGTAAGTAATAATATACCTACGTGAAGTACCATTAACCAATTTTTAAGAAGTAGAAATAGGCTAAGAGTACAAATTGCTTTTAATTCTTCTGCCGATGGCTGAAGCGGAGCAGAAAAATCTTTCGAAATGAAGGGGTTTACAAGATATACCATGATGAATACTTTCTGCACACAGGGCTGAAAATACGTGAAAATTCATCTTGAGACTTGCTATATAATAAACATAACCATATCAATAAATAAAACCAACTCTGAGAAAAAACTATTTATATATAATATATATATATATATATATATATATATATATATATATATATATATATATAGTTATATATATATATATATATATATATATATATATATATATATATATATATATATATATATATATATATATATATATATATATATATATATATATATATATATATATATATATATATATATGGCTCAAAAAAATTATTCCATAGAGCAGCAACCAGTGGTATAATGATAAACTTTTAATCATAATTGGATATCAGAAATATGTAGTTCTTTCTGATCAAGGAATCAAAAAAGTGAATCAGAGATGAATGGATTTTCTTTGGTTTATCTATATAACTAAACGCGTAAGAGAAGAGGGGTAACAAAAACAAGTGACTGTTGTATGGGGACTTTGAAGCGGAATAACTTGGGGGCGAGGGGGTTTTTTGGGTCCTCGATAATTTTCCTTAATAGATTGGGGTCGGGGCTTTCCAACGGTGTACCGCAATCGGAGGTAGGGGGCCCCGTTTGGGGGCTAGGGCCCCTCAAAATTTTCTTCAAAAAGTGCGCCCAGCCTAAACGGGGCCACTTGCGGGGACAATTCCTTCGGATTTCGATAGTATAAACGTTCGGAACGAGGTCGACACTTTTTACCGGATCGAAATCGGACGAAAAGGGGCCGAAAAAAATTTTTGAAAAAAAACACTCATTTTTCGAACAAAAAAGGTAC
The DNA here is from genome assembly GCA_030704895.1 of Henosepilachna vigintioctopunctata. Lineage (NCBI taxonomy): Eukaryota > Metazoa > Arthropoda > Insecta > Coleoptera > Coccinellidae > Henosepilachna > Henosepilachna vigintioctopunctata. The sequence continues at coordinate 235,708 of JARQZJ010000102.1, forward strand.
CCTCGAACTCGGGGGGTCTACTCCTGCAAATTTTGCCGAATCGCTTCGGAATTATCTTTTTACGAAAGTCTAGGGTTCGAGAACGTACACCGTCGCATTTTCATTTCGATCGGAGCTGCCGTTCCGGAGATACCGATTTTCAAAATTTCCAAATGTTTTCGAAATGTTGAAAATTACGAAAAAGGCCCGATTCGAATAGCTGGGAAAGAGTGCTGTGTACCACTACTTTTTGGATTTTACGTATTGCCGTATTCCCCTATCTTACCTTATTGGCTAAATTTGTCACGTGACCGTGATCAAAACCTCCATAGGCGTAGACTATGTTCGAACATAGTTTGACAATTCGACGGACATTTCGAAATTTTCAATTCGCAATTAATTTCCTGAAATTTATGGATGGAAAAATACATTTGCGGCTCTACAGGTAAGTTTTATTCATTTAAAATGTGTGGACAAATACTTCCGTTCATCGATAATGTCTTTTTTCTTTTCAGATAATTACTTTTTATTGCGATAGTGTACACGGCGGACGCCGCTGCATGGTCACGAGCGATGTAGGTCCCGACCGACGACCGTTCTTCGAACCGCGTTCGAACAAATTTCGACGGGAAAATAATTTGACATTTCGACGGACATTTTGAAATTTTCAATTCTCAATTAATTTCGTGCAATTTATGGATGAAATAATACATTTGCGGCACTACAGGTAAGTTTTATTCTTTTAAAATGTGTGTATAAATACTTTCGTTTATCGATAATGTAATTTTTCTTCTCAGATAATTAATTTTCATTGCGATACTGTACACGGCGGACGCCGCAGCATTACCAATTTTCAACCTCGAATGGAATGGAATGAAAAATCGTATTGTTGCACACTTTTCTACTGAAATTATTTCAAAATGTATATCAAAATAGCTATTTATCAAGATTACGACGGAGATAAATAAGTATTTTCGTTGGATTAGCGTAATTACATGTGTTTGAATACATCGCGTTCAGAGGTCATAACCTTTACAGTTAGGTTTGGAAAAATACGTAAAAATAACCTTTAATCAATAATATTGATTTCAGGATTAATTCTTTTGATTCAAATTCACTGTGAAATGAATTTCAATTTAATTCAATGCTCTCGATGGAAGAACAGAAAATGCTACCTAGGACAATTTGGATGGAATGAATTCTCACAAATATGAAGAATAGGTACATATACATTGAACCCATCTCTATGTTATAACCAAACATATTACCCCAATTTCAATCAATAATATTGAGAAATCACAGGATATAATTCAGCAGTATAGTGAGACACCTTACAATGTACAAGTTATAATGGGGCCAAGTAATAACATCTTAAGCAGCTTTGGGCAATATTAAAAAAGGTAGGTACACCTAAATTCGTTCAATAGAAACGGTGGTAATCATGCTCTACGTGTTTTGCGTATTTAATGTAGAAAAACTGTGCTAAACAACGACATTTCTGTTGTATTCCAGTATTTTCAAGAATTACTATACATTCAATGAGATTCTGAGGATAACCGTAACCACCAGGGTCCATACCAAGTTCTCGCTATTCCAATATTGAGCATGGAAATAAGCTCTTATGCAGTAAACATAATATTAAACGATTTTAAGCTGCTCTGGTGGACAAGAATGAACAATTTGTGATTTGGTTGGATACATATATAGCTAATTGCAATGGGAAAAGGATTACTGAATCAAAGTATGTAGAATAATTTTGAGATTATGAAATCAATGTATTAAATTTTCTAAATATTTGAATATTCATAAATACCATTGTCACAGACATTGTGTTTTGCATATTTCATGTATTAAAAGTTTGCTAAACAACATTTCTGTTGTATTTCAGGATTCTCAGGAATTATTATACATTCAATGAGGATCTGAGGATAAACGTAACCACCAGGGTCCATACCAAGTTCTCGCTATTTCAAGATTGAGCATGAAAAGAAGTTCCTATGCACTAAACATAATATAAGACGATTTTGAGCTGCTGTGGTGGGCGATAATGAACAATTTATAATTTGGAAAAGGATTACTGAATCAAAGTATGTAGAATAATTTTGAGATTATGAATTCAATGTATTAAATTGTCCCAATTTTTCCATATTCATAAATACTTGCACAATGTCACAGATATTTTGTTTTGCATATTTCATGTATAGAAAGCGTGCTAATTAATAACATTTCTGTTGTATTTTAGTATTTTCAAGAATTATTATACATTCAATGAGATTCTGAGGAAACCGTAACCACCAGGGTCCATACAAAGTTCTCGCTATTCCAATACTGAGTATGAAAAGAAGTTCCTATGCACTAAACATAATATTAGACGATTTTGGGCTATTCTGGTGGACAAGAATGAGCAATTTCTAATTTAGTTGGATCCATATAGAGCTATTTTCAATTGGAAAAGGATTACTGAATCAAAGTATGTACAATAATTTGGACTAACAAGTTCAATGTATAAAATTATTTAACTTTCTCTATTTTCACAAATATTTGCACAATGCCACAGAGATTCTGAACTGAAATTATCGAGTACATTTTAGTAAAGCTTATTAATATAAACAATAATTAGGTCTCATGAACATGTTTAGTAGTTGGTGTAGAATTCAACGGTAATTTACAGAATGTGTAATATTCAACAGATTTTTTCTCAATTATAAATAGATGTTAATCTGTATTATTTATAAATAATGAAATACAAAATGAAATACCCATGATAATGTATGTTTCTATTTTCCTTTAGGAAATGCTAAAGGTTTTCATGGTTTTCCTTGGACCTTTCAACTGTGCTATCTTTCCACTACCCCAAGGTGCAAGGTGAAGAAATGAGGTTCATAACTATTGATTGGTTTTAACTAAATAGGACAATAGATGACAATTTGGAGCTGCTCTGGTGGGCAAGAATCAGCAATTTTGTTTAGAATGGATCCACATATTGCTCATTGCAATTTGCAAAGGATTACTGAATCAAAGTATGTAGAATAGTTTGTAAATTATAAATTCAATGTATTAAATTAGTTGAATTTTTCTATTTTCATAAATATCTAGACAATGCTTCACAGATTCTGGGCTCAAATTATTGAGTACTGTTTTGTAAAGCCTCTTTGGTAAAAAAAATAATTATATCTTAGGTATAAAATCAGTAATTACTGAAGAATTCAACTTTAATTCACCCAATTTCTAATATTTCACATATTCCTTTTCAATTGTGAATGTATGTTTATCTATATGAATAATATCTATATGTAAATAATATGATTTACAAGTTGAAAAAACCATTATAATGTATATTTTCATTTTGTTATAGGAAAAAATAGCTTAACATTTCCTGTGGGCATTCTACAAGTTTTCATGGTTTTCCTTGGGCCATTTAACTGTGTTATCTTTGCTACTACCCCAAGGTGCATTGAAGAAATGGAGTTTACAACTATTGATTGGTTTTAACCAAATAGGACAATAGAAGACAATTTGGAGCTGCTCTGGTGGACAAGAATGAGCAATTTTGGTTAGATTCAATCAATATATTGCTAATTGCAGTTGACAAAGGATTACTGAACCAAAGTATGTAGAATAATTTGTAGATTTTAATTCAAAGTATTAAATTAGTTGAATTTTTCTATTTCCATAAATATCTAGACAATGTTACAGGGATTCTGGCCTTAAATTATTGACTACTGTTTTGTAAAGCCTATTTGGTAAAAAAAATAATTAGATCATAGGTATAAAATCAGTAATTACTGTAGAATTCAACTTTAATTTACAAGATTTGTAATATTTCACTTATTCCTTTTCAATTCTGAATGCATGGTTATCTATAGGAATATATCTATATGTAAATAATATGATTTACAAGTTTAAATAGCGTGTTATAATGTATATTTTTATTTTGTTATAGGAAGAAATAGCTTAACATTTTCTGTGGACATTCCACAAGTTTTCATGGTTTTCCTTGGGCCATTTAAATGATATATTTCCCACTACTCCAAGTGAACAAGTGCAGTGAAGAAAGGAGGTTCATAACTATTGTTTTTAAATTAACATGACAATAATTAAACTGAAGCCACTCTTGGTGGATACAAATTGTTAATTTCTGCATTTACTGCCTTGATTTATCTTAGGAAGTAGAAAGGGTTACTACAATACAAAGTACGTATAATATTATGAAGTCAATTCTAAATACAAATTTTGTATTTAGAAGAAAATGAATTTCTTAAAATTTTTCTATAATCAAATAAATGTCCTGAAGAGTCAATTTTTGTGAACTGTATTACTATTTAGGGTAGAATTTTGTTTAAATTTACATCATGTGTAAGATAAAGTAGGTTTATTCAAAAAGCAAAGTTACAGCTGAATATATATCCAAATTAGAATATCCTAAATAACAGAATATAATAATAAGGCAACATAATTTCATTATGTTGCCTTTTATGATCTGCTTATACATTTGTAGTTAATATTCTTGGATAATCAAGCCATTAAACCCACAGGACCTCCCTTCTGTATTTTAACAACTTAGGTTTACTACATATTTTTTCAAACTGAGTGGTATCTGCACGTATATCCAAAATATCATAGCAATAATTCAAATTTATGTTTTAAATAAGAAACAAAATCATATATATTTGATTTACAAATTGAAATAACCATTATAATGTATATTTCCATTTTGTTATAGGTAGGAATAGCTTAACATTTGCTGTTGACATTCTACAGGTGTTCCTCGGGCAATTTAACTGTGCTGTTTTTTCAATTGCGCCAAGGAGCAGTGAAGACAGGAGGATCATAAATATTGGGTTTAAGTAAACATGACAATAGAAAATTTGAAGCTTTGCTGGTGGACAAAAATGAATTTCTTTTTATTGCCTCTATTTATCTCAGGAAAGAGGAAGGATTTCTACATCAAAGTATGTATTATAAATTGAAATCCTTCAAATGTTTGTGTAATCAAATAAATGTCCTGTAGAGTCAGTTAAATGAAATGAGCTTTCATGAGCAGGATTAGCATTTAGTATAGAATTTCTACAAAATATATTCTCCAAATATTCAATAATTAGGAAGAACTCCTATTGCTCATATGCAGTGTTAACTACAGTATTAAGCAGCAATTAAATCAGGATTTTTCAATTTTACTGACTCTGTATAAGTAGATTTACATGTGTGAAATTTTAAATAAATCAAATTATAATTATTTAAGATGACAAATCCAGTGCATCAATTTAGTTCAATTTCTTCATAATTGAAGTGTAATAAATCAAATAAGTGTAATATGTTTCTGTGATGATTATAATAATCTAATAAATGATATTGTATACCCTTCAGATCCTACTGTTTTGTAGGTGGTTCTAGGAATAATATATACAATAAACAATTTTCTTTTCAACATCAGGAACCATAATTAAGTAGAATTACATATAAATTTAACACCTGTAATTAACTGCATATTTTTTATTAAATGAAATGACATCTGCATATATATATATATATATATATATATATATATATATATATATATATATATTTACAAAATTTCATAGCATAATAATATAAATTTATATTTTTTTCAGGAATGGCTGAAAATTTTTTATGTATATTCAAGATGCAAGGTTTCAATCAGTCCATTGATTCATTGTCAGAATTTCAGTCAAAAGAAGTAACTGCTATTTTTAAAATCCAGTTATATCAATATTAAACTTGCTGAAGTAGAGATGGTGAAAGATCTGGTTTTATTATATTCAAAGGCTCTATATTTGATGATCTGCATGCATGACGATTACTGAATGATGGTATGTACAATCTCAATTACTTCAAATCCATGCTTGCAGTATGTAGGCTCAGGAAATGTAAATTCAGAGAAAAAAATTAACATTAAGCATTAATAATTGCTATAGGCTTGAAGTAAATTCATTGAAGAGTAATTTTGAATATTAGATTTCATCCAAAATCCATTTCAATTTGAGGAGAATAGTGGAATGACTACAGTTCTCTCAAAATATTCTGCAAAAATGCATTGAAGTGAAAATACTTTCATTTTTGATGAAGCCTTTCTCAAAAAATTCATAACAACTTTTCACATAGGGTTCCCAGTAATCTTGAGAAATACTTTTTCATTCTGAAAAGATGTGCATCCTATATCTGGTATTTTTCTGTTTTAATAATATAAATTTTTGTTATATTTTAGGACAGAATGGCTTCAGATTTTCAGAGAATATTTTACAAGGATTCAAGCTTCTTTACAATCTATCTAGGTCATAATTGTTAATAGCAGATATTGTTAAAATCATGTTAAATTGACAATGAATGTGATGAAGCAGTTCAGTTGGCGAATGCTATGAAATTATCAAATTTAAAGGCTCCATATTTGGTAATATGTATGTGGGAGGATTACTATATCAAGGTTTGTATAATTTTATTTTTACTTTACCTCAATTTCTTAAAACTCATAAACCATTTCATAATTATTCAATGATGATGAATCCAATGTAATCTTTGAAGCTCACAAAAATAAATTCAGAGTAGAAAGTATTCAAAATAGAAATTACTGTAGAATAATATAGAATAATATATGAGAACTACCTGAAATTTTATTATCTCAACTTCTTCATATTCATATGTTACTAATAATCTCAATGATTCTGGACACCATTCAGCTATTTTTGGTTACTATGTTCACTTTAGTATGTAATTTCACTTGAGTTTTGAAAGAATCATGGAATTACTGACGTTTTTCTAGAGCTCTTTGAACAAATATGGATCAAAAGAACATTATCTATCAAAATATCTTTATTTCGTTTACTACTGACCATACTGCAGAAAATCATCGAAAATAACTTTATATGGCTATCTAAAGCAATTATTGGTGATTGTTTCCGAATTTCAAAACATGCTCACGATATATATTTTTGTTTTAGATAAACCAGAAAGTTTTCTATTACATTTGAAGGATCAAGACAACCATTTGGGTCCATATTTCAAGATTCACTATGAAGAGATAGATCCTATTGCTCAAACCCATTAGGATGAACAATAAAACATGCTGATAGTGCACAAGTGTATGGATCTTATTTATTGGACAGATTTGTACAATAATAAGGCGCTCCAGTTGTGGTTATATCAGGTCAAATATACCACAGTAACATTATTATTATTATTAGTAAGAGAGAATTCAACTGTTATTCAACTCTATTATGTACAGCGGAATACTATGTCAACACTACATCTTTGATAAATACGTCGACTTAGAAGGTGATAGATTGAATTACAACTGTGTAAATCAATTTCGACTGCGTGCTGCAAGTTACGTTGGACCGCAAGATTATGTACATAATCTTGAGACTAACGAAACTACAGCGGATCGCGTTGTAATTTTACCCAGCTCTTTCACTGGAGGTCCGAGGTATATGGTTCAAAATTATCAGGACGCTATGGCGATTGTTTGCAAATACGGTAAATCATCTTTATTCGTGACTTTCTCCTGTAATCCTCAATGGTGAGAAGTCGAAGAGATAAATAAATTAGGCTCTAATATATTAAATCCACAAGATCGCCCGGAATTAATTGCTCGCGTATTTGAACAAAAAGGGAAAGCCTTTTTCGATGATGTATAAGTGTGTTCCAATGTCATGTCCTGCAAATACATTTTCAAATATATCATTAAAAGTCCGAATGCCGTCGTTATTGGAGTACAAAATGAAATAATTGCCGATGATATAAATGAAAAGTAAATGAAAGAAAACGTAAAATTCATATTATTGTTAAAGTTCAAAATTTCTATAACATTAATTTATATCCTAAACATTAAATTAATATTGAAATATTAACAAATTTTATATTATACTCTTATTCGTAATACGTGATTGCTACACTAAAGAGATTTTGTACATGATCAAAAATATGATTGTTTGCAAAACCAATGAGAGAAGAATTTCTTATCATTGGATAATAAGAAAATGTTTAATATTGTCATATTTTATTATTTGAGTATAACTGAAGTTATTGTGATATTATCAATAATCTACAAATCAACCATCAATGTTCTTGGTAGTATTTGTTACTTTGTGAAATTTAGTATATTGATCCTTTGTGCAATTGCTAAGATCTGAGATTTTACATGTGTGCAGAAATCATAACATTTTTTAATTTGTATTTTTCAGATGAAACGTGCATTGAAATTTATTAAAGATTTTGTACATTATTTGTAATGTTTATGCTGCAATGTACTAATGTATAGAATTTCATGTATCTACAATTAATAGGCAAAACATTCAATTTATATTCTAGACATTGGATGCTCCTTATGTTACACATGGAATTATTAATGGTTTTTCATATAATTATACTTTTTTGTAGTGAACAGTATGTAGTTTCATTTAATAAGTGGCAAAATTATAACCAATGTGTGTATTTCTTAATTAAGCTTCAACAATTTTAAGATTATAAGAACATGAGAAAACAGTATTTATTAATTAATGTTTCTATATTTTCATGACATTCATTTTGTATTGTAGTCTCTTAACAATTTTGATTAATAAAATATTTTCATTAGTGCACTTAAACATTACAATGTCAAGTTAAATTTTTTGTCAAAATTAGAATTAGATTCATTTATGCAACAAATAATACTAATACAATATATATATATATAAAATTATTATTAATAATAAATATATAATATCAACAATACATTTGAAATATATATCATAATTAAGAACAAGGAAATGAGAAGCAACTGATGAAAGGAAGTTGTGAGATAATTCATTAAGTTATAATAACAAAAATTATTTCTTGCAAAAATTGATGGTAAGAATATTTACAATGTGTTTGAAAAATATTGAATATTATTTGTACTACACGGTTGGAGCAAGTTAATATCGATATTTTTGTTGAATACATTCATTGTTCTTAATAGCTTTGACTTTAGAAAATAGCAATTGATGAAATACCAATTGAATTACATTGAATTGATGAATTTGAGAGCAATTATTAGAACATTATTAGACAAAATAATGTCTCACATAGAAAATAGAGCGACCAAAAGACAGAAAATTAACAATTTCTTCAAATTTATATTTCCAATGAGTTTCTTATAATAGTTTGAGGTAATAGGTATTATATAATTGTAAAAGCTCAATGATTTCATAATATATTCACTCAATGCTGCAATATATTTTTTCTTAAGTAATATGTTATGTCAAAAATAATGGTAGTAGGGAAGGGCATATCTTGAGATGCTCGAATAAGAAGTTAAATTATCTCAAATAGTGATGAGGCTACAATCGAAATTAGTTTGTGGTATAAAAAATTTATGTATATAATTTTTTTTTCATTTACTACAGTTCTTTATACATGGCATATTTTGAAATTCACAAGTTTCCTTAATGTGATGTATATTCTTCAATAAGTTACATAGATGAACTATTTTTGAATTAATTCATTTCTATATTGCTTCAAAAATTAAACCCGTGGAATATATGGAATAAATTTTTCATAAATCACAGACAAAAATATTGAACTTCCATAGAATGCCGTTCTATTGAATTTCTTAACACAGAATAATTCAAAGTATTAATCTATCATAGAATAATATTTCATTTCAGAGATTATATTGTTTCAAATTTTCAAGAGTATTCATTAGTGGTGTTTCATTAGTGTGAGAGAGTGGACCCGTGCTTTCCGAATTTAATATAGTTTTATTAAATTAAATTGCAGTAAGTAAGTCATATCTAACAATTTTATATTATGTGATGAATTTACTTAATTTAATATTTGAATCAATTTATATATTATATTTTTTTAATTTAAAAGAACCAATATTCATAAAATAATGCTTTTTCAATTATTCCCGCCAAATTAATTTTCAAATCAAATCAATTTAAATACTTTAATGTCTTCATAATTTTCAATTTCAAATATATATTAATAATTTTATAAATCAACTAGATTATATTTTTCAATTATTCAAATTGAAAGAAAACCACAATATTCGTGAAAATATGTTTTCTCAATTATTCCCGCCAAATTAATTTTCAAATCAAATCAATTTAAATACTTTAATGTCTTCATAATTTTCAATTTCAAATATATATTAATAATTTTATAAATCAACTTGATTATATTTTTCAATTATTCAAATTCAAAGAAAACCACAATATTCGTGAAAATATGTTTTCTCAATTATTCCCGCCAAATTGATTCTCAAATAACATTTTTCTATTACAACATGGTGGAATAATGACGATAATTTTTGTAAAAATTGTATCACCTTATTTTTCAACAATTATGATTCAAGTTTTACAATCTCTCATTTATAAAAATTTATGTTATATTGTATTTGCCTTTCAAACCTGTAAATGAAAATTGAAAATCAAAAAATTACCACGATTTCAATATTTCATAATAATCTATTAAGTTCAGAAATATACATTATTACTGAAAAAGTGTAGAAACTAATAAAATTATCGACATTTCATCATTTATAATTGAAAGTGAATCGATCAGTGTATGGAATATTATTATAACGAAAATGATATATGAATATGAAATGAATTTTGTATCAAAATATCGTAATAAATTCTTTTTTGTTGATTACACCTCAATTACTATAACAATTTTTTGCAGATATAAAAAGACAATGACGAAAAGGAAGAGACCCAATTTGACGAATAGGAAGCCCAAAGCTAAATCCAATGCAAAGAAAAGTGCTGGTGAGGATAAATCCGTCTATTCAATGAATTTATAATATATATATATATATATATATATATATATATATATATATATATATATAAATTGAAATTGATTTATTGACTGTTTTTTAGCAATAACAGGCTTCTTTCATATGGAAAACTTCATTTTTGTTAACTTTTCGTTATATATCAGAACTTTATCAAAACTAATGAATCTTATTAATTCATTAGTTTTGACTAAGTTGTGATATACAACGAAACGTTGACAAAAATAAAGTTTTTCATATCAAAAGAAGCCTGTTATTGGTAAAAACATTCAAAATAAAATATCTTAAACAGATAATAAATCAATTTATAAATATATAATATATATATATATATATATATATATATATATATATATATATATATATATATATATAAATTGAAATTGATTTATTGACTGTTTTTTAGCAATAACAGGCTTCTTTCATATGGAAAACTTCATTTTTGTTAACTTTTCGTTATATATCAGAACTTTATCAAAACTAATGAATCTTATTAATTCATTAGTTTTGACAAAGTTGTGATATACAACGAATCGTCAACAAAAATATTCAATATATATATATATATATATATATATATATATATATATATATATATATATATATATATATATATATATATATATATATATATATATTCAGGTCAATGGCCTTTTGATGATGAATATCATTAATAAAGTATAGTTATCTATCTATATAAAATACTGAAGTTCTATGGTTAGATCTGGTCTTATGAGAATCATTGATATATAGAAATTTTCACATATAGTGAGATATAAAGTAAATAAATAAATATAAAGTATTCACATAATATAAAATATTCAGTTCATGATAATACATTTAAATATTTTCAGATATAGTTCCATACCCTCAAGATGAAAATGCTTTGGAAGAGACTAAAACATCCATGTTTAAACCCATTCATAGTGAGTTAAATTTTTAAATTTTTTTAATAACGAAAATGATATATGAATATGAAATGAATTTTGTATCAAAATATCGAATGTATTGTATTCAAAATGAATCTTATTAATTCATTAGTTTTGACAAAGTTGTGATATACAACGAATCGTCAACAAAAATATTCAATACATATATATATATATATATATATATATATATATATATATATATATATATATATATATATATATATATATATATATATATATATATATATTCAGGTCAATGGCCTTTTGATGATGAATATCATTAATAAAGTATATTTATCTATCTATATAAAATACTGAAGTTCTATGGTTAGATCTGGTCTTATGAGAATCATTGATATATAGAAATTTTCACATATAGTGAGATATAAAGTAAATAAATAAATATAAAGTATTCACATAATATAAAATATTCAGTTCATGATAATACATTTAAATATTTTCAGATATAGTTCCATGCCCTCAAGATGAAAATGCTTTGGAAGAGACTAAAACATCCATGTTTAAACCCATTCATAGTGAGTTAAATTTTTATTTTTCTGCCTTTATACCTTGATGTTTTTGAAATCATTATTTGAAACTGATCTATTCTATTATATATACGAAATATGTATGAGTATATAAAGTGTATACAAGTGTATGCATATATACAACAATTGTCCCATATTTCACATATTCACCTCCGCTTCAATATTTATTTGATTAATTCGTTAAATAAATCCATAAAATAATGTTATAATACACTTTACATATTGAATACCAGTGCATTCATATTTACAACTATAACTATATCCATTTCCATGTATTCATATAGTTTATTTCTTCATGAAAATAATAATGAAATATATATAATATATCAATATTCATTAATTTATTAATTTATTCAACCATATTGTTCCCTGCAGCTAATCAATTGGAAAATAAATCAAGCGTAGTAAACAACAGGACTGAGGACTCCACGTGGCTTATCATTAGAGGTACCCGGAATCAAGGTAATATAAGATATTCTTCATTTTCAAGAAATCACCAATGCACTGCTAATGCAGTGTGTGCATTGGTTTATTCTCAAATAGTGTCTGTTAATCTTTGGAACAGTAATACCATTGACAATATTTTGGATTTCGGTGACGTTTTATATAGAAAATCAATTTTAAGTAGGACAGCCGTCACTTTAGCGGATAATAATATGGACCTATTAGTCATTGAAATTTACACTAAATTTGTTATAGACGGTGTTGCCATTTGTTTACATTTAGATGAAACGGAAAGCGTAAACGGTAGGGTGGGAATAGAAAGTGAGGGTCCGTATTTTACACTTGCCCAAGGGTTGTTGCGCCTTTTCGCCACGTATAATTTATTAGTATTTACCGCTGGGGGGCTGTCTGTGGCTGTATTTAGGTTAGATTCTTTTTCTTTGTTTTTGATTCTCATTCTAGAGATGAAAGGGGATGTCGCACAGATATAGATGGTAAAGCGTGTACATTGCGATTCAACAACTTTAACAATCTGCGTAATTATTTCATAGACTTCCATAATTGCGAAACTCCATATACGCTCTTCCCTGTCGTTGTTGATGTTCTTAATGTCGCCGATGAATCGTTCGCTGTTTTGGCTTTTACTAATGTCTCAATTTCACCATCGATCGAAGAACGGACTATCATCGCCGAAGATGATATGAGCGCGACCGCGATTAGTGACATTAGTATCGCCGTTAGTAAAAAATCGGTTAACCGCAAAATTAAAAAACCGGTTATCGCTAATGAAAGACAAGGTACCAACGAGTGTCGCCAAAATAAAAACATGCATAAAGGCGCCATCGGACTAACTGAACCTGATTTACATTACTTGGGTGAAATGTGTTCGCAGTGCACATTTTGTGCAGCTCTATTTTTTAGTGCTGAGAACAAATTGTGTTGTAAAAAAGGATCTGTTCGAATTCCAGTACACAACACCAACTATCCAGATTTACTTACGGCACTATTGACCAACTCGCACCCAAAATCTTCGAAATTCATCAAGGAGATTCGTAAGTATAACACCCTACTAGCATTCGGCTGTACGAAGGCTACTCTAAGAACAGACATAGGCCAAGGCGCTCCGGTTGTGGTTATATCAGGTCAAATATACCACACCGTATCTAACATCGATACATCTAATGTACAGTTTGGATCTCTGTACTTTTTAGATGCAGGAGAGGCCATGCAGAAACGAGCAGCTAATGCGGTAAGTAGAGGATGTGATCTGGATTTACTGGAACAGATAGATTCTCTTTTGCGGACAGTGAACCCTTTCGCACAACAATATTGTTCGTTGGGTCAGTTAGTACGAAACGAAGAGATCGCGCATGGCGTAGACCGTGTTCCTCGGCTTGGATTGTATTTTCATACGGTACCCGGTACGGATCGGAAAGTTCACGCAGCTCCTTCTAATATAAACGAAATCGGCGCTGTATTTCGCAGTTTTGACGGTGAAGTCCCACCACCCGGACAAGTGCGCGTTTACTACAGACAAACTGGCTTCATGGACATTCCGAAATTGTCTCCAATCGTTGATCCCATTTGCTATCCGCTGCTTTTTCCTTACGGCGAATTGGGCTGGTCCATGAATTTAGAGAGACACCAGTTTATCCGCAGAACTCGCGTTAGTAAGAGAGAATTCGACTGCTATCGCCTTATGCGACGTGCCGGAGAATTCAACTCTATTTTGTATTGCGGAAAACTATGTCAACAGTACATCGTTGACAAATACGTCGAGTTAGAAGGTGATAGATTGAATTACAACCGTGTAAATCAATCTCGACTGCGTGCAGAAAGTTACGTTGGACTGCAAGATTATGTACATAATCTTGAAACTAACGAAACTAGAGCGGGTCGCGTTGTAATTTTACCGAGCACTTTCACCGGCGGTCCGAGGTATATGGTTCAAAATTATCAGGACGCTATGGCGATTGTTTGCAAATACGGCAAGCCATCTTTATTCGTGACTTTCACCTGCAATCCTCAATGGCGTGAAATCAAAGAGAATTTGGGCTCTAATTTATTACATCCACAAGATCGACCGGAATTAATTGCTCGCGTGTTTGAACAAAAAAGGAAAGCCTTTTTCGAGGATGTTTTAAAAAGCAAAATTTTCGGTACAGTTGTAGCGTATGTTTATGTCATCGAATTCCAAAAACGGGGTTTACCTCACATGCATTGTCTTTTGACTTTGTGTGATGAGGATAAACTGCGGGAACCAGAAGACGTAGACAACTATATTTGTGCCGAGCTTCCGGAAGCAGATACGCGTCTTTTTGGCTTAGTAATGGCTTCCTTAATTCATGGTCCATGCGGCAACCGGGGCTTAAATTCCGCGTGTATGGAAGATGGTATCTGTTCCAAAGGTTATCCTAAATCCTTCGTCGAACACACGAACATTGATGGTGGTAGGCGACCACAATATCGTCGCAGGGATAACGGACGCTTCGCGGTTTTTACTCGGCGTAACGGCGAGGTGCAAAGAGTTGATAATCGTGACGTTGTGCCATATAATCCTTATTTATGTTTAAAATACGAGAGCCATATTAATGTGGAAGTGTGTTCCAATGTCATGTCCTGTAAATATATCTTTAAATATATCAATAAAGGTCCGGATGCCGCCGTTATTCGGGTAGAAAACGAAATTATTGTCGATGAAATCAATGCTTTTCTTGATTCGCGGTATGTTTCGGCGGGCGAAGCAGCCTGGAGATTGCTGGAATTTCCAATTCATGGAAAAAGTCATTCAATCTTCAGGTTACCAGTTCATCTACCTGGAGAACGTACGGTGTATTTCAACGACGGCCAAGAGGAGATTGCGCTGCAGAACAACCAGAGCAAACTTTCTGTTTTAGAAGCGTTTTTCGAACTGAACTCGGAGAATTCGGAAGCGAATAAGTATCTATATTGTGAAATTCCGTTGGTTTTTCGTTTCAATTATTCACAGAATCGTTGGCAAAAAAGACAACGAAAATGTAATATCATTCCGCGGATGTATACCATCAGTCCAAAACATGTAGAAAAGTTTCACCTTCGAATTCTCTTGCTCCACACACCTGGGCCCAAATCGTTTCGAGATCTCCTCACAGTAAACGGTATAGTTTATAGTACGTTCCAAGAAGCTGCTCAACAAAGGTATTTGATTTGTTCTGACGACGAATGGGAAAGAACCTTACAACATGCTGCCCTGGTTGATATGCCCGGTAGTATGCGCAAATTGTTCGCATATTTATTATGTTTTTGCGAAGTCGGACGTCCTTTATCTTTGTGGGACAGTTTCAAGGAATATATGAGTGAGGATTATCGAAGATTCGGTTTCTCCGCACGCATATCTGAAAAGAAAGCTCTCATTCGCATTGATCATATTTTACGTTATTTGGGTAAGACTGCAAGGGATTTCAATCTCCCCGATTATCATTCAGAGGCCGATGAAGATCTGCTAGATATCGACGAAGATCCTGTCGAAAATATGGGTGATATTGAAATATTTAACCCCCAAGAGTTGAATTCCGGGCAGCGTAAAGTATTCGATGTGGTTGTGAATGCGGTTAATTCTTCTCTTTCAGAACATCCGAGATATTTTTATTTGCAAGGCAGCGGAGGTACAGGAAAGACCTATTTGTACAATACCTTGATTTCGACCCTGATTTCCCAAGATATTCCTGTTATAGCCGTGGCTTTCACAGGTATAGCTGCATTATTATTGAAGAATGGTAGGACGGCCCATTCGGCGTTCAGATTACCTCTGAACCTTGGACCGGACTCTCATTCTTCGATAACTGCACAAAGCGAAGAAGCCACGCTATTAAGGAATGTTCGATTGATAATTTGGGATGAAGTTACCATGGTAAGTTATTACGCTTTGAATGCTGTGGATAATCTTCTTCAAGACGTATGCAACGACTGCCGACCATTCGGTGGAAAGTGTGTACTGCTAGGTGGAGATGTCAAGCAGCTGCTACCTGTTGCCAGTGGTAAAGTTCAGCAGATCGAACTCTTCTTCACGAATTGTCAGTCGTGGGAACATTTTCAGGTATTGCAACTGACCCAAAACATGAGAACTGGACCTGGGGAACAAGGATTTGCAACATGGCTTTCGCAACTGGGACAAGGTATCATTAATGAGAGAGGAAATGGCCTTCCGGATGACAGCGTACTTCTTCCGTCCCATTGTGTGACAGATGACGTAGTAAGGGATATTTATGGTGATCTGTCAGCAATTGGTACGGAGAATCTACGCGTACTTGCTGGAAGAACTATTCTCTGTCCCAAAAATGAGCAGTGTAACAGTTTGAACCATAGAATCCTGACTTCTTTGCCAGGTACAGTATTTACTATTTTGAGTGTAGATACGTTGGTTACCGAAGACGAAGAAGAAAAAGCAAATTTTACAGAAGAATATTTGAACAGTATAACACCCAGTGGAATGCCTCTCCATCGGCTCGACTTGAAAGTGGGAGTTCCCGTAATTCTTTTACGGAATCTATCACTTCAAGACGGTCTGATAAACGGTACTCGGCTGTTGGTGTTGGCTGTTTCGGAATTTCTTCTAACCGCTGAAATTGTTACTGGTCGTTTCTGCGGACGAAAAGTCCTTATTCCTCGCATGGACTTGACGTCCGTGGATAAAAACATACCATTTGTTTTGAGGCGGCGACAATTTCCGGTCAAACTTTGTTTCGCTCTCACTATAAATAAAGCACAAGGCCAAACGTTCGATCGAGTGGGTATTTATCTTGAAACTCCAGTTTTCTCTCATGGCCAACTTTACGTTGCATTCTCAAGAGTTCGCGATTGGAATTCAATCAAAGTTGAGGTGAAGAAAAACAAGTTTCAAGGTAAACTCCTTCGGTCGAATAAAGGTATTTTCACGAGAAATATTGTTTATAACAATATTTTGAGATTTATAGTGGGAGATGATTAAATCTTCTTCGCCGAATCGGGCCAATACATCTCATTCATGTATGTAAATCTGAAACCGAATTTGACCAATATACTCTATTCAATTCACAAATTTTAATGAACTGAACCATACTTACATTATATTAGATATTCCTCTTTTGATAATGACACTTTATTCAAGTTCCATTATCAAAATAGGAATACATTAAAGAACTGCAAGTTTGGTTAAGTATGTTAATTTCTGCGAGTTGCTTAGAGTATAATACCGATTGCGACCTTTTTTACCCAACAATGACAAGATATACTGATTGTGACTTTTTTCTTCCCTATTATGTACAACAACAATTAAAAATCCAAAAAAACATTTAAAATAAAAAAATACCAAAAAATTTCCGTTTATTATTTAAACATATAACTCAGTTACATTCCCACTACACTACAACACGTTGTTATATTGTATTAATATAACAATAACCACTGAACATTCACATACACAAACACAATACACATCCACAGGAGGAACTGACCTCTACGTGGCGCGTCCCCAGGTGGCGGATAGGGGAATGCTTACTATTTTCATATTTTAAGATGTGAATGGTAGGTTGGATATTTATTATCCCGCGGACCAAACAGATTAATGTTTTCTTGATTTCTTTTACAGCTTATTTTCCTCATATCTTATTATTATTATATCTCATTTTGTATGACTCATATGTCATATCAATATTTTTCAATTCTAATTCTTACTTTTATATAACTAAATCCATATAACATTTGAACTGTCACTAATATATTTTTTATGCTCACAGGTACTTTATTTTATTAACACACTTAATGTTCATTTAAATAAGTAAAACTATAAAATAAACAAACAAGAGCATCACGCAGGCTGGTAAAGATTGGTCGAATCACAGGATAGTCAGAGTTTCAATGTTTTTAGTTTTATAATAACCTACCTTTCAATGTGAAAAATGCCTATGAAGCCAAAGTCAAGAGGTAATAAATATATGATAGAATAATATTTTTATAATGTATATATATATATATATATATATATATATATATATATATATATATATATATATATATATATATATATATATATATATATATATAAATTTATAGATTTTTATTGAGAAAGAGCTACTAATTAAAAAAATAATTCATAAAAAAGAATGATGGAGGCAATCCTTTGCCATTGCTTCTACACCCAAAAATTTTCTGTTGATTATTTCTTCACATATCTTATAACTAACAAATTTTGTTCTTCATGAAAAAAAATGTGAAATCCATATTATTGACAATATTTGAAATTTTCGTATATGTTTGTAATTTTTTAAATCAATCAATTAATTTTCTTTTTATAGAAACTGTGGCACTCCAAGAATTCAGTGCATAGGAACAAAGAAGACTTCAAGTGTTCATGCTTTATAATGTATTTCCTAATGTGAAAAAATCATCAGTACTTTTCTGAAAATTTGAGTCGCAGATAAATATATGATATGGAGTTCAAAGAAAACTTAGTAGAACAAAAAATATGATAACTCTTTCGAAAACTACTGAAGGAAGGAAGCCTCACAGTCAATGACAAAAAAATGTCACTCAATGGTGAATCAAATTAATCAGATAAGTTAAGGATAGGTTTTTTTATAACTGAAGGTATTTCCTAAATTATCCAACATTTAAACTATGAAGATGATATAAAATTCATAATATTTCAAATATTTAGAGATATTTTCTTGCTTATTCAATTTTTTCATTGATATTTTACATTTGAGAATGATTCAAAATTGTGAAGATCTATTGATTACTGCTCAAATAATTAATATATATGTAGTATATTTTACATTGTCTTTTGTATGGAAGATCATAAAAAACAATGCAAAATAATTTATGTGCACAAATCTTTTCTCCTGTAATTGCTAAGAAAATATTTGTTACAAGCATAACATTTTTCAATTTGAATTCTCCAAAAAAAAATTATTTATAATAACTTTCCACATAGGACTACCAGTAGTTATGAGAAATACTTTTAATTCTGAAAATATGTGCAACAAATGTCTTCCTATCTTAATAATATAAATTTATGTTTTATTTTAGGAGGGAATCCTAAAAGGAAGAAGTAATCAAGCTTTTTCACATTCCATCTACGTCATAATATTATCTCGCTTTTTTGAGATTTGGGTATATGAAATAGCAGATATTGTTAAAATCCAGTTAAATCAACAATGAATATGCTCAAGCAGTTCAGATGATGAATGCTATGAAATTATTGCATTTAGAGACTCCATATTTGATTATTTTGTATGTGTGTGGATTACTATATCAAGGTTTGTATAATTTTATTTTATTACATGATCTTAATTTCTTAAAACTCATAAACCTTTTCATTATTATTCAATGATGATGAATCCAATGTAATTTTTGAAGCTCAGAAATTTAAATTCAGAGTAGAAAGTATTCAACGTAGAAATTGCTGTACTATTTGATGAAAAATTGAACCTGTGTGATTTCGAGAAATCTTCATTAAAGACTCATTTAAATTTGGAACGAATGATGAAATTACTCTACTTTTTATAAACCTTTTTTTAACAAATGATGATAAAAAGACTATTCTCTGCAGTCTACCCCAGTAAAATCATTTAAACAACTGTATGCAGAGAGAATTCAAAACAATTATTGGTAACTCTTTCTGATTTTAAAAAATGCTCACATTTTTTAAAATTTTTTTCAGATATGGTGGAAGATTTTCAATTACATTTCTAAGATGACTATAACCATTTGTGTACAAAACTGAATGGGACCATTAAACATGCTGAACATGCACAAGAATATGGATTTTTCAGTTCAAAATGCATAACATTTTTCAATTTGAATTGTCCAAATGAAATGTACTTTAAAATATATCAAACATTTTGTTGAATATTTGTTATTCCATATGTACGATTTGCATCATGTTCATTTACTAATTATATACACATTGAAATTAATATTATATATTATTTATTGTAATATATATATATATATATATATATATATATATATATATATATATATATATATATATATATATATATATATATATATATATATATATATATATATATATATATATATATATATATATATATATATATATATATATAAACTCATTTTATCGTAGGTGTAATACTGTAATGCAGTACAAAAGCGTTGGTCACGGTGTGATAAAAACCTTCAAATGATTTTGGTTTTTTAAAGTTTAAACTTCAAATTGAGCCACAGATTATTCTCACTATTGATGGTGCTACATCGACGATCTGGATTATTTCTGTGGATCTATATTTTCAATGATCTGGCTACATAGCCGATTTGGCCGGATAGGTGGATCTATATTTTTACTGATCTACTTATCTATTGATCAACTGATTTATGAATCTACTTATCTATTGATCAACTGATCTATTGATCAACCGATTCACTAGTAAATTATAATATCCATACTCGAAATACTTTGATATATGGCATTGTTATGGAGCGATGTTGAAAGAGTCAGATTGATAAGTAGATATCATATCTTTGTATAATTGTAGTTTATTGATTTTGGCGTCTTGCCACAGAACTACAAGAGAACATAAATTCCTATCATTCAGTTCCCTGGAATGAAATTGTTTCCATGCGATGCTTGTATGATCGAGCGTATTTTACAAGTCAGGCCAAATAACCTTACAAGACGATAATGGTAATAAACCGAATAATGGCATCGCGCAACTTCCAACAAGAATAAATTTCGGTTCCTGCTGAGAGTTTCTTCGAGTCCCTTGAGGTATACAGATACCAGCCGTCTTAATTACCTTAATCTGGAAAATGACTAGAATATAGCAGGAGATGTAAATAACGGGAAGTAAATAATTATACGAGAAAACTAAGTTCCACTCTTCGTGGAAAATCTCAAATTTCGAGGAGTTGGTAGAATGATGTCACTCCATTCCAATTAATTCGATATTTTTACACAGAATAAGACTATTGAAGTACTCGAATGTTTCAAATCATGGGCATATCAAGTTACTCAGAAGACTTTTTCGGGCCTCCATTTCACCCATTCATTTCAAATTCCCAGTAAAATATCAACTGAATTTCATACATGTTTAGTTTTGAAAATATTCCTATTACGATTGAAAATTCAACAAGTTTTTTAGAAGGTTATGAGGAATTATGAAAGTTACAATCTTTTTTATAATACAATTTGTCACAAAAACGTCACGTTGTAAAAACACGGATGTTTAGGTATATTGTTTCTAATCGGCAAAGCTTTAACACACATGTTTAATGTATAGAATACAATAATGACTGCTATGACATGAGTATTATTCTCATTGAACGCAATATGAGTTTTCATATTTGAAAATTTGAGTAAACTCCATGAAAAACATGAATACCAACTGAAACAAAAATGTTTCAGTTGGTTTGAAAACAAACATTTTTTCACAACAACTAATAAGTTTCGTTTATATATATTTTACATGTTAAAAAATTGACATCTAAATTGAATCTTAATTTTGTCTTTATTTTCCTAGCTTATTTTTTGTTGGAAGAATTCTGCATAATTACTGCTGAATTTAAATATATCAATATATTCATCTTCGGAATGGAGAAAACATATTATTTTCTGAAATTTCAATTCTGTCTCCATCTTTCTACCGTATAGGTTATTTGAAGAATTATTATTTGATCAATATCAGTGAATTAAGCATCGACGTCAATACTGAGACTCCTAATAGAAATTTTTCAAATTAAACTCTCAGGGAGCTGTCTACACAAATGATGTCAACGAGAAGGAACCTAACACTTTCGAGAGTGAATTGAGTGCGCTTCGAAAAATCATCGAACTCTTTGAATGATAATCAGATATAATTGTTTCATCATTATTATGAATCATCAGCCTAATTTAATCAATCAATCAAGAATCGATGACTTTCAAAACGCCCCCAGGTCCTAAATACGAATGAGGAGAATATTAGTTCGTGCTCTATTTACGTGAGCTCCCTCTATCGAAGAAAAGACGTATGAACTCCCTCCAGCATTTTAGATTCCTACTCGTGACAGCATTAGTGAGAGTACGTAGAGGCTTTGTAGACATTTAATTCAAACATAAGAGAGCTTTGTCTGTAATGTGTCAGAATGGTCCCATGCCATATCGCTCCAGTTTTTGTTTGATCGCCTGGATTGTGAAAAAATTTTTCAATGAAAAGGGGTAAATTAATGAATAACATTCTCTATACACATCTTTTCAGAAATCATGTATTCATCTCAAAATGTATACATGATATCTATTAATAATTGAGAGATTAGCTATAAACTAAAGAAATATATGAACTTGTGTAAATATATATAGTACACAACTCTTGATAAAAAGGACAATAATCCTCGGAACGTTGAAAAATATATTAACCAAGTAAAATTGCATTATTTAACCTGCCAGAACTGCAGGTGAATACTGAGAAGTTTTGTTGAACATAAATGTGCAGTACAGATTTTCAGGAATACAAGTTCCTTTTGATATTACATATTGAAGCTATAATCTGTGTAGGAATTCGTATGCCATATTACGTACTTTCATATTGAAATCAATATATTTTTGTAATCATTGAATCAATATTATTACTCTAAACCGAACTTGTTTGACGGGAAACATATAAAGGGATGGGAAGTATCATAGCCACAGTTTACCCTGAGGACATAATAATAAATCCACTAATACTTGAACCTCTTGGAAGCTGCAATTTTCATGAGAAATAGAGAATAATATAGTGGAACTTCTAGCGTGCAAGTATAATGAAAATGTGCGAATAAGATATATTCTATTCGCTGCTTGAACAAGGGCTGCAAGCCGAGAAGCAAAGGGGGCGAAAATGAGGGGTATCTCAGTGATATCGAATTCTTGAGCTAGAGTTGTACTTCTGAAGGCGGCGGCTTACGCGGTTCTCGAAGCTATTTATAAAGGCTTATTTTACATGAAATAATGGTTGGTTTTGTAGAAGATAGCCCACAGGGAATTTAAATTGGTTTTATAAAGTATTCGGAACGAAAATTATGACAAGTTGGCGTGATTTATGCGGTTCAGCTTTCGCGACTTGACGGTTTTCCTAACACTGTGCGGGAAAGCGTCGAGGGTCTGAGTGAGTTACGTTCTGCTACGAAGGATTATTTTTCATCAGTTGTGAAAATGAAATCAGTTTTCACAGTTCAAACTTTCTTCATTTCTTCTAACAACGACGTTGATTTCTGAAGCTTGTCTTCCCTGTCTTTGACTGTATTTTAGACCAACTGCATCATCATCGATTGAAAAATTAGAAAGAAACACTATTGAGTATTGATATATATGAGACAATCTCTCTTTCGTGTATCGGCTGTTGAGTTTTGGACATAGTTTGTGAGATTATTGGTGAATCTAATGGGAGAAGATTGACGTACAGTTTTACTTAAGGCAATACGAAACATATTTGTTAGTGTCAATAGACTCCTCGAACAATATAATTATGATGGAATTTTGTTGAATGTTTGGTGCAATTGCAAGCATTTCGTTAAGATCAGTTGTACTGATCGTTTAGTAACAGATGAATAGCCTATATAATATGTCGAGTTAATTGAGCATTTTTGTAGAATGTAGCCTAATCTTTTCAATGGAACAATGAAAGACCTCGTTGAAACTGTCAAATACAGTAAAGTAAGATGGAAATTACATCATTGCTAGATATGGGAACATAAATCTATGAATTAAATAAACCAATGTCATAATAGGTTCCCAAACATTTGAAAGACACTCTTACAATTCTCTCGTACAAAACGAACTTTCGATTCACTAAAATTGAGTAATGATTCAAAACTCAAACTGAACTAGTAATGTACAAATGAAATTTATCAATTGGGCAAAACAAAACAAGAATAAATGTAGAAAAACAAACGAGTATTGATATTCCTTCAAGTCACATTGAAGTATTTACCTAAGTCAAGTGAATGCATCTATAAGTAAAAGAGCCTTTGTATCGGAGAATCTGTCTGAACACCGTAAATCACTGTAAATACCAGTTGTCGTAATTTGTTTCTCCTTAAAACAACTATATCAACTCATCATTCTATTTGCAAAGGAAAAGATATACGGTATCCAGTTACAAACGTTTTCCAGTTTAAAATTAAATTTATAACGAAATACCTCCCTTTGCATAAAGACAATCTGTTATTTATCACATTCAGCGGCAAGCGGAATAAATTTGGATATATTTTGTAGAAAGTAATTGCATTCGACTGAGCAGCTCAGTCACTGTACGGAAGGGACTGGAAATGTATCAATTTGAATGAAATCCTCGATTTGCCGAATTCTACACTCACTTTAACATCAGCTAATATTACTTTTATTTTCGAACTTGAGACTCTTTGTCACGACGAGAATTACCTCTCTCGAATTTCAAATACTGCAGTCAATATTTCAGCGTATATGTCCGTTGAACTGACGTCTCCCCTCGTTTATCCAACGAGAGTCAATACACGGAAAATATACGACGCTACTGTTTGAAAAAGACTTCAAACGACCTGGAAATGATAGTAGACATAAGTCGTTGTGAAATGTAATGGGGTATTTTACGAAAAGATTATTATGAACGATAAAACTGTCGTCCGGGTTGATACTGAGTATTTATGGCAGGAAAATTGGAATACTTGTCACTGAAAGAAAGTTTATATATGGAATTTTCAATTGTTTTTCAAGAGCGTGCATCTTAACCCATGTATATGCCAATTTTGTTCGCTTGTTTGTTATACGTTCATATTGTAACTCTTGCACTCATCCACATGAATAAAAGTCAAGGCCCCAGAGAGAGGCATAGAACATATCAGTTGAAGTAACCACTGTCGAGAGGGGATGGAGGAAAAATAAAAAATATATTGGAAGTCATTATCAGTTATACTATCACATATTACATTCAATAATTAGATTTCAGACACGAGAGCTTAGAGGAGATATTTCGATTGACAGAGTGAGTAGAGATTAAATAATTAGGTTTCTTGTGAATTTTCTTTAAGGGTACGCAAGAAATCGTATATTGTATTTTGGGGCCTGGAACCACATGACCAAAGTATGATAGTTTCGTTCAAGATCCTGGATATACGATATGTGTTCATCCTTTCTGATCAGTGGTATGTGAAGTCTAGTTTCACTCGTTAAATTCTACATGTAGTATCGCAGATCAAACCTCTCTGAAGTTTTCATATTATTGATTTTCAAAAACCACGTTTCAATAGCATACAACAAGACTAGAGACATCAATCGTAAGCAGACGTGTGTTCAACATTAATGTCCATTACTTATTATAGTTTTTCATGTATTCTTATTATGGATGTTATTGTTTGAAGAGAAGACGTCAGAGACCTTCAAGTCTCCAAAGTTTGGACCTTTGTCGCAAGATTGGCAGATGTTGGCAAGGTAAATTATGTACGATTCTATAACCGTGCGCATTGCGCTGACTTCTTTTGGTGATTTCTTTCCTCAATTAATTGAACCCTATACCTCGTTACATTATCAAATTATTACTAAATGCATTGTTTCCATGTAGGGGCGATATTTTAGTTTATTGCTGTAGGATATCTATTCTGAGGTATTCGCCAATATTGGTTATAAGTATCAGTATTTTTTATTTTGAAACGCGTTTTTCATTTTGGACTGGTTATTGGTTCACCTTACCGTTGTTCTACCTTCACTTCAAATATTCAATAATATAGTTCATGTTTTCTACCTAATAATTTTAAAATAGTTAATGTGAGTTGAACCTGGATTTCTCATTTATTTCTATATTAAAACTGGCCGATCTGGCGAACTTTGTACGCCCATTTATTTTCATTTGAATATTTCTCAAAAAAAAGGAAAGACATTTTCTACTATTTGTGCTACACTATCCTGTTTTTAATATTTATCCCGTGTGGAAGGATAAAGCAGGACTGCAATACTTCCTGTTATTTCAAATCAATCGAATCCTCTCCCTTCTATAGTTGAACAGCATGTTTCTAATTTCCTAGCAAGTACTTGTTCCATAAATCTCATCATTAATTATATGAGATCTTTGCTGGATATAAGTCAAAAAATGTTCAGAATTTAGTCCATTCCCGGAAACCAATGAATATAGTGGCTCGTGTGGCTATACCAATAGCGTCTATTTGATTTGACTCTTCGCACAATATTTTGGCGCATCATTGGTATTATTTTCTTATCAATAACAATCAAACTTTGCCTTGCAATATTCACATCCAAATATCATTGGTCCAATAGCAACGATTTGCAGTGAACTTAATCTATTTCAACGTTATAATTTAATGCAGGTCGATAGGAGTTAAACGCAACTTTTTCATATTGTTAATTTCGATTCCATAGATTTCGTACAACTTCATTTCGAGCTTCGCTTTGCTCGTCAGTTTGACTTGTTCTTCTTTATCTTTAACCTGCTGCATCGAGAGTTCTGCGACTTAAGTTTTTACATATAATAGCTATCATTTTTAAAGACGAAATTTCAACTGTGAATTAAAGCGAACTATATATTCTCCTTTATATACCACGGGCCATGTTAGTAAAGTATATGTGAGCCTATTCAAACTTACCAAAATTTTATAATAAATTGAAGTTTTGATAATAGTTGTGATAGCTCTGAGCTAACCGAGATGTGTGATAAGATATTCAGTTTTTTCACATCACCTTTTTAAGAATTAATAATTATTTCTTACTTACATTGTTAATTAGGTATTCTTCAATTTTCTGATTTTATACGCATTTTTTTCCTGTCAGTAATAAACACAACAAAAAAATAGTGACATCAGTCCAGCCGTTGATCTATATTTTAGATAGAAAACGTTTGTACGGGAAAAAGGAATGGTCTGTTTTTAGGGTTTTCCTGGTAGTTATTCGAATTTTTCTCGATGTGAAAACCATCCTTGGACTTACCAGAGTTCTGCGCTTACCAACACATTTAGCGATTCATTTTTATATTATTGATATATCATAAACTGACATATATTACATATATATATATATATATATATATATATATATATATATATATATATATATATATATATATATATATTATAATAACACTTCTACTACATATCTGCGGTTGGATTCTTCTTATTTCTGAACAGAACGAGGATTAATCCTTTTTGTACACCTGAATATATTTGCACTAGAATAATTTTTAAATATTCACGGCGACACTGTGTACGGTTTGAAAAATGCAGCATTTCAAAGTCAGCGAAAAGAATGCTTCACGATGGGGGAGCGAAACTACTTAAAATGCCCCGCCATCCATTCTTTCTTCTACTTTCAAAGCCCCACACTTTGTTTACTTGTCAAACGAAATTAAATTCATCAGTCAAATGATGTCGGCTGATTGTTTAATCGATAAAAGAAAGAAATTAGTTGAAAGTGTTTTCTCACAAAATGCTGAGGACCAGTGAGGGTTGCCTATTTCCAAAATGGAAATTTGTCCGTCAGATTGCCTTCAATGAAAATGTCTGTCGTTTAATTCCATCTTTCGGAAATTTATATTCCTTGATTTTGGATATTTAATTTTCAGTTGTCGCTTGACAACATGTTAGAATTTCATGTTTTTATAGAGCTTTGAATATATTTGTTCTTCTATTTGCATTTGAAATCTCATCGAGTAAGGTTTTTGAAAAGAATCATTCTATAAGTATCATAATTATGATCCATTTATGTCCATAAATGTTTTAGAGTCCCATTAGTTTACGGAACAAGATGGAAAATGTCCGATGCTTATCCATTTCGATAATCCTGAAACGAAGAATTTCTATCAAAGATAACTATCCCTCAAATATGTTTGATCAGACCTGGTAACGATTGTAATAAAGCAATATTTCACTAGTTCCAAGAAATTTTCTTGGATATTTTCTAGGATATTTTGTAATTTTTTCTCTGTTGTATTAAATATACAGTACGTATTTGTTATAGTTCAGTATCAACATATCAGGACAAATTTCAGAGACGACACTGTAGCTAACATCCTGTTAGTACTACTTTGAAAATTGATTGTTTCGAATTGTGCGTTGTTCCAAAAGCGCCATATTTCATTTTAAGTCTCGCTTTCCGCTAGTCACGCGAGCTAATAAATCAGACCGGATATATCTCTTCCGACCGGAAAATGTTATTACAGACATATTAGAACGGCAAGTTACCCTCAGACTGACATGATCCAGGGAGTGTACTAAGAATTTCTATGAAAAAAGGTGTTCGACAATATTCGATCGGAAATGATGTCATTTGAAACTGTTTCTTTGAGCATTTTTGTCGAATTTTAGTAAGTCGATCTTTTATTAATAACAATATTTTCAATTTCAGGAGCATTCTTTTGTTAACTTGAAATTAAATGTTAGTGGTGTATAATCCCAAATGAAATTTTTAGTTGTGTCAGACCAAGGTGAGAATAATAGAGGATATATATATATATATATATATATATATATATATATATATATATATATATATATATATATATATATATATATATATATATATATATATATATATATATATATATATATATATATATATATATATATATATATATATATATATATATATATATATATATATATATATATATATATATATATATATATTGATCGTTATTATTTCAACCGTACAATTTATGAAAATTAAATGTTTGGATATCAGGATAGCGGTTTGTGTGAAATACTTTATTTTCCTATACACTCAATATTTCGTCACTATTTCGTGACTTCTTCAGGAGTATACTAAAAACAAATGCTCTGTATCTGTATCTTTACCTTATTTCACCTCACTCACAGCAAAACTGTGCCATATCTTCAGTGAAATAGATGACCCTAAAGTTGCCAAATATAATTTCATCACGGGCAAAATGATTTTCACAAGACTCAAAGATAGAATACCACCTTCGTCAACATCAGACTGCATTTACAGTGTTCCATGCTTTTATTGTGAAGGAGTCTATATAGGCCAAACTTCCCAAACCATCAAAAGAAGAATAACTCTTCACAAGAGTGATGTTAAACTTCGCCCTGATAGATGTGCCTTAGCACTACATTCCTCACAACAGGGACATCGCTTTGACTTTGATAGTGTGGAGATACTGGATGTGGCTGCTAATTACCACAAAAGGGTCTTTCTGGAAATGGTCCACATCAATAGTAATCCTAACAGCATTAATAAGAAAACGGACGTTTCCAGACTTAGCTGCATCTACAGTTACTTACTTTCACATCATTTTAAGTAACCTTCGCAGACATTTTCCAACCTTGTTAGACTTTTATTTGTTACGTGTGAGACATGACATTTGTGACTACAGTATTCTATTCTCTCACCTCTGTGTTCGTTTTTCGGTGTCAATGTTCTCTGTGCTTCTTGTCAATTCATTCGATTGTTAATTTTGGTTATCATACGGAAACATTTTTATATCTACAATTTCAATTTCTACTGATTATTGTTTTAATTGTTTTAAATTCTGCTTATTTTACTGTTTATTATTATTATTATTTTTTAAATAACATATTCCTGTTGGATGGTTGTTGGCCATACCTTTTATTCTTAGTTTGCCGTAAGTTGTCAAACATAATTTTTACAAGTATAATTGTATGTAAATGTTTTTCAGAGTCTGATGAAGATTGCAATCACAATCGAAATATAGACCAGGCATCCAAATTGAATAAAACCTATTCATAGTGACCTTTCATTTGCCTATAACCCATACAATTACATTTAAATTACCAGGCAATACTCCTTCTGATATATATATATATATATATATATATATATATATATATATATATATATATATATATATATATATATATATATATATATATATATATATATATATATATATATATATATATATATATATATATATATATATATATATATATATATATATATATATATATATATATATATATATATATATATATATATATATAACGATCTCAACACTGTTATTCTTGGATTATTGTTCAAGTATTTCCCTCAATATTTCATTCGAAGCAATAGCACAAAAACTATTGGCATTTAATTCGAAGGATATAAAAATGTATTTTCATGCTGTTTGTATACGATGAGTTTGAAAAAACTCAACCGGTCTTCAAGAAAATTGGCATTTATATATATTCTGAACCGAATTCAGAGGAAAAATATTTCAATGTTTTGATTGGAATCCTCTATAGTTTTTAATTAAACAAATTGATTGATCATGAATATTTTGTCATAAATTCTTTGATTATTTTCGATCGTAAGTTCTATAATTCTCGAACAGAATAATCAGTTTTTTGACAGTGAAATGTAGTGTCGACTGTCCCATAGATTCTACGTTCCAATCTCAAATTTTCCATCCAATTCCAGTTTAAATAATAAGACACGTGATCTCTGATCTGAGTATTTACTACTATACTCTCCTTTTTCTGAAAGATTTTTCATTTTGTTCTAATGTCTTGTGTAGTATCTATACGAATCAATAAAATTGAAGCGTCTGTTTGTAATCGTCAATTAACTGCTTTTCACCGAATGCATATAAGAGTATATATGTTCTTATGTGCATGTAATGTATAAATGTATGTATCGACGTAGTTTTATATCAAAAAATCTAGTTTTGAAGTTTTTGGCTTCCTGTCTGTTGTTTGTTTGTTTGTTCTAGGTTTTCTACTTTTACATTTTTCTCAGTTGAATTTGTTTCGTTATTATTTCCATTCTCATCCAGACTCATCATGTTCTGATGAAAGACATGAAATAATTCTACCATTGAAATGGAAACTGGAAATAGTTTGAGTTACCAATGGTTAACCGTTCCATTGACTAATCAATGATGAATTATCTTACAGGGCGAAGTTACCAAAATGCAGGTTAGTCATTGAAAGTGGTCAAATGTTTCTTGCATGAATTCAGTCGTTAAAATATAATGAAAAATAAATTCTCGAATACTTAATCATATATAATTTCTTTCCCAATAACACTGCTAACAGTGTTCAAATCTACCTTCAAGTCAAATTCTCCCAGAAATTAAAAAAATTTTGTCAACGCCCCTAGGGTACAATTTTTTTTTCATTATTATATACCTGATAAGGAATAATAAATTTTGTAACTCTAGAGAGAACTTCATTCGAGGAGTCAATTGAAATGAAATGTAACGAATTAAACCACGTACAATCAAGAATAATTATCTTCAGAGACAAAAGTAATCTATTCTATAATTCCAATCTTACAGCGGGATACACTAGGCAATTCGTGTCGAGGATCAGTTAGATTTTCTTCTCCGCTAGAATAGATTAAACGATGTTCTTTTATGGCAACTTTTCTCAGAGAAGCCGTTTGTTAGTCTCAATCTGATAAACTCTAACTGAAGATATAAAATGAAAGGAATGAAATACAGAAGTTTAATTTCTGTATACCCTTTAGCAAAGTTTGCCAAACAAATTCGCTTCATTGAAATTTTCAACTTATAACTCTTTATCGCGCATTACAACTTTTATAAAGTCACGTTTGAGTTTGTTTTATATTTCGTTGAAATTATTATGAAAGTTATGGCAATAATTACGGTCGACTCATTACCGAATTCTTTTCATACTTTTACTACTATCCCTTAACTCTGCTGATTCTCTTTAATGGCCAGAACATAATAACATTTTGGTCTGTTATAAAAGACTCTGGTGTCCACAAAGAAATAGTAGAAATAAGGAGAGCCTTGATATATTCTCTTTATGAGTCACATATATACACATCATGATAACAGATTTGCTTTAGTTTTTCGATTGAACTGTGACTGTTTACTTCAATGTTCTTCCCAAATAGGGTCGAAAAATATTAGATTATGAAATACAAAATCATTTCAATGTCATCAAAAATCCGGACAATAACGA
Source organism: Henosepilachna vigintioctopunctata (assembly GCA_030704895.1). NCBI lineage: Eukaryota > Metazoa > Arthropoda > Insecta > Coleoptera > Coccinellidae > Henosepilachna > Henosepilachna vigintioctopunctata. The sequence goes on from JARQZJ010000102.1 coordinate 268,254, forward strand.
TAATTTCTTTTCATTCGGGGCAGCATCCAATTAGACAAAACAATAATAGTGTTTTTCAGAATGTAACTAGGTAAAACATGAGTCTGCTATTTAACACACACCCCATTCCTATCTGTAATGTTCGTCAATTAACGAAGAATAACTTCATTTTGAATTTCATTAACACTTCTTCTCGTGAGCTATTGTTTACTTTCGTTCATCTCAGATCGGGAAATTCTTCGCGACGAAAATTTCGCTTGGTGAGAAGGACTGGGCGTGGAATGTTATTTCTACAGGGTGTTCCAACAACTGTTCGAAGAGAAAAATGTGTTCATGTTTCAAATACTATTTTATTTATAGAAGGAAAACCCATGGTTTTATAAGGGGTCTTATTCTCACTAACGTGTTCAATGGTAGAGTTCTGGTAAACTTTTTGGTCTGTACTATATCTAGCACTCCGAAGAACATCCTGATCGTTCAAAATTCCATACAGTGTAATTCTATCTGTTCATGGAAAACATCAGTGCATTCTTCTACATAATCGAGTTTAATGTTTTCTTGGTACCTACAGTGCGTTCGCGACATGATTAGTGCGTACTTCGATATAAAGATGAAGCAGTTGAAGGAAACGAACAAGAAAAACAAAATTCAATTCTTGGGTGCATCTCACTGACGATTTTCATGAAAGGATGAAATACGGTATTTCAACGAGTTCGATGTCTTCGGAACGCACTCAATATTCACTCTCGAAAGTTACTATATATATATATATATATATATATATATATATATATATATATATATATCCCCGGAGGAGTCATACAGTCCTCAGGTTCAAACCGAATCGCTAATGATTAAAGAATTACCATCTCCAAAATAAGGGCCTACAAGCTAACATGGGCGTACTATAATAAGAAGTGCATTTCGACAGGCACCAAAACGAGGCATTTTAACACAACGACTCTTCCAGAGGCAATTTCAGGCAGCTGAAACAATGGTTATTGACAGTTATTCAAGAATTAGAAAAACAGAAAAACAAGAACGAGAAATTCTAAGAAAGATTGGCGGGCGAAATAGAAACGGAACTTGAATAAAAAGACCTCGAAATGAACTTTATCAAAAAACAAATAAAATAATGGAAGAAATCATAAATCGTCGAGTAAAGTTCTGCACATGTCTACAGAATGAAAGAGTCCAGAATGCCGTAGAAACTACTCGATATAATTATAAAAAGTAAATGCGGAACAGAGTGGCTAAAAGAGGTTCAAAAACCCCTTCAACAGATTAACATAAAGAATCTCAAATGTCGCTATAAAATCGTACATGGGAAGTTTGAGTAAAAATCAACGCGCCAACCTGGAATAAAATGGACAGATGAATGGAAGAAAGAGCATTTCGATAGAATGAAGCGTTCTTGGGAGTCCAGAAAGATGAAGCAGAAGCTCTAAAAGTGCGAATTCAAGTTCAGTTGCTCTCCTCATGGGGAACAATCGTCATAATAATAAATACTTAAAGATTGCAATGTAGAGGGAGGATCGAAGTTCAGAACACATCAATTTATCGAAATTGCGCAGGAATGATTTACGGATGGACAAAATTTATTATTTCGCGAACGCATAAAAACTGGAGGGATAACAAATTGCCCACTGTACCGTGAAATTAAAGGGAAAAATAATTAAAGTAGAAAGAGAATGACTTTCGCATAAAAGACAAGTTAATTAACGAATTCCAAATAGAGGTTAAAGAACATTATATTCAATTCGGAGTTCGATCTTTGCCTATAGATGAGTTTATTACGTAAGCCGCGTAGTGCCGATAGGGAACCGCCAGAACAGATCTAAACAAGCTACTCTGTTTACGATCACACAAAACAGATCACATGAATAAAGAATATTCAGTTATACAGAACGTGACTATTTTCTGCCTCAAAACGGGACTTCAGATTGTTGAAAACACTTGCACTTCACTCACATTTTATTAGGTCATTATCAAGACAGGTTAAATATTATGAATTAAAAATACTTGCAAAATATTTTTTCAACTAGTTATTTTTGTATATTTACGAACGAATTTGCTTAAATATCACTTTTTACTATGACTCACTTTACTAGTACTCACTTCGACTATCGACATCGCTTTCAAATCTGAAATATGTAAAAGGGTTTTTTTCAGACGTCCATAAGTTTTTCATCATTCCACCCAGCGAGCTTCTGTTAGAAAATTTTCGATCATTCCATTCGGTTTTTTGCATAGCAATATAGCTACAAATTAATGAAGATTCGTCCATTATTTCCGTGTCTTTATTGCAATCAATATTTCGTATTCTCAACCAATATGTTTAATGATTTCTGATTGACTGTTCATAATCGCGGCTTCTTTCATGAAATTCTGTAGACGTACTTTCGAGAATTTCTGTATCAATGTCATTTCTATTGACTTTCAATTTCGCGAATGAACTACGGAAAAAAAAACTTATTGGCCTTTTTCTGAACCAAATTTTCCTTTTGCTGACTTATTTCTATAGCAGCTTCAATTGTCGATAAAGGTTCACTCTCCACAACAGAAGAAAAACCTTCAATATAGCTTGGTGAAAACTTTCCCACAAAATAAAAAAGCCAGAATTTCAATGCGCAATCTTGAAGACGCTTTTTGATGATAAGAAAGATTGGTAAATGCTCGAAAGGTAGTCCCATTTCGAAGAGCGAGACATTTTGCGTCTAGTGGATACTTTCGGGGACAATAGGATACAACCGAAAAAACCCAATAAGGTCACGTTCAAAACTGAACGTCTGGTCACGTTAGTTATACAGCTAACAGTGCAAGTTTTCAATAATTTGATCGTCTAGAGAACCACAGAGAAAGAAGCTCTTCAAACACTTGAAAATCAAATAATTTATCCTAGGAAATCTCCACATAAGCCTTCTTTTCCTCAGAATTTTCATTTTACCATAAAAACGGAAGAATACTCTCTGAATGCGTTCGAAGAGATAATTTCGCATCAGATCCAGTTTTTAGTTCTTAATTACATGTATTGACTGTTTTGCTGTCGATTGATAATCTTTGTGAATCACACAGCCACATATTTTCGAAATACCTATGGAAATGTTTACTGTATCTTCTCTGCTCAAAATTGTTTCAATAGTACCTATATTTTCTTCAGCGTTAGCTGATCGTTGCGAGGAGATATCGGAAATTATGTTTCAAGTTCAATAAATCTATTATAAAGGAAGTGGTTCAAATAAGAAACATATTGAAGCAACTTCTTACTTCCTACTTTGACATGAAGTTTGTATATGAATCACTTAGCAGTTGAGTTTCCAGTAGTGCATATGTATAGTAAAGTAACTATAAGATATAATAAACTCAACATATCATCACCAAAATCAGTGAACGTGAATTGAGTAGACAGTTTCACGCGAGTGACTTTATTACAGGCAGCACGTACACGAAAAAACAAGACGATAACGCCATCTATAATGAGGTCAGATAATTCGACAGGTCCCTGAATTATAAATCAACGTAGAGGTGCATTCGACGTCATTTTATATTCCGATTAACTACTGTTGGACATTCTTTAGAAAGCCATACATCATACTGGGCTGCGGAGTTGTTCACTGTGAAATTACATCGCGGCGGCTTTTGACTTCGCTTTTTCACCCCTTTTCGCGCTTCGAAGAGAACACGAACAGGCATTGGATTCACGCCTATGTGATCTCTTTGATAACGGTTTAGATATTAGTGTCATGCAACCAGAAGTAGCAAATAAACCACATTTTCAGAAGACACTATAATATTCGTGTAAATAATATATATATATATATATATATATATATATATATATATATATATATATATATATATATATATATTAATTAAAAACAAGGTTTGTCAGGCTGAAAATGAAGTTAAGAGTTTACGGTATTTACCTGAGATTTACGTTGTTTGTTTATTTGTAACAGCCGTTTACATATGTTTCAAGCTTATTGGCTCTCATCAGAACGGCATAGTTCAAGTTATTAGATGTTACGCACTTGAAAGTTGATTAAAAAGGAAAAACACAGAACAAAACAACACAAAATTCCACGTGAGGAATCTACATCATTTTTGGTTAAATCGAATATTTTGACCAAGCTTGTTAAAGCTATATTTTCAGACTAAATCGATGTCTACCTGCGATGAGATATTTATACCTTCTAGAATTTTGTACCGACAATATTATGAATTAAAAACAAGGTTTGTCAGGCTGAAAATGAAGTTAAGAGTTTACGGTATTTACCTGAGATTTACGTTGTTTGTTTATTTGTAACAGCCGTTTACATATGTTTCAAGCTTATTGGCTCTCATCAGAACGGCATAGTTCAAGTTATTAGATGTTACGCACTTGAAAGTTGATTAAAAAGGAAAAACACAGAACAAAACAACACAAAATTCCACGTGAGGAATCTACATCATTTTTGGTTAAATCGAATATCTTGACCAAGCTTGTTAAAGCTATATTTTCAGACTAAATCGATGTCTACCTGCGATGAGATATTTATACCTTCTAGAATTTTGTACCGACAATATTATGAATTAAAAACAAGGCTTGTCAGGCTGAAAATGAAGTTAAGAGTTTACGGTATTTACCTGAGATTTACGTTGTTTGTTTATTTGTAACAGCCGTTTACATATGTTTCAAGCTTATTGGCTCTCATCAGAACGGCATAGTTCAAGTTATTAGATGTTACGCACTTGAAAGTTGATTAAAAAGGAAAAACACAGAACAAAACAACACAAAATTCCACGTGAGGAATCTACATCATTTTTGGTTAAATCGAATATCTTGACCAAGCTTGTTAAAGCTATATTTTCAGACTAAATCGATGTCTACCTGCGATGAGATATTTATACCTTCTAGAATTTTGTACCGACAATATTATGAATTAAAAACAAGGTTTGTCAGGCTGAAAATGAAGTTAAGAATTTACGGTATTTACCTGAGATTTACGTTGTTTGTTTATTTGTAACAGCCGTTTACATATGTTTCAAGCTTATTGGCTCTCATCAGAACGGCATAGTTCAAGTTATTAGATGTTACGCACTTGAAAGTTGATTAAAAAGGAAAAACACAGAACAAAACAACACAAAATTCCACGTGAGGAATCTACATCATTTTTGGTTAAATCGAATATCTTGACCAAGCTTGTTAAAGCTATATTTTCAGACTAAATCGATGTCTACCTGCGATGAGATATTTATACCTTCTAGAATTTTTTAGAATTTATCTAGAATTTCTAGAAGAAAACAACGTAAATCTCAGGTAAATACCGTAAACTCTTAACTTCATTTTCAGCCTGACAAACCTTGTTTTTAATTCATAATATTGTCGGTACAAAATTCTAGAAGGTATAAATATCTCATCGCAGGTTGACATCGATTTAGTCTGAAAATATAGCTTTAACAAGCTTGGTCAAGATATTCGATTTAACCAAAAATGATGTAGATTCCTCACGTGGAATTTTGTGTTGTTTTGTTCTGTGTTTTCCTTTTTAATCAACTTTCAAGTGCGTAACATCTAATAACTTGAACTATGCCGTTCTGATGAGAGCCAATAAGCTTGAAACATATGTAAACGGCTGTTACAAATAAACAAACAACGTAAATCTCAGGTAAATACCGTAAACTCTTAACTTCATTTTCAGCCTGACAAACCTTGTTTTTAATTCATAATATTGTCGGTACAAAATTCTAGAAGGTATAAATATCTCATCGCAGGTAGACATCGATTTAGTCTGAAAATATAGCTTTAACAAGCTTGGTCAAGATATTCGATTTAACCAAAAATGATGTAGATTCCTCACGTGGAATTTTGTGTTGTTTTGTTCTGTGTTTTTCCTTTTTAATCAACTTTCAAGTGCGTAACATCTAATAACTTGAACTATGCCGTTCTGATGAGAGCCAATAAGCTTGAAACATATGTAAACGGCTGTTACAAATAAACAAACAACGTAAATCTCAGGTAAATACCGTAAACTCTTAACTATATATATTTATATATAAATATATAATTTTTTCAATGTTTTTAGCATTAATAGGCTTATTTTCATGTGAAAAACATTATTCTCGTTGACGTTTCGTTGTATATCACAACTTTGTCGAAACTTAGTTGTGATGTACAACGAAACTTCAACGAGAATAAAGTTTTTCGCATTGAAAAAAGCCTGTTATTACCGAAAACATTGAAATAAACTATGTTAAACAGGCAATAAATCAATTTTAAATATATATATATATATATATATATATATATATATATATATATATATATATATATATATATATATATATATATATATATATATATATATATTCAGCATCAGCAAAAACAAAGATGATGCTGAACTCTTTCTGCACCAGAGACCACATGTAGGTGGACGGATCCCAATTAGGAAAAGCAGCGTGTTTCATATATCTGGGACAGATTGTCACGGGAGACAATGATGTTACACCGGAGACCATGCAAAGAACCAGAACAGCTTGGGGTACACTTGGTCGATTGAAACATATCTTCAAATCAGATATGCCACTATCTTTAAAGAGCAAAGTGTTTGACCAATGCGTATTACCAGCGATAACCTAAGGTGGCGAAACTTGTACCCTGAAAACCGCTCACATCCAGAAGCTTCGAACAATCCAGCGGAGTATAGAAAGATACTCGTACATTATGGGCCTAACCATACGAGATTAGAATACGCTGCAGCTGGATAAGATGTCGAACAAAGGTGAATGATGTCGTGGAGTGTGTAAGAAAGTCAAAGTGGAAATAGGTAGGCCATATAGCTCGATAAAAGATGAGCGTTGGTCAGCTGTAACTGGTGATTGGGAGCCCAGAGACAGGGTAAGACAAAGAAAGCCACCTCATGATCGTTGGGATAAGGAGCTCGTGGATTTTCTGGGCGTTGCCTGAAAGAGAGAGACTGTCGATAGGAAATCTTGGCAAAGACAGGGGGAGGCCTTCGTTCTGCAGTGAACGGACAGAGAATGATGATGATGATGATGAAAAATGGTAAGCAATGAACATGAATATATATATATATATATATATATATATATATATATATATATATATATATATATATATATATATATATATATATATATATATATATATATATATATATATATATATAGTAAGCGAGGTTAGGGTGTTTTCGACTCAATTGAGCAATTATTGTTTGTACTCTTTTTTCTCAGTCAAGCTTTCGCAATATTTTATTGCATCTTCAGGACTTCTACAATTAACAAAAAGTGTCAAACAGAACATGTTCAAATGGCAAAATAATAATAATCTTACCAAATTTGAGGTTAAAATATAAACATGACACATCTACAACAGTAGCTATGATAATGATAACATGTACAAGAAGTACTTAAATTATGTAAAAGAAATTTTCAAAATAAACGATTCATTAGAATTTTCTCAACACTGTAACCAGTTTAGTATGAAATGTCAATATAACATATATTCGACACATGTCATTTGTCAATTTAGTTGATTTGTCATGGAATCAGCCTCAGTTATATCTCGAATCATCCAACTGCCATTATCTTAAATTTTATTGAGAAGGTATGAGTATATATTGCTCAGTTTGTTTATATCAGTTTTTTTATTGATTGTGGCTTCGCATTTTTTTTATTTGTATCATTTCGTGCATGGTTCTTTTATGATAATTTGGTTCTTTTTTCAATATCTCTACCTCATCGAAATCTATTTTATGGTCTTTTTTATGTGCATGTTCTGCAAGTGCACATCTTTCTTTATATTTAGTAATGTCACTTTTATGTATTGCTAATCTGCTTTTTAGCCATTGTGAAGTATGACCTATGTATTTTTCTTCACAATCTATGCAATTTATTTGGTATACATCATCACTTTGTAATTTTTTAGGGACCTCATCCTTCAGTCGGGAATATAACGATGCAACTGTCTTTGGATTATACGATGATATTTTTACATTAAATTCTTTGAATATACTTTTCAGCTGTGGTGTTATTTTTTTTGTATATAAGGTAAGGATCCATAAAAACATCTGTGTTCTTGAGTTGAATTGTCAGGTTCGGTAATCAGTTCCGGGGGAGGTAAAATATTTTCATTGTTAGTTGATAAGTGACATTACTAAATATAAAGAAAGATGTGCACTTGCAGAACATGCACATAAAAAAGACCATAAAATAGATTTCGATGAGGTAGAGATATTGAAAAAAGAACCAAATTATCATAAAAGAACCATGCACGAAATGATACAAATAAAAAAATGCGAAGCCACAATCAATAAAAAAACTGATATAAACAAACTGAGCAATATATACTCATACCTTCTCAATAAAATTTAAGATAATGGCAGTTGGATGATTCGAGATATAACTGAGGCTGATTCCATGACAAATCAACTAAATTGACAAATGACATGTGTCGAATATATGTTATATTGACATTTCATACTAAACTGGTTACAGTGTTGAGAAAATTCTAATGAATCGTTTATTTTGAAAATTTCTTTTACATAATTTAAGTACTTCTTGTAATGTTATCATTATCATAGCTACTGTTGTAGATGTGTCATGTTTATATTTTAACCTCAAATTTGGTAAGATTATTATTATTTTGCCATTTGAACATGTTCTGTTTGACACTTTTTGTTAATTGTAGAAGTCCTGAAGATGCAATAAAATATTGCGAAAGCTTGACTGAGAAAAAAGAGTACAAACAATAATTGCTCAATTGAGTCGAAAACACCATAACCTCGCTTACTATATCATTAAATACGACTCTGAAAACTATACTATATATATATATATATATATATATATATATATATATATATATATATATATATATATATATATATATATATATATATTCATGTTCATTGCTATCTTGAACCATTTTATCTATATTTTCAGAAAGAAATTATTGGGTTTTCTGGTTCTCAAAAATATTTATTAAACATCTATATCACATAACGTTTCGGTCCCCTTCTTGGGCCTTTTTCAAATGGAGTTTCATCAATATATTGTCATCAACACACAAACAAAAACAATACTTATTATTATATTATGAACCAATATTTAAATGAAGAAAAGTTTTCAAAAATTGTTATATTACTAATATAGATTCATCTTAATTTACACTCGATGTGCTGTCGTTCACGTTCGGACAAAGACTTTCTTTGAAAGACAGTCTTTGTCCGAACGTGAACGACAGCGCATCGAGTGTAAATTAAGATAAATCTATATTAGAAATATAACAATTTTTGAGAACCTTTCTTTATTTAAATATTGGTTCATAATTTAATAATAAGTTGTTTTTGTTTGTGTGTTGATGACCATATATTGATGAAACTTCATTTGAAAAAGGCCCAAGAAGGGGACCGAAACGTTATGTGATATAGATGTTTAATAAATATTGTTGAGAACCAGAAAATCCAATAATTTCTTTCTGAATATATATATATATATATATATATATATATATATATATATATATATATATATATATATATATATATATATATATATATACATCGTTTTTCAGTTACATCGAAATGAAAGGCTATCAAGAATCGATAAAAATCATCATATATAATAGCATTTATAGTGAGCATTTCTTACATTGTAAAATTACGTTCATTCAATTAATACAATAATTACAACTAAGAAGAATGCTCACAAAAGGACTGAATTAATTTTTGAGTCTGATATTCCATTCAGCCCTCGAACAAAAATATAGGTTCACTTTATATTCACAATAATGTACAAACTATATTTGAAAAAAATAAAAATTATTGAAATTTTGTAACCAACTTTTTATTTTTTTATATTCATTTCATTTTGAAATTCAGAGAACTAATAGTTTAACCTTATTTCTTGTAAAATCTCTGGAATGTTAGTACTGATTTCTTTCTTTCATTAAACTGAACATTTTTCTATAATCTTCGAGAAAGTGACTGATGAAAGTTATTCCATAACTTCTCTAATTTTTTTCGTTTATAGGTGATCTACTGAAATGAACAGTGGGCACTGTACGTTAAAAAGAATACCTTCGGCATCTAGAAATATTTGAGTAGCGATAGCAAGGAGTGTATTGAAACCAAATTAATCGATAAGGTGGACAAAGTTCGAGAAATTTTGTTGTTTAGTGTATGAACATACATCCATTCAAAGATTCTCTAATTAGCACGGACAACACTCGGTGTATAGAATACCGAGTATAATCAGTATATCAGTTCACGCCAAAATTATACGTTTGTTGTTAGAGCCAATTACGAACCAACTAATAACGGTCCATATTTTACCATGTTGAACATATAATGGCGCACTAGATATTAATTAAGTCAACAAGTTATGTTACATTCGGCAATTTTCAGTAATAAACCATGGTTACCGTGTTATTAACGGTAGCAAGTTGGAGGATTCACTGGACAATGATAATTTCTTCGATTTAATTCTGACGTGTTACGATTTTGGGTTAGCTATTAAGCATTAGAGAATAATGTAAATGGAAATGAAGTAACTTCTTCAGAATGAAAATGAGTGAATATCATGATAATGAGCAATTACTGTAGCGGAGATAATACTATCATGGCCAATTTGAGGTGTTCATTCTCGGGTCTACCCAGAATAATCGAGTTATAAGTGGAAATCTAAGAAACATAATTTTGAATGAAACCTTCTTCTAATTGCAGTGGACATTCAAATGAGATGTTATAAATATTTCTCTCTCGAAAGTGATGATTGAAGATGGTAGGTACTAGAACGAGATAATAATATGGTGCAGTAGAATTTGCAATTTTAATTCAACTTATTGAGTTGATGTGAATATTTACGGGGAAAATTGAAAACTTTCAGCGTTTCAACGACATTTAGTTCTAACTTTCAAACTGGTAAAAGCCAAAAAAACTTGTTAAAGAGCCAAAACTACGTTATGAATTTCACAGTTTGAAAAGTTTGAACTAGTAACCGGATTATATGTATTTGCATATTTGTGCATACAATGGCATATTTACCCCACTCTCCAATTTAATAACATATTTTACCTAAGATCTAGTGATCTAGTCATGATGCATATTACCGGAGTATTTACAATTTTTTTTCGAATGTACGAAAGTTTTCGGGTTCACAAAATGCGCTAAAAGTGATAATATTGCAAATTCGATAAGTACTATTGAATTTTGAATATTAAATTAAACTGAACTCTTGGCTTAATGTTTCACGATTATATTTGACAACATGAATTTGTCAACAATTTACGTTGACAAATTCATGTTGTTAAATATAATCGTGAAACATTAAGCCAAGAGTTTAATTCAATTTAATATTTAATTATGTTTCACCAAGAGTTAAGCAGGAATTCAATCTCAGTTACTATTGAATTATACCTGGAAGGCAGTGAATTAAATCCGCCAAATCAACTCCACGTTGCCAATATCATTATTGTACTAACTTAAAGAAAAGTATGAGAACATATAATAGTAATAATAATAAAACTTAGTATTCATTTCCAACAGACAAGTACCCAGTTAGATGAAAATACGTGATGAATAAATAAATTTTGTATTTGTCTATCTACAAAAATATTTTGAATGATCCAAGACTCAACCTTACCTGAACACTTGCAACAATACTTCATCATTCACGTTCAAGAAATTTCAAATTATTTTAAATACTGGACACGATTCTAGACAAAATGCTTATTTAAACCTTCTTCTCTCTTATGAATGAAGAGACTAGTAATGAGATATATCCTACTGAGTTTTAAATAATTGACGGTAGATTATCAGGAAAAAACGCAAAAGCAAAATTCAATTACATGAGAAAAAAGTTGATCAAACCGATTTTGAAAAAGTATTCATTGAATTTCGTATTCAAAGGAATCTAGTATAGAAAGATGACGAAAACTTGTCTATAAAAGGAAAATAGGTAATAAAATCAATATTTGACAAAAAATTTATTGGAAGAAAGGTTTGCACAAGCGCGAAGTTTATACTCGTGAACAACTTCTGAGAAATTTTCTTTTGAAAGGATCTGGTAATCTAATATCGCTTTATTGAACGCACGTCACGTAGGCAGCTCGTAAATTTGAGATAAATATATCAGAACGCCAGAACAAATGCCTGAAGTGCTGAATAGGCTGTATTACACGGTACAACGGCTTATGTCAGTCAATAAACTAAAATCGGCCAGAAATTTTCGTCGACAACAAAAAAGAACTTGATTGAATAAAAATTTTCAAGACAGTAAATATTTACACCGTTTCATAATTTCTGTTGAACGAAAAGAAGAAAATCTTCACTACCGGTACAATTTCCATTTTCAGAATTATCGATTATCTGAATTTGACAGTTTGACACTTTTTTAACGATTCCAACTTCTACAAAAAAATAATATTTTGCAAATAGGATCAAACTCCTTAAGTTGACTCCATCGTAGCAAAACAAAGAATTTCTCCATAGTGCAATGGAAAGTAACATTTGATCTTGATTTTCTCAGAGGACGCAATGCTATTGTTGGAATGTCACTTTGAACTCAACTCCAAGTTTGTGGGGTTTAAATCCTTGCCCCTCGGCCGCCATATTGGAAAAAGTGACTAAATGCCATTTTCTCTATATACCACAAACTCTAAATCCCACAAAAAACCTGTGCAGACATAATATGTAGCAAATCACCTTGTTTATTATTTTGTTTTCATAACTTTCTTCGATGAAATGAAAAATTCAAAAGTTACCTATAAAATTAAAAATTAACACACTTCACTCAAGTTTGACTGAATATACTAAAAACTCTACATATGTTTCGGGTGGTTGACCCATTATCAAGTATACAATATTACTGTTAATACTAGTATTACATTGTAGAGTATAGAATATTAATGAGTATTATTTTATACTCTTGAAAATGGGTTAACCACCCGAAACATATGTAGAGTTTTCAATATATTCAGTGAAACTCAAGTCAAGTGCGTAAATTTTTAATTTTATAGTTTTTAACATAATGTTTCACCAAGAGATAAGCGAAAGCTCTGGGTCATTTATGGAAAGTTACCATCAAGAAGCTGAGGAAATTTTGCAATAAATTCTGTTTACCCCAATTACCCCAGACCAATATTTTAGAGGATATTTCGTGCATTTATGGCCGCTTCAAAGCGCTCAAAACTTGGCCAGTTTCTTGTTTCTGACAGAAAAAAAATAAAAATAATTATCTATAAAAATGAAAAAATAATTTGAAAGTATGGCTGACGTTTTGTTATCACCGGATAACACCGTAAGATGTTAGCACTTTTCTCAAGCAGTAGAGGAACCCGGTCAACTTTGCAGCGCTCTTAAACCCTCATTAATGCACGACGTCGAAAAAAGCAAAGGTGAAAATATTTGTTCAAATATCCCCTAAAAAATTGGTTGAACGTCATGATGTCGTTAACTAGTGAACGAAAAAGTTATATGAAAAAGAAAATTGTTGCAAAATTTTCTCAATTTTTGTTAATAACGTTTTCATTTTGAATTTTATCGAAAAATATTCAAACCAAATTGTAGACAAGGCAATTTTTGGTGGGATTCATAGTTTGTGTGGTGTAGGGAAAAAGGCGTTTGCATCCCGTTTTTCAATAATGCGACCGTGGGACAAAGGTCGAAACCCCACAAACTTCGAGTTAAGCTCCTATTGATCACCTCACACATCCCAGTTATGAAATTGTGTCCTTTGAGCAACGAAAGGTTAGTCCTAAAAGATGTTATAATTCAATGCATGTATAATCATGATGTCACATTTTAATCTTTTCTAAAAGTGAAATTGATTTACTAATAAAAGAACAGATGGTAAAATCCGCTGGAAAATATGATTTTATAATGAGTTACATTGAAATTGGTTCGAAGTTTTGAATTTTCGATTTTGAAAATCTTGAAAGCCCAGAGATTTTTCGATATTGTGATTTTTGAAATTTGATTCTCCCGTCTAGCTAACGAAACAGTTTCGCATTGAAATATGTCGAAAAATTGAACATTGAGAATAGAATATCAATCTGTGAATCTAGATGGATATTATCCAAATTAATGTTGAATCTACAGTGAAGTCAATAATTAACTCAGTACATAGTGCTGAATGCGAATATATTTTCTCCCATCCTTACGCTGACATTTAAGTAATGAGTTTTGAAAGTGAATGGTGTAGTGTCAACCACCCCTCATTAAATATGATTCAGCCCTCATCTAATAAACCGAGAATCTTTTGCATTAATGTGAACTTCGCCTGCTAAAACCCAGGAGAAAGCTCATTAAATGTGAATCTTGTAGTAGAGTTCTTTCTTTTACTTCAAGATCGTGAAGTTACTACATTCAATAATCTCTTGAAGTTTCAAAGTATGAATATATATATATATATATATATATATATATATATATATATATATATATATATATATATATATATATATATATATATATATATATATATATATATATATATATATATATATATATATATATATATATATATATATATCTGATTCGTGAACCATTTTATTTATATTGTGAAAATTCGATTTTTGAGTTTTTAGGTTCAATTGAAACAAAATGATGTTGAATTTTTTCCAATTACGAAGATGTATCAATTTGATAAAGTTTAAAATGATAACCGAAACGTTATTGGAAAAAATTCAATATCATTTTGTTTTAATTGAACCGAAAATGTCAAGAATCGAGTGTTTTAGACTCAGTTGTCACCATTTATTTTGCATACACAAACGAAGAAGTGTCATACAAAACATTATAAAAAAGTGAAGGTAATCAAATTTTCGAAACTGAGGTTAAATTATAAATATTGACAGATATACAATAGATACACTAAAACTATACTGATGATAATATCTGAAAGAAATATGTTCGATATGTTGAAGAAATATTTGAAGTGATAAAATAAATTCTCTACAATTTTCTCCGATATGAAATATATGTATTAAGATATATCATTTGTCAAACGGGTAATTAACAGCATTCTTCGCTCGATTGAGTCAAAAACACACTCACTCTGTTTGTTATATCTCTAAATTTTTATTGAATCACGATTCTGAAAAGCATTTTATATTATCCATAATCAATGTGAAAACATGAATACATTGATCACTGAATGCTTCACACGTCCCTAACAATTTTGTATATATATATATATATATATATATATATATATATATATATATACCAGGTCTCTCAGGTTTACGCCCTGTTGCTCTACCAACTAAGCTACAGAGGTCTACTACTTCGCGATGCAACTCCTGATTAATACTGCAACAGTAATTAGATATAGTCGGAGTTGCATCGCGAAGGAGTAGACCTCGGTAGCTTAGTTGGTAGAGCAACAGGGCGTAAACCTGAGAGACCTGGGTTCGTATCCCAGTCGAGGTTGAAAACTTTTGCGGTGTAATTTCGATTCCAAATTTACATATAAATATTTCTTATATATATATATATATATATATATATATATATATATAAATATATATATATATATATATATATATATATATATATATATATATATAAATATATATATATATATATATATATATATATATATATATATATATATATATATATATATATATATATATATATATATATATATATATATATATATATATATATATATATATATATATATATATATATATATATATCATGTTTTTCTATTGATTTCTAAGATATTATCTAAGAATTCTATTTGTAGTAATATATACATTGCAATGTATTTTTGTCTTCTGATGCATAAGAGGATTTTTGAGAGGTTTATTTTGATGAGTACCTTGTAGTACGGTAACACTAACTGTCTTGAACTTCCAATAAATGTAGGCATTGATTTCGATATTCTCTAGGACAATGGCAGAAATCAAATTGTACATGTTTCACATAGATAGCTCTGCTATAATATTCCTTTGAATAATTCGTGAAAAATTATCTATAAAATGTTATAGTATACTTTCATTATTAAATACTCACAAGTGCGATGAAATGAGCACGATAACTATATGATTTCATTTTCCTGAAGTTCCAGAATTACTTCATATTGACAAAACTTTAGAAAACACACTTAATGGCTAAAAATGTATTTAACGTCTATGTTCATTTCATGAAGATTCAATAAATTTATCGAAAAATACTTGATACATATGAAACTGGAATTTATGAGAAAATATCAACATCTCAGTTGTTAAAATTTTTCTTGCTTGTGTTGTTTCGTTGTACTTATTTGAAATGCTGTTACTTTTTCCAAAGTGTCGATAAATATGAAAATTTGATAATAACTGATTATTATACTGAATTATTATAATAACTGATTATTGACAGTTAAAATAACAGAAATGATATTTCTGAAAACATTTTGCTAAAGCAATGAATTTTGTGCCGATCATTGCAGATTGAGAAAATTGTGACAAAGCGGTAGCGTTGAATTGAATTCTATCAACTTAAATAGCTTTTTAACCTAAACACATCTCAACGCAAACTTACCAGAAAGTCCTTATAAAATTGCCATTCAAATAATATTTTAACAAGCGTTTCATTCTGACTTACCATGTAAAGCCTTGAGATACGCTTTTCCAGCATTTATCATCTGCCTAGCTCCTGGATTGAATTTGTCCAGGATATTCTGTAACAAAATAAGAGAGTTATTAAATTTCACAGACGATCATTCTTGCTAACTTAATTGACAGTGAGATGGGGATATTCAAATAACTTCTTGAAATATATCCGAATTTTTGGAGCACATAGTTCAATATTTTCAACAAATGACGGTACTCCTAATATGTCATCCAAAGAATAGAATAATTAATAAAGAATTTAATGGATTCTCTGGATTGGTTCATCGAAACACAAATATATGCATAAGAAACTTAATTTTTAGAAGATTTTTTAAGGCGAAGAAAGTGAATTTACTAAATATACTTCTGACGCAAATACTGACTCAATATTTTCCTATGACATATATAAAAAGCTGAAGACAAATTTGAATTATTGTTATATTTTATCAAATTCTTCTTATTCATTCAATTTATATCTTCAATTATATTTTGTTAAATTCTTGTTCCTCACTTCAGTACAGAAACAGTGCAATCAAGAAAAAATTATTTATTTCAAACTTTCATAGAGCTATAATTGATAGATAAACGTTAAAATACGGAAAAAATCCGTCGGTTAGGTTGGAAGGTAATACACGAAAAACAAAATCAGAAACATCCAATAAACAAGAAGCAGGTACACAAAACGTTACTTCTATATATTCATACTCATATACATATAGAAGTTATATATAAGTTAAAAATATAAGCACTTGAAATTTCGATTAACACAGTTATTATCAATCAAAGCTTCAAGTGTTCGAACTTATCTAGTAATCTATTAAATTGAATAAGCACATAGTAAATACGAATATTATTCAACATCTTCTTTGATGAATAAACTGAATAAAAGTTCCGATTCTTCATCATTTACGATAAATGTTAGAAATAGTTTTCAATTTCTGCAGTTTTCATGTTTGACATATCCACCTAACCCTGAAAATTGTTTAACTATGTATGAGTTCATTTCAAGAAGCGATCTTTCTCTTTCTTCACTATTCAGTTAGTTGTATGCAACATTTTGATATTTTCAAATAATTGAACCTTCATTCAGTGAAAAGTTCTCAAATGCTGTTGTTACTGTAACAGTAACAGTGAAAATGCAGTATGTTAATTGATAAGGATGTGAAGCTTTCAATGTTAGATGTATTCATGTGTTTTCTATTGGTTACTAAGATTTGAGATATATAGTGATCTATACATTATATATGCATAATATGTATAATATTTAACAGTGTATTACTCTTCAATGATCTGCAAAAGGATATTTGAGGGATTAAGTTGAAGGCTTTTCGTTTGTTTGACGGTGGTGCAACTGATGCTTTCGTTGCAGTACGAAACAGTCTTGAGTTTACAATAAATGTGGGCACCTATTTGCATATTCTCTAACATTTGATGGAGACATCCCATTGTTCATAATTCACATAGTACTCTGCTAAAATTATCTTTTGAATAATTCGTCAAAAAATTATCGAAATAAAGTTATATAGTATACTTCTGATGTTGAACACGAGCGATCATATAAGCACGAGAGCTACATAATCTTTATCTTGTAATCGATTTCTTTATATATATATATATATATATATATATATATATATATATATATTTATATATATATATATATATATATATATATATATATATATATATATATATATATATATATATATATATATATATATATATATATATATATATATATTTAAATATAAATGAGAGGTAATAATAAAAACTTGTCTAAAAATCACTGACTGAACAATTCTTTATTCTAGAATAATGAATTGTTCAGTCAGTGATTTTTAGACAAGTTTTTATTATTACCTCTCATTTAAATATGAACTATCACAGAGTAGATTCATCGTCCATTGAATATTTGAATATATATAATATATTTTAGAATTCAGTTACCGCAATTATTAAATGAATCAAAATTCTACTTTCAAAGGAACTTGCAAAATAGTGTGTAAAAGCTGTAATGTGAGAGCAGAAATAAATTCAATGTTAATTCAAACACACTCATTGGAGTCATTGGACTTCATTACTTGGAGATGCATCTCTATTCTCGATATGTAGGGAACGAACATCGTACTAGTGACATTTATTGAATCGTATCGATTCTCTGGAAAAAAGATTGAACATAATACAATAACAACTACCGAAACTTCTTTCAATTTGCGAAGTTCGAGAAATAATCCTGACTGCGATGCAGAGAAAGGAAAAACTTTATTTCGGAAAAGTTGGTTGCAATGGCAGATATTGGAACTTATACGGTTTATACGATAAACATCAATATTGTGTTGCTAAAAAGTTGGGCATATTTTAACTAGTTAGAATTTAGCAGACAAAACATCCGGTGTAGTTTGACTAGTCAAAGTAAGTCGTCAGGATAGGAAATAAGTGGATGGGAGGGTTAAAATTGTCCGACTATTTATCAGTGAGGGCTACAAAACATCAGAGCTAAAAAAATTTAGAATCCGACATTGAATTGTCGAAGAAAATGAAATTTAAATAAAAACAAATTAACATTTATGCATTCCTCAGAAATCAACACTTGATTTTCCTTTATTTCTTTTTGCTTCATGAGAATATTCACTCAATAATTTTACATCGATTTTCATTTCATTTGTAAATGGCTCAGGCTTAGTTTCTTCAGTTCTAATATACCTCAGTATATTAAAATGCCTCCGAGTTCTACGCAAAAATCAAAGTTAATTCGATAATAATTTATCCACCTACATAAGGTGTTTTTGTGTATCTGTTCGCGATAGTATTTCTTCATGGAATCTCTTTTGAAAATTCTCTAATTCCGCAGTCAAAGCGCAACTTTAAATGGTAAAAATTCAGGCTTTTATCCACACGTGTGACGAGAAAGTGAGACAGGATCGTTTAAGTAATATAACAATTTACTTTTCAGCTCATGGTTTTCGAGATACCATCATATTCATCAGGTACTGCTTTATTTGTCTATGAAATTGTTCAAACATCCCTGGGTCAGTTTTACCCAGGGATATAACATGTGGCTATCAGCCATTTGACCTCCAATATTCTAACTTTAGTACATGGAAATCGTACAATCAGAGGTACCTTAATGTTATGAAAACCAGGAGGACTACACAAACATCAGTTGATTATAGGGAGGAACAACTACCTCAGATGTAGAGAACAAAGTTAGAAAATAGCTACCTATGCAATTACACTATAGAACTCGAAATTTTCCCAATTAGTAGAGTATTCTTTTTTTTCATTGCGGTTCAAGAATTTCAGATTTTGTATCTTTGGTTCTTGTTACTACCTCGCTATATATATATATATATATATATATATATATATATATATATATATATATATATATATATATATATATATATATATATATATATATATTGGTGTATAATTTCATTTTAATTTTCTTCCGCATCAAATATTATTTATATATTTTTCAACGTCTCGGCTTAGAGCATCCTTTGAACCTAGTCACCTCACGGGCAAAGCAGTTACCAAATTTCCCAACCCGGAAATAACAAACGCGTAGACTAAAATGTTGCGACTTCCTTCAGAGGTTGTCTGTTTTTCTTAGTTTTTCTTCTTGTGTTTTTCACCTCCAGGTTCCTACAACTAGAACTTGCCTACGCAGTTCTGAGGAGAGCCAATAAGCTCGAAACACGTGTCAACGGCAGCTACCAATCTGCGGGATATGCGGATAATCTTCAATTTCATTTTAATTTTCTAATTTTCTTCCGCATCAGATATATATATATATATATATATATATATATATATATATATATATATATATATATATATATATATATATATATATATATATATATATATACATACATTTGACAATCTATCTGATTCGTGAACCATTTTATTTATATTGTATATACTCGAATCTTGGGTTTTTTTGGTTCAATTGAAACAAAATGATATTAGTTTATTTCCAAATTACGTTTCGGTTTTTATTTTAACCTTTATCAAACTGGTATATATGTCATATGCTCGCTAAAACAAAATTAATATAAACACAACGCTCACAAACATGATTTTAAATCTTACCACAATATAAATACTTCGGAATAAAAGTTCATAGGTGACAAAGAAACAACTACATTGACAATTATACTTAAATATTCAAAATTTTTCTAAAAAACAATTCACGTCCATCTCTCAAGGCGTATTACAAATATATGACTGGACTCGGAAATTGATCACATCAACAATATTACATACCCACATCAATGATACATGTTTATGTTTTGCCGCATGTTCTTATCCGGTTAAAATATTGTTGTAGATTTTACTTAGACCAGTTATGTCGGTTTTATCATTGATGGATTCTGGATTTTTCTTTATATGAATCATTTCCTAGATTTCGCGTATTTTTATGTTGTTCAGTTTTTAAGATTTTTGTAGCCGAAAAATCAAACTTATGGCCCAATGTCTGCTGGTGTTTTGTGAGAGCAGTGGTATTTTTTTTATCGTACCTATGTCCATTTAGCCTATTTTTCAAATATTGGCTAGTTTGTCCAATGTATACTCCTGTACAGTCGCACATGGAATCTGGTATATTGTGTGCGTTCTTTTATCCATTGGAATATTACTTTTTAGTCTGCTGAAATTGTTTCGTAGCAGATTATACCCCTTATGGCACACTTCTATGTCATATTTTTTGAAAAGTTTGTCCAGATTTTCAGACAAGTACGCAATATATGGTATACATAGATGTTGGTTTTCCTTTTTGTCTTCAGGTATAGTAGTGTCAAAATTATCTTGGTTTCGTGTCGAATATTTCTTTTTTCTTTGCTCAAAAATTGCATTGACTAGTTTTCTCGGATGAGAGTTAAGATGTAGTATCTCCTTCGCTTTATTTATTGCGTCATGTACAAACTCCGAGTCACTTAGCCTAATTGCCCGATCTGCTAGCCCAATTATTACGGATTTTTTTTGGGATATGTGGTGCTGTGAATTGTAGTTGAGGTAACGTCCCGACCATATGGGTTTGGTGTACCATTCCGTCTGTAAGTTGCCGTCTCTGTGATGAATGGTCATATCAAGGAAATTTATCTTCTTGTTGATTTCAGATTCCACGGTAAATTTTAGTTTTACATGATATTTATTGAACTGATTTAACACATATTCCGTCTTGTCTTTGAGAATGGCAGTGATGCAGTCGTCCACATATCTGTAAAAAGATTCCCAAAGATAAGACGGAATATGTGTTAGATCAGTTCAATAAATATCATGTAAAACTAAAATTTACCGTGGAATCTGAAATCAACAATGACCATTTGACATGACCATTCATCACAGAGACGGCAACTTGCAGACGGAATGGTACACCAAACCCACATGGTCGGGACGTTACCTCAACTACAATTCACAGCACCACATATCCCAAAAAAATCCGTTATAATTATAATAATAATACCAAAAGTTAAGGGGGAATTCAATCTCAGTCATTAAAATCTAATAATAATGAATAAATTTATCAGATAATAAATTAGGTTGACAAAGTTGTGATATACAACGGAACGTCAACAAAAATAAAGTATTCCATATTGAAAGGAGCCTGATATTGCTGAAAACATTAGCAAATATATATATATATATATATATATATTTATATAGGGACAATATTTCCCACAAATAATATAAAGGAAATCAACATCACGAAGGCCACCACCGTGAAGATCGCCACCACGGGTCTCATAATTTCAAAGCTTAATCCCTATGATATATGATGTGCGGAAGTAAGAAAGGTAACAAGCTTGAAATAGGGATACAAGAAAACAGCTTATTCATGTGAAATTCCTACACAAATACATTTGCTTATATACTCTTACAAAACCACGAAATAACAATTTCGTTGGCACCCATGTTCCCTCCTTTCTGTTGGATTTCTTTCTGCGGGACACGGTTAGCCGAAGGATGTAAATCGTAACAAAAAGGGTAATTTACTCCAGTGGATAATTAAAATTGAGAAAAAACGCCCGTAATAGCATGAGGTTAGTAGGAATTTGGTTTTAAAATAAGTGGTTCAGATACTTCGCGAACATATTTTGGTTAATAGGGGAGGATTAGAAAAGAAGGGGTGCTAGTATTTATATGCACGAATTTGCATCTAAACGGTTTTTTGGGATTCGATTCGGTTCTCAATATATTATCAGTTGATTTTATCGAACCAAACACTGATGAATATATTCATTAAAGTTTTCTATGGATTTGAATTATTAATGCACATTATTTTCCAATTACACTAGCATTTTCATATAGATTAATAGATTC
The DNA here is from genome assembly GCA_030704895.1 of Henosepilachna vigintioctopunctata. Classification (NCBI taxonomy): domain Eukaryota; kingdom Metazoa; phylum Arthropoda; class Insecta; order Coleoptera; family Coccinellidae; genus Henosepilachna; species Henosepilachna vigintioctopunctata. The sequence goes on from JARQZJ010000102.1 coordinate 291,163, forward strand.
TTCAAGAGGACATTATTCTTTTGAAGAAGAAACCCTTGTACTACATCAAACCCTTTCCATTATAATTTTTCTCCTTCTGTAGTGTTTCCGTTTTAGGTTATTGTAAATTTATATGATATCTTCCAGCAATAATAAAAAAAATGTACTTTTCAGGGGAATGATCATTCGCATTGTTCTCAGCATAGAACAATAATGTTGAAAAACGGCAAACAATCGTTTTTCAGTTTTTTGAGCAATTTATTGCAGAAAATATTCAAATAAATCTATTTCTGTATGATTTTGCTGCCTGTGAGATATGCTCAGTACCTATCTGGAATTTTCTTTCTCGAAACCTAAACATATCCAATAGGCAAAAAAACCATATTTCAAATGATGTATTTTTTACCAGTTCAACTTATGAAAACACCCCGAAACAATTCTCAACAGACGATATAATTCTACGAAACTAATCCATTTTATATATATATATATATATATATATATATATATATATATATATATATATATATATATATATATATATATATATATATATATATCAAATTTCAAGACAATGGAAATTATGCAAAAATAATTGAAGATCATTCGTTCTATTACAGATTAATTATGATTAACAGAATAGTTTCAAGAACGAATGATAAATTATCGAGGAAAAATTGAAACAAATCATTGTAACTATAACAAAATTTGATGCGTTAGTTGTCCCAGTGCTGCTTCTGTACTTTAATGCTGGTACTCTAGGTATACAACCATCCTTGGTACAATAATTACAAAAGAATCCCATATAGCTACAAACTTCTTTATTAGTACAAACTCTTTCCATCTCATTGATGCCATCGATATTCATTATACTGAAAATCCCACAGATCTCTCCTTGTTGACACGTTTCAACAGGTTCCGTTCTTTTCGTGCAATAACTATCATTTCGAGAGCTGCATAGCACACACTTCAAAATATTCATAGAACTCTGGTTGGCGTTCACATGATTCTGCATTTCTGGTATACAGAGATCTGTATCGCAAAAAGAACATTTCAGTTTCAACATTTTACAAATGTTTTCGTTCAGACAATCTCTGAATGAAGTTTCTATATCAGTCTTGGCTTCGTCTTGTTCTACAAATGTGCATGTTGTGTTGTAAGAACATTCTTGCTTCATTACCCCAACTTCTCTTCCATTTTCCGGGTCTATTCTTGATACGAAGCATGTGATTGCAAACACGGTTTGAATGAGTAACGAAAGTAAAGTGACATAATATACGTACCATGACATTTTGTGTATGTCAAATGGATAATATCGATGTAAATTTCCAACTAACAGAGAAAGAGATAAGCCATTAGTTTTTGGACGCTTCATATTACTCTGTGATTTATATATCTATGAATTTGTTGAATACTCATATATATATATATATATATATATATATATATATATATATATATATATATATATATATATATATATATATATATTATATATATATATATATAGTTATTTGTATTTATAGGTCCAATTCTCCTCAGTACAGTAGTGTATCTGTTTTTCTCACGAGACTCCGACTTATTCTTCAGGTGTGCTGTCGTGAGAATGCTAAATTAATAATTACAGGTGATTTCAATATTGATATTCTGAAGGGGGTTTTAGATGCGAGAGCCTTCTTATCTATTCTGGAGCAATTTAATATTATAATTACTACAAACACTCCAACTCGTCCAATATCTGGTGCTTGCTTGGATAATGTTCTTACTAACTGTATGGGTACCACTATAGTATTGGAGTATCACATTTCTGATCACTCAGCTTTAAAATTTACAACCTGTGATCTGCCTGCTGACTCACCCAAACCAGTAATTACTCAGATAAGGAAAATTAACAAGAAATCCGTAGAAGGTTTTCTGCTTAGGATGTCAACAATCGATTGGAGTGATATTTTGTCCTGGAAGGAGGACATTAATCTATTGTGGAACTTATTTTTTCTCGTTTCAAATATATTTTTGATGAGTGCTTTCCTAAAATACACATTAGGTCTAAAAGACAAAAATTGAATTTTAGGGTTTCTCCAGTCATAGTGTCTCTGAAAAGAAAGCTCGACATTCTTTTTGTTGCTTGTTCTGTTCAGCCTGAACTTAAGGAAGTATACAAATCTGTTAAAAATTGCTATGACAGAAAAATCTCTAACGAATGGAAAAATCATTTGGGTGATTATATCTCGTGTTCTCCCAATAAATCGAAAGCGGTTTGGCGAGTGATAAACTCTATAACCAGGATCTCTGCTAAGTCGAAGAGTACTCCTATGATGTCAGGCGAACCCTGTGAATTGGCAAACATTTTCAATGACTACTTCATTGATGTTGTTTCCAGCAGTACCCAGCCTCATCCTAATAATTCTTTCAGCAATAGTATAAAGCCTCCCAGAGTAAAAGAATCGTTTTTCTTTTTTCAAATTTCTAGAGAAGAAGTAATATCTGTTTCAAACTCACTCAAAAATGAGAACTCCTATGGTTATGATGAAATACCCTTAAACATCATGAGAGAATCCATTGATTTTATTGCTGACCCAATTGCCCACCTAATGTATCGCTCTTTTACAGAGGGTATATTTCCCGATTCGATAAAAATAGCTATAGTCAAGCCACTTCATAAGAAGGGGAATATAGAGGATTTGTGCAATTACAGACCTATAAGTCCCTTGACATCTTTCACAAAAATCTTTGAGAGAGTTCTTGCTAACAGAATGCTCAGTTTTTTCAGAAAATTTAAGGTGATTGCCAATTGCCAGCATGTATTCATACGAAATAGAGGAACCGAGACTGCAGTTTTTGAATTAATTAATGATATTCTCATTGCCCTTGATAAAGGTGAGTTAACGTTAGGTCTTTTTTTCGACCTATCCAAGGCCTTTGATCTTATAGATCATAATCTACTTCTACAGTTTCTAGAAGCATCCGGTATAAGAGATAAACAGCTGGATCTATTTTCCAGTTACCTCAGTAACCGGAAACAGAGAGTGGTTTTGTTAAAGGATGGTATAACTTATGTATCACATGATAATGTCATCACGAAGGGAATTCCACAGGGTAGTATCCTTGGACCCCTTCTGTTTGTAATTTTCATTAATTCTCTGCCCGGTAGTTGTTGTGGTATGGGATCTAAAGCAATTATGTACGCAGACGATACCAATTTTCTCATTAATTCTAAGAATATTAACTCCGTATTGTCCTCAGCAATGTCTGTAATAAAAGAACTTTCAAGTTGGTGTCTCCACAACAAACTGATGGTGAATTTTTCGAAAACAGAGAGTATTTTTTTTTGTTCTGATAGATCTAGACAGCTTTATCCTAAATATGTTGGTGATTCGGAAAACCAAATTCCGGTAAAGGATGATATGAGTTTTCTGGGTATTAGTTTGGATAAACATCTGAAATGGGATATACATATTTTGAAACTTATAAAGAGGCTTAACTCAGTCTCTTACACCTTTTTTATGCTTAGGGAGCAGATTGATTTACATATCCTGAAGATTATTTACTATGCTAATTATCAGTCGATCTTATCGTATGGAATACAATTTTGGGGAGGTTCTATTCATCTGGGTAGTATATTTGTATCCCAGAAATGGACCTTGAGAACATTACTGCGACTTGATTATAGACAGTCTTGCCGTGGTCATTTCAGGAAGCACAAAATTTTCACGGTATATGGGCTCTATATTTGCAAATTACTTGTATTCTTTCACAAGAATCAGCATTACTTTGAGAAATATAAGAATACTAACAGAACCAGACAATTAATTCCATATTTTCTTCCAATGCATTCATCTTCTCTTCGCGAGATAGGTACAGAGTACATGGCAATCAAGCTCTTTAATGGTATGCCCAGACGTCTGCATGATATTTCGGGTCATAAACATTTTAAGAAAACGTTTTTTCCAATTACGTTTCGGTTATTATTTTAACCTTTATCAAATTGATACATGTCATACGATCGCTAAAACAAAAATTAATATAAAAAGTATGTCTACAAACGCAATAATGATTTAAAATCTTACCACAAACATGAACACCTCAGACACAAAAGTTGACTGAACTAACAATTATATTGACAATTACACTCAAAATATTCAAAATTTTTCCAAAGAACAACAATACTTTCATCTCTCAAATCATATTGTAAATATATGACTTTTACAATATAAATAAAATGGCTTACGAATCAAATAGATGTTCAAATATCTATTTGAATATATATATATATATATATATATATATATATATATATATATATATATATATATATATATATAATTCGTTCAGTTTTCTTGTGCTTTGCTTAATAACATAAGTATGAAGGTTTCTTGGGAATGAGCACAGTTTAAACTTGATGGAGTAATTATTTATTCGACATATGTTTCGGCTATAGGCCTTTCTGAAGAATATTGTAGGTTCATTGTTGGTTGGAAATTGACTTCAATTTCACAAATCTTTCGTAAAGTAAGTAAAGTAGTAAAGTTTCACGAAAGATTTGTGAAATTGAAGTCAATTTCCAACCAACAATGAACCTATAATATTCTTGAAAAAGGCCTAGAGCCGAATCATGTGTCGAATGAATAATTACTCCATCAAGTTTAAACTGTGCTCATTCCCAAGAAACCTTCACACTTTATATATATATATATATATATATATATATATATATATATATATATATATATATATATATATATATATATATATATATATATATATATATATATATATATATATATATATATATATATATATATATATATATATATATATATATATATATATATATATATATATATATATATTAGTGTTAATATTTATAATGTGTGTTATATTTCTATGTTGCTATGCTGTCCATATATATCATTATATATTTTTATCATCATGATCATATTTTGAAATGTAATATTGACAATTGATATAAATAATGAATCAACACGCATGAATTTTAATAAATTTTTTTTGAGTTCAGCAGTAGGTAAACCATGCAAGTCTACGGTTGGGATTATATTAGTTATTCAAGGATCGTACGTCCGTTATAGATCTAAACGACAGATAAAACAGATAGATGAATATGAATATAGTCATATTTTACGTGGGCTGAAAATTCGTTCTGCCATTATGTTGCACATACTTATTCATAGTCTATTGTGAGTTGCTTTGTAAATCTCTTTAGTTTTGTTTTTTTTGCTGACTAGTGACATTCAAGCTGCGTATAAGTGTCAAGTACTTCACTTTCACGTGACAAATATATATCATGATAATAGAAGAATGACTTCAGAAAGAATAGGTCGACAAAGATAATAATCAGATATCCATATATTAGTCTTAATGTTACAGATAGTAATCGTTATTAATCAAGTTCAAGTATTCGGATTGAGACATATTCGAATTGGTTCACTTGTGATATCATATTCTGCAAGGGTATGGCAATGATAACACAAAATATTAATCATACCACATATTTGATGAGTTCTCATACCGTACAACACTTTGTATTGAGTAATATACAAGAACTATGTAACTAAATTATTATGGTTTCGACTTATACTATTTTATTATTCATATCATAATAAGGCATTTTGTTGGAATGATTATTTAGTGAGTTATTGACGAATACTCTTGTGTGTATTGCCAAGCTGACGAGTACGCTTTCTACTCTTCTTTAGGCTTCCTAAATATTCACGTATGACATTTAGGATGACAGAAAAAATGAATTGTTGATGAGGAATACTTAGGTCAAATTGGAGTAATGAAGTTTATAGGCATTCGTGTTTACATTAGGTATTAAGGATTTAACGTATTCAGATAAATCATGAATTCGCCACATAAAAAGGTTACTATTTTTGATGTCACTCAAATTCTTAAAGTTTTGATACATTTGTTAGTTTAAGTAGTTTTGTTTTCAATCTTGTAGCGAATGGTGTGTTTTTTCATCAGCTGGCCCCGAGTAGAGTTGCTGAGTTTTTTGCCAATTTTCAGAGATTAAATATGTATATATGTACGTTACTTCAACTCTTCGTGTCTCTATTGTTCATTGGGTTTTCTTTTCCATTGATGTAGATTATTTCTAGAAATTTTCTCTTGTTGTAATTATTTTCTCGTGTTAACCCTTGAGTTTCATTAAAATTCAAGAAAAAGTCAGAATGTCTACTGAATTGGGCGAATTCACAAAGTTTTGGTTGGTTTTTTATATCGCTTTTGGGTCACGTGACATAACTGTACTTGGAAGCAGCAAAAAAAATTTCAATGACATCTGAAAACAGCTCTATTTATATATATGTATATATATATATATATATATATATATATATATATATATATATATATATATATATATTTATATATATATATAATTATATATATATATATATATATATATATATATATATATATATATATATATATATATATATATATATATATATATATATATATATATGTGTATATAATTATATAATCGAATACAAAAGTATTTTAAATTTCCCACAAAAAGAAGCACACATGCTTGAATAATACAAAATTTCAGATGAAGGAGAAGCTTCCAACAGAGAAATTCGATCTCAAAATCTTTGCCGAGGTGGCTTTCAACGTAAACAGAATATCGTAAGGAAATTTTGATATTTGGATTGAATCAAAGGGTTCATCAGGGTAAAGTTATTGAATCAGGAAATTGTCGATATGGATCGAATAACAGAAGTAAGATTAAATAAGATGAATATAGTTATGATGTGAGCCAATATAGAAGTGAATTATTGATTAAGGCTCCTGTGATACATCGATAATTTTCGTATTTGAATTTATAATTTTTTTTGGGGTTATAGAACTATAATTTCTATACAATACGGTGCAAAAATCAGTTTCATCAAAAACGGAATAAAATAAATATATTCGGAAAAATAATGACTCGAAACTCGTATGACATACATTTCATCTGGGGATGATCAGAAATCTTAAGCAGCCGTCAAGATATTTTTTTATATCTTGATTTATATTATACATCAATTATATATTTTTATGTAAACACCATTGAAAACATTCTGAGATTTTGGTCTTATCTCATTAAATTTCTAATTGAACATTAGTTAAAGGTGTTGATGAGAATTTTTTTCAGAGGTAACTTTGTACTCTTAACCAAGTACATCCCAGATAAATTTCATTGCTATAGGTTTTCCAAGATGTTTTATTCAAGTGTTAGAAATCGCCGCGTCTACACTTTCCTCCAAGAATTCCTTGATTTTCTAACAGATTTTGCCTTTATATACACACATAAAGATTTGCCGCAAAGGAATTGAATCAGATATTGGCTAGGAATTTCCATTTTATCCCTTGTACGGTGCAGATAAAAATGGGAAAATACTACCTTGCCATCAATTCAGCGTGTCTCAATTTATCGACTATGGATAGGTATACATATGGCGACGGTATTGAGAATTGCTCGTTTATTTCCATAAAAAATAACTTCACTATGAAAACGGAAGCTGATGCCTTTGCTAGTCTTTTTCATGCCATATTCTTTGACATTCTTGTACTTCTGTAAAGTAGGAAGAAAACTTTTCATTTGGCACCAATGAAATATAAAGTATATATATATATATATATATATATATATATATATATATATATATATATATATATATATATATATATATATATATATATATATATATATATATATATATATATAAACTATAAGTACAAACTCTTTTTTATAAAGCCAAGCTTTCGAATTTATTCAATTCATACTCAGGGCAAGCTACAAATAAAAGCACCATCTAGTCGGAACATAAATTCTAGCATTGACAATATACCTACATAAGTTGAGTTGAGATAAGGGCCTAATCTACATCGAACATTGAATTCCTGTATCACAATATATGGTAAAATCATATAATACAATGTTTGATTATAATTTTTTCAGTTTATAAAGGATGATCGATTTTATCGAAACAAGTTTTCATATGTCGATAGATACTATTGGTGGCTTTGTATAATAAATATCTATAAAATAAATACCTACATTGTTGGTTGATCATTTCACAAGATTTTATGTCTATTCTAACATCTAAAACACAGAGTGCTGCGGATTTCTATTAAGTTATGAAAACGGAAGCTGATGCCTTTGCTAGTCTTTTTCATGCCATATTCTTTGACATTCTTGTACTTCTGTAAAGTAGGAAGAAAACTTTTCATTTGGCACCAATGAAATATAAAGTATATATGTATATATATATATATATATATATATATATATATATATATATATATATATATATATATAGAAACCAATCAGTTTTATTCCACCTTGGAGAGAAATATCTTTATATATATATATATATATATATATATATATATATATATATATATATATATATATATATATATGGGATATATATATATATATATATATATATATATATATATATATAAACTATAAGTACAAACTCTTTTTTATAAAGCCAAGCTTTCGAATTTATTCAATTCATACTCAGGGCAAGCTACAAATAAAAGCACCATCTAGTCGGAACATAAATTCTAGCATTGACAATATACCTACATAAGTTGAGTTGAGATAAGGGCCTAATCTACATCGAACATTGAATTCCTGTATCACAATATATGGTAAAATCATATAATACAATGTTTGATTATAATTTTTTCAGTTTATAAAGGATGATCGATTTTATCGAAACAAGTTTTCATACACAAAACCAATTATCATTAACACGGTTTCAAAACAAATTTATGGTAAACCTTTAACCCTACTTTTATTTTACTCTTCTTGTTTGTTGGTTGTTCCTCTCCAGTCTTCTGTAACCAAGTAAGCATAAATTGTGCTGAGTTTATCTCATAATTGTAAAAATAATTAGTTTTGACGAAGTTGTAATATAACAACGAAACGTCAACAAAAATAAACTTTTTCATATCAAAAAAAGCCTGTTATTGCTAAAAACTTTCGAAATAAAATATCTTAAACAGGCAATAAATCAATTTCAAGAAATGTATATATACATGTATATATTTTGAAAGTTTTTAGCATTAACAGGCTTTTTTAATATGAAAAAGTTTATTTTTGTTGAAAATGTGGAACGCTTCACGATTTTGCGTATGATTAAAAAGGATGACACGCAAAATCGTGAACGTTCCACATTTTTAACAAAAATAAACTTTTTCATATTAAAAAAGCCTGTTAATGCTAAAAACTTTCAAAATAAATACCTCAAACAGGCAATAAATCAATTTCAAGAAATACATGTATATATATATATATATATATATATATATATATATATATATATATATATATATATATATATATATATATATATATATATATATAGTGTGAATGTCATAATGTCATAAAGTAACGGTTATTTAAATTGTGATTCAGAAAATCTACTGATATTAATTGATGAAGGCTCTCATAAATATACAATGAGAACTTCGCCATTTCGATATTGCTTTAAGATTCAATAAAAAATTACATTATGTTCACATCCTCTTGAAGTATTCTGTATTTAATCGAAAACTTGATTGAAACGAAGACGGAATGCAGACAGGCAATATTTTTTATTATGGAGCAAGAATTCCGAAAAATCTTCGGAGAACTTCAAAGTGCTTTTCGATATGAAATGAAAGTATCCGAAATGTAGCGAACAAGGTTCACAATATCACTTTTTTTCATTTAATATTAATAATTTTTTCCCATACCTGAAGCCCTATTATTTTCTTCACTATATAAGTCTATTCAAAGCATAGCGTATATTAATATTACCAGGCTCATCTTTTTCGAATGACTATCTGAAATTGGAATGAAAATAGGTAAGTTTTTTTCGTAAATGTCCTATATATTCTATGCTTCATGTTATAAGTTTGGTGTCTGAGTTCATAAAAGAACTTTGGAGCGTATATACGGAAAATAATATCAGAAAAGGTTTGATAATTGAAGAGCAACAAACGAAAATGAAATAAAGCTCTTGAAGGCACTTCCACGTTTAATAATGAAGTGAATCTTCATTTTGTTCTATTACTCAGAAATTTTTAATAACAGAACAAAGGTGCCTCGAATTGGGGACAAATTAGAATGTGAATACATGATTTTCCATGAATATTTGAAGTGGAAAAAGAAATGCATAATATTTCACTTCAAAATTGATGAATGAATTCAATTAGTGCTTTTCCAATACATATGTTATTTTATAGGGCTATGTACAACCTACCGAATTGCCTCAATAAGTTGCATAAATTGAGTTACAAGTGATCACAGTTCACGTTGTTGTTGAAGGCGTAAGACAGTTAATTGTTCCGTAATACAAGGTACTCATCAGTTACACACGTCCAGCAAATGAAAGGCAAAGGCTTCGATAATCCAACACGAGAACTACAGAATTCTTTTTTTAAGTAGTAGATTATATATATATATATATATATATATATATATATATATATATATATATATATATATATATATATATATATATATATATATATATATATATATATGTGTGTGTGTGTGTCTGAAAATTTAGTTTTCGTTATTTCTGATTTCCCGATCGAGAGAATTTTTGTTTTATAATCTGATGAACTTGGCTTTACTCCGTCTAGTCGTTCGCAATCGTTTCAACTACGAGTATGTAAAACGAATTGAGCTGCAGTCAATGAACTGTGTAGTCCTATACTTCGAAGCTTTGGTCATGAGGCATTTGAGATTGTACAAATTAGATCTATTGTAGAAATTATAGTGATCAGCACATAGCACATATTCTCAAAGTTGAGTGACTAATACGTTAAGTTTACTGATTTACATTCCTTCATTCTTATATGCTGAAATCGTAAAAAAAATGAAAGATACCTTTTCATAGCATCTAATATCTGAATTAATTAAAACTTTCTGTCCGTGTATAGCCGAAGAATTACAAAACAGAGGATGTATTCGTTTAGAATTGCAGTGGACGTATAGCGTGAAATGTACAAAGGTTGTTTTGTGCATTTACGGATTGCGGAAGTCGCTCGTCGTGCATTTGCCCATGAAATGTTCATTTACAACAGTAAACAAGCCATACCTCGCATTGATAATACGAAGAAGTACCTATCGACAACAACAAAAATACAGCACATCGTTTAGAGACCTGTTTGATCTTTCTGGCTGCATTCCCGCCATGTGGGTGCATTGAAAAGTAGAACGAAATGGACGTAGCTGAAATGTATTTTAAGAGCGATGTCGTTAAATTTGCATATCCGTGTCCAATCGACTTGTTGAGTTTTTTGTTACTGGATCTCTGAATTAACCGAAACGAGTTCAATCTCATCGACAACGACGAAAAATGCTCATCAGATGGATTTTAGCTTCTGTGAGTGTGAATAATTTATATATCTATATATAGTGCCGATGGTTTTTCGTATTAACCAACCACGTGGGGATATGAAGAACTGTATTATTTTTATAGTGAAAATTGAGAATCGAAGTAACTTCTAAAAGATTCGAACCCAGGTCTTTAGGATTACGCCACGCTGCTTCTGACCAATGAGCTACCGAGGTCTCCACTTTGCCAAGATTCCCTATCGTCAGTATCTTCCTTCCAGGCAACGCCAAGCCAATCTACAAGCTCCTTATCTCATCAATCGTGAGGGTGCTTTTTTGGTCTAACCATGTCTCTGAGCTCCTAATCACCAACCACAGCTGACTAACGCTCATTTCTTGTTTGGGCCAGATGGCCTGCCCATTTCCACTTTGACCTTTTTCAAACTTCACGACATCCTTGGTCTTTGTTTGACCTCTTATCCAGCTGAGAATATTCTATCTCGTATGGTTAGGCCCATTATGTATGTTTCTATACCCCGGTGGGTTGTTCGAAGCTTCTGGATGTGAGCAGATTTCAGGGTCCAAGTTTCACCGGCGCCGGTCATCGCTGGTAAAACGCATTGGTCAAACAATCTGCATTTTAAGTATAGTAGCATATCTGATTTGAAGGTCTGTTTCAGTCTGTCCTGTGTAATATCCCCGTTTCCCGTGACAATCTGTCCGAGATATGTGTAAGACGCTGTTATATTTAATGGAAATCCGTCCAAGTCCATTTGCTCTCTGGTGCAGAAAATGTTCAGCATCATCTTTGTTTTTGCGTTGTTTATTTCCAGACCAATTTCCTTGCTCGCCATGTTCAGTTCATTGATGCGCTCTTGATGATCGGTAGCATCGTGGGCGAACAAGCCTATATCGTCAGCGAGTCTCAAGTGCTTAATGTAGCGGCCATTTATCTATTTCCTTTCTCGCTCCAGTCCAGCTTATGGAACATACACTCCAAAGCAGCTGAGAACAGTTTTGGGGAAAACGGGTCTCCCTGTCTAACGACTCTCATTATTGGCATTTTTCCGAGTATTCGTCATTTTTTATGATTGCAGTGGCATTTTCGTATATATTCTAGATCAGCTCGGTATAGCAAGATGCTATTCCTATCTTCAGTAATGAGATGGTTGCAGCTGGAGTTCTAAGCAGGTCAAATGCCTTCTTAAAGCCAATAAATGCCATATATAGAGGAATTGCATATTCTTTGCATCTTGATATCACTTCGCGGATGCTGAAAATGTGATCTATCGTACTGTATGACTTCCTGAAGCCTGCCTTTTCTATTGGCTGATATGAGTCCAGTTGTCCCGATAAGCGGATAGTAATTATCTTCAATAAGATCTCATATGCTGTGGGGAGTAAACTTATCCGTGAGTAGTTCCTCAGGTCCTCAGCATCCCCTTTCTTATAGAGACAGTTTAAAACTGTCCTATAAGAGAGGAGCACATATTACAAAAGTTAATTGCCTATAAACTAAGTTTCAATAAACTTTATATCTAACATGTATGTCTTATAACTAGAAATATTTCATACATCTCATCGAAATAAAGTTTTCGATGCATTGAGTTGAATTTTATAATTTACAAAGAAAATACCTAATTCTACTTAAAGAGATTAGATAAATACATCACGATGAGTAACTCTATAAAAACTGATAGTTATTCTATTATCGACCTTTAAATAATCTCTTTTTACAATGTCTCTTGAAAGTTATGGAAATTCGGAGAGAAAATATCCAAGTTGGTCCCTATACTTATCAAGTTTAGCCTATTGAAAAATCTATGGATGGGTGAATTCAACATATAATTTGTTTTGCTCTGCCCAAGAACCAGTATTGTACGATTTCTTAGTACATGTGGAGAACAATTAAAGTTTATAAGGGTCATACATGCAGCAGAATCTACTAAGCCCATTAGTTATTTGTAGGAGAAACGTATGTCAAAGTACTGACGTCTCAAACTCAAACATTCCAACCTATGAAATATCACGTTACTCTCATATTAGAATAAATGACGGTACCTGTTAAAACAAACCTCTATAAGTTTTTATAGAGTTAATCTTTATGATGTAATCATCTTATCTTTATCAGAATATCGAAATATTTCAAATATTTCTACACGAATGTTGTCAATGAAAACAAATCCTTTCACTTTAGCAAGTGAATATTGAGTGCGTTGCGATCCTAAAGGATTCGTGGATCTGGGAAGACATTTATATAAGGAAATGAAAATATTCATAAGGATATACGCACGCATATATGAATACACATATGTGCATGCTGATATAGGTAGGTAAATAAAGTTTCTGATTTATATATATATATATATATATATATATATATATATATATATATATATATATATATATATATATCCATCCATTTTTCAGGAATATATATTAGAAAAATATTGAAATCGATGCCTCTCTTGATATAAACACAAAACAAACTGTTTCGTTCTAAAATAAAGTCATCTTCTTTGCCACTCCAATAACAGTCAATATAACTGAGAGTTTTCTCCGAAAATGGGTAACAGTCTACCTAATGTTGTCGAAGTATTGTCAACAATTGAAAAGAATTCTGTTAAACTGAGCAAGTTGATTTCTAAACAATTCATGTATTGAAAATCGTATACATATGTAATGAGAAATTTTCTCTTTCATCTTCTCATCCAACAAGTTGAGCATATCTTGAATCATTCGACATCAATTTATGGACTTGATCACGGAAGAAGGCAACTAATGTATTTTTTAATTTCATATAAAATGTTCAGACTTCGGTTGCTTATGATTATTTTAAATATCAAAAAAATCTAATTAGAAATAAATTGAGATGACCCTTTATGCTCCTTCATCCATTCATAAAAGAATACTGTCAGATCTATAAAAATTCAAAAATTCATTTAGTTAATTCACTGCGTTTATCACAGGGTTCACAAGGGCTTTCTATTGTCATGTGGAAACTCATGGGATTAGGCGACATAACATTCAAAGCCCTTTGAAAACTCATTTCCTTTTTTATGTCATAAATGTGATATATATGTTCAACAACGTGAAGGTACGTGAATTCTTCCTCTATTTCGGATAATTTATTCTTATATTTCTCTCTATATAGGTACATGAAATTCATTTTCTCTAGTATAGGCAAGTGTTTCTATAGAACCTCCATTTTTTCTGGAGAAGTTAAGTCATTTCAAATAAAGATATCATTTTATTGTATGATATTCATCATACACCATCTATAGGAGTTATTATTGAAATTGTACTCTTGCTTACGCCAAATTAATTCACATTTATTATAGATGCTTCAATCTTAGGCTAGGTAGGTGTACTAAGAATTAGTGTCTTTATTTTCTATTGTACATAGTGGTCAATATGGTTAATTACGTCATCTGAATAAAATTATGTTACACAGAAATGACAATTCTTTTGATACTGCGTAAATTCAACCAATTCAAAATTAAAAACATATACAACTTCACTTATACAACAAAAAATTTCGGTCAATCGAGACTAAGATAAATACATAACAGTAGGTTTGGTATTTACTTCAGATATTTTAAAAAACTAATTTTCAGAAAACAGATTTCAGGTATGTACAATCAGTTCTTTCAAGCCATCAAAATCGTTGCTATTTGACAAAAATGTCGGTGATCTGTTCAATGGAACTTTCAGAATATCATGAATCAATTGACAAGTCAAAATCTGCAGCAAATATTGGATCAAAATTTTTCAATTTGAAATAACGTTCGAAATGAAACTTCCTAGCTGCTACTATGAAACATAATGTACCAAGAAATCAATTGATAATAGTAATATACTGACAATTCTCCCATAAGGTATGTGTTCAAAGAAATTTCAACTTACTAAATTCATATGAACTTTAAACTTCAACTTCAAATCATATAATAATGCTCCATACTATATACTTCGAATGAATTTCTGTCTACAACACTCTTCACAGATTCCAAATCGAATTTCGATGGTTTTCTAAACGCAACCAGCCTTTTCTCTAAATCTTTCCAATTGAATAAAATCGATGAAAATATAGTGGAGAAATATAATTCAAGTAGTTTTCTGATGAACTGATTGATGCTATGATTGACTCGCTAATGTCTTAGTGAAACATGTTTCAATAGAAATAAAATGGAAACTAGTAGGCTCATTGTAAGAAAGGTATTGATTTTTCATTAATTAGTTCAGACTGCTACCTGTTTTCAGAATAGTTTTTACAGAAACAACAATTGACATAATACAGAAATCAACATAATTCTGTGAAACAAATCCAAGTGTTTTTTGTTGAATTTACATCCAGGAGTTTCACTAATTACCGTGTGTGGTAGTGCACATTTGATCTGCGTTTGAAATAAATTCAGTCGATAATGAACTAACAACCTCTGACACCAGTTTCGAAGTACTTTATGCAGTACAATATGTAGAATATTATGGCAACTGCCTGAACATTCAGACAAAGTGTTCCATTCATCAATATCGGTATCAGCAATTTTCAGTTCCTAGATTTAAACTAACAGAACAATATTTTCGATAATTTTCACTTTAAATTATTCATTATTGTTTGATATGTTCGTTAAGGAATTTCTTATTTCAAACACTATATTTTTCAGAATTTACGCTTCAACTCATTAATTTTGTCAGAAAAAAAACAAGTCAACATATATACCGTTGATATTTTATACTTTTAATTATTCATTGCTTTCTGGTATGTTATTTGAAGAAGTTCTAATTCTAAACACCTTATTCTGAAGAAAATCATGTCAAGATATATTCTTTTTATTGTTGCATGTTTTCTGGAAAAGCCCGTGTTCCTTACACAAAAGTAGAAAGCACAAATAAGCGTTAAAATATAGTTGGAATATAGTATACGCAGAGATTCCAACGACGTAGAATTAAAATTCGAAATCGTAAATCCTTTCACAAAGGCCCCCGAATGGGTTTAAATAAACGTGCAGTTGCTTTCAGTTGTAAATGAATCCGCCATGTTATAGCTGCGGATTCGTTGCATACTTTGCTAGTAGCCTATTTATTCAACGCATTAGCCGTTGAATATGGCGAATGGAGACTAATCCCGAATTAGCTCGTTTGAAATTGGGTTGATATTGGACCACATTTGGCCGAACACGTTCAGTAACCCGATTGTACTCGAATCAAAAGTCTTCTCTTCTGAAAGTTCAATTTATTTGATAGAGCCGAATAACAGAAAAAATATTGAATAGCATTAATTAATTGAAATAAGTGGCAGATAATTATAGAAACTTGAGAATGTCAACTTGTGCTAAAGTTGTCTTAACTTGTAGGAAAGTTTTTCTCGCTTTGGTGGTTGTAATTCGACTCTTTCTTCTAGAAATATCTTACACAAGTTAGCAGTGGTGTCTAGTGCACATCTGTTTTTTATCATCCCGCACAATGTATTAGTTTCACTTGTTTGTCCATTTTTAGGAAGGTACTTCCCTACCGCACGTGTAGTAATTTTTCCGTTCAGTAGTAAGAAACACTCCGATTCTTAACAGATTTTCTACTCAAACCTTAACTTATTTTGTGAACAATGCTCAAAAACAAACCCTTTTGAGATTGCTCAGACATAAATGTGTTTTGAGTATTCAATAAACTGACTGGAAGGAAAACTTTTTCATATTTTAATTGAAAACTCTAATAATTGATAATCTATGAACGTTGTTCAATCTTCTAACTATACAAGTCCTCCAGAATGAGTGTTGGTAAATCCTGATTCACATCATTGATTAAACCAACGATGTTTATATCAATTTTTCACCATAATTCTATCTCCCCTCTAAGATATGTATTCATTTACCACCGCCTCCAATCTACTTTTAAAATATTGACAAAAATTTTGCAGAGGAATGAAAGAAGAGAAGCTCAGAAAGCACGAAGACAGTTAAACCAGAACGTAACGAAGCTGAAACGAAATAGAGAATAGCATTCCCACAATTCGAATAACGCAATATGAGCGAATAAAGACGACTATAATCTTTTCACAATCGTTAATCTTTATTCTAATTATCAATTGAAATATGAAGAGAGAACATGTCAATATATAACAAAAAGACTTTGGAACAGAAAGCCTACTCAATAAATTTCTGCACACTATATGACTTTATGTTCATTGAATATTGATATATATATATATATATATATATATATATATATATATATATATATATATATATATATATATATATATATATATATATATATATATATATATATATATAATATATATATATATATATATATATATATATATATATATATATATATATATATATATATATATATATATATATATATATATATATATATATATATATTGGTTTCATATTAACTTTTCAGACTTTGATACTGACGAAGTGTGATATTGTAGATTTAATGAACCTATAATTTGAATCCGTCGCATATTACGTCAGAGAATGACTCGGAAATTGATATGACTGAACTTTTCTAGTGTTATTCATGTTCTTGTGAGTCGGAAAATACTCACTGTGTTGCAGAAGATACCTAGATTTATTCATTTAGTTATTAACTGCCAGAATGCAAAGTGCCTTAGAATTAATTTGATTGATCTTCCATCAAAATATTCATTGAAATTAAAATATAGATCCTGGTAAGCTTATAATGATAAATGCGATACCAAAAGAAATTATAAGTTAAATAATAGGTACTGAAAATATTCTCGGTAAGAATTACTGGAACCATGAAGTATAAGCTCAGCGACTGAAGTTTTTCTGAAAATAAAATAGGAGATTGCCATAGGACTTTTAAGCTTTCCGTACAAATTAACTGATTTCAGGTGCGTAAGCAGTATAAATGGATATCACTGAAATTAACTGCTCTATAAAAACGTATCGCAAAAGAGCTGAAATATTGAACGTTACATAAGATCTGAAATGAACAACATTCAACTTATTGCAAAATTGATCTCATGGTATCAAGTTGAGATACTGCATTCTAATCACCTCTCAATTAGTCCATATAATCTCTGAACGTTCGATTGTCATTTCTAATGACCGACTATCTCGAATGATATTCACTTCTTGTTATAATAACCCAACGAAAAACTACCATTGTTATAAATGGCTAGTGACGAGCAGAGTGCGCTGCTCTGAAAAAATGACTCTCATTCCAATCTGAATGAGATCATTCCGCTAGAGTAATCAAGCGTTTCCACAATAGGAATCCACCCCACGTTGCCATATTATATTACAAGCGGTGAATTCGGTGTAATTGTCGCTTTTGTTAAGAATGCTGAAATTAATGTCGTTATATTATGGCATTATATGCTCGATTGCGGGCATCGTTGAGATGAACTCGGAAAATTTTAAGTATGGTTTCGAAAGGAGAGTGAAACATTTCTCGTTTGATACACATTCTAGTAAATAAACTTTATTTCAGTGTTGCCAAGCTGGAAACTCGGAATAGAAGAATTTTCAGTAAGAGGGTTTCACATTCTGGATGATTTTATAATTTCTGTCAAAACCTCAGGAGAGATATTATGAGATGTGTCTTGACGTTTACGTATATCGTGAAAAAGTTATCGTCCACTTCCGGTATAGCCGGTAGTGGTATGTATGTCGTAATATTTTCCACAAATGCAAAGTTTTCCAAGATCAATCGACTGATAGAGAATTGTTTGAACATTGAATCGTTTATATATGGTAGGTCGAACAATACTCCTGTATCAATATTGTTGTTAAGTGGATAGTTTCATCCGGATCCGGAATGCCGTTAAACGTGTTCATGGAACACGTTACGTTTACATGCTACATTCTTCATTCTATTACATCAATAATGAAAAAAGATGAAGAGAAAGACTCATAGTAGAATCTTAACCTTACTTTCAAATCGAATCTATTCAGAAATTGAAAAATTGTGTTTACGCCACAAAAGACTGCATTTTTAGATAACTTTAGATTTATGATTAGACAAACGGTATTATTATCGGCAATTCGCGAAAGTTGACAACTTCACGTTGAACTTCCAATCGATAGAAAAACGCCTATGATACATGATTTCGAAATTGAATTGAATAGCAAGTTAGACTATTATTTCAGGACTGATTTGAGTTGAGTGCTGGATTATGTAATCATCCTCGGAATATCAAATGAATGAATTGTATCAGAACGTTTCTTAAATTCTTGTAAGCACCTAACGGTGTGTCGGGATTTTTTAGCTTCAATCAACAGTAAATTGTGAAAGTCTGCGGTTGGAAAAAACTCTCTTAGACTCTAAGAGATTTTGTGTTTCAGTCAAGCATAAACTAATATAAGTTTTTGAAACAGAAGTATGAAACGAACAAGATGTTTACTACACCACAGTTAAGCGAGCCATCTAAAAGGATTCAAACAGATTTGGATTTGGGTTAGATATAAATATTGAAAAACTGTTGATATGAAACAAAATATTCAAGAACGTATTGGAAGAGTTATTTTTAGAATTTTTTCTTCGCACTTTGGATGGAATGGAATGAAAAAATTTTTATCAGTGCGGATGAGGTATAGAAATATTAATTCTAGAAAATGAAGGTGCCATTTTACTAAAAATATTGTTGTGTTTAAGTTTCCGTATTTGAATTCGCGCATTTGTCTTGATTCAGAAAAAATCCAACAAAAATTTGGTCAGTCATTTTCATGTTAACCACGCCTATTTTAGGATTCATTTTATTTCCTTATAAGATTTTTCAAATATGGAAATTTTGAGATGTACATTTTAATTTCGAGCATTTTAGCAGGAACATACGGAAATGAACAAAATTTTTGTAAGGATTTTCAGTTGATGAGTTTTTCTATGTTGAATTTTTTATTTTCGTTGTCTACGTTTACGGGTTTCCAGAATATCAAATTTCATTTTTCTGATTGATATTTCTGTCATAAGTGTTGATATATTTGTTACATTGTGAAGGGTCAAAATCTCAGGACTGTAAACAATAAATAAAATTTCTCCTTATATATACCCTGCACAAAAATGTGGAACAGATGAACGTTATTTCAGGATTGTATTTCTCGAGATATGAGGGAGGAGTTTCTGAGAGTTTCAGAAGATTCTCTCCGGGCCATTTTCAACAAAAATCATCGAAAAATGTACTCATATGTTGTTTTCAAAAGCCACTTCAATATTGTAAATCATCTTGTAATAATTTTCTACAATAATAAAGTAAAAAAGTAACACTTTCGAATAATTCGAAGTAAAGTATTTATCATAAGATTTTTTCCACATTTTTCAGTTTAGTTTCTTATTTCAGCAATAAGTTGAGTTTTTTCGACATTGGTCTTGAAATAATTCTTTTATTCATGTAGTCGATTATTTCAAATACTTTCCCAACGCCTAGTCTTCATTTCCATTGCCAAGTATGTATTCTCTTTACTTTTGATTTGTTGAGTATTTGTTCTCATTTTTTGAATCATACTCATCTACAATTTCACTCAATATAGTTCTTCGTCCTCCTCAATTATATCAGTACGAAAGACAAATTGTGTAATTGGTGATATGGAATAATGGAAGAATGTAGCTGTTATGTTATTTTCTGTGGGTATATTTAGTTTCTCAGGACACGTTGGCATTTTTATCATCTTATCTAAAAATGTGGAACACCGAATAAATAGGGATGATAAAATAAAAAACTCAATTAGTCCCATTTTTGCGGTATCTCCGGTTATTAAACGGGTATTAGATCTGAAAGAGCAAATAGTCGTGCATACTGAACAAAGTTTCCTAATTTGGGTGTCATTAAAACTTTTTCGTTTAACTTCGGGTACCATTTTTCCGGACGAATCATTGTATGTTGAATTATTCGTTCGAGGCTTTTGCCGAATTCACTGAATTTCAAGACGGGAAATAATTAAAATTGGGAAGGAATGAGCGTTATTGAAACAGTTTGAAGTTTCGAATGTTATTTTCAGATCTAGATCTTTCAATGGAAAATAGTTTGGTTACTTTGTTTCTTTTTATATGTACAAAAGTCGAGTCGCAGTTAAAATAGTGCGAAAATTTTGCTTACTTTTTTATTGAATTTTTGTTTTGAAAATGAGTTTATTTTTTTCAATTTCAATTTTGTTTCGTTCATAATATTTTGTGAAGGATCCTTCCTCAAGTGATTTTTTTCTCTGCCATTTTTTAGCGATGAAATTATTTATTTCGAACGCTTTTCAAGCCTGCTATTTCTTCATGATAAGAACATTTTAGTGCGCGGGAGAAATAGAAATGAAATTTATGAATAATTTTAATTCTTTCAATGTACCTATTCATAAAAGATTTTGTACTGAAGCGTATATCAATTAATTTTACGATGAATAATAAGGTGATGTGAGTGCCTTGTGTGAGCCAACAATCGAAACCGATTTAAACCTCATTGACAAATTGTCAATTTCACGTACTGCACATAAATACTATGAGCCGTTAATAAAATATTAATATAATGAATGATAATCGAGTCCGATGACATCATTTGGTAATGCAGAACTACAAAAATCATTGAAAAAATATTGATTTTGAACACGAGTATCTTTGTCCAAATTATGTCATAAGGATTCTTTGAGGGATGAAACACTTATTTTATTCATTATATAATTGAAATATTTTCTCAATTCAGCGGATCTACAGTTTAACGCCAGTTCCGACGGTCATTGAGCTTGTAATCAATCAATATCTATATACATTACTCCGCAAGGTGTAGCAACTAGTGAAAACATAGACAATCACATACACCCATGCCTTCACCGGGGTTCGAATCCAAATCCTATCGCACCACAGGAGTCTCTTTTCCCGACTTCGCCACGGAGGTCCACTAATAGTTCAAATTTCTCACAGTTTCTGTCACATAGGAATAATGAGTTCCATATTGCAGTGACAGGATAATTTATTCGTGAAAATCGAACGACGAAATTAAACGATGAAATCAAACGATAGTTAGGTTGTACACCCAATTTCTTCAGCGTTCAATAAATATATAAGAAGCAAAAACCTGCAGAACTCGTAAAAATCAGTAAACAAAGTGATATGTACTGACAAGACTAAATAACGTACATAGGGAAGAAGACATTGGACAGGAAATATCACTTAGCTTAACCTGGTGACAGATATAAAGTTAGATTTCTTGAGGAGACTAATACTTTTAATGTATTCATGCGTTTTTATGGACGTATGAGTGTATGCCTATGCTTTGTCAGCCCATTTATTTGTGCATGGTACTTTGCTTTCTGATTGTGACACCATTATGCTTTTGTTTCTTTCTATATATTAGATGCTGACGAAGATGATTTGTACCACCGAAACTATCAATATAATACGTTATCGATATATATGTAATCTATTAATAATAATATAATGTAAACTATTTCTTGTAACCTATAATTCATCTGAACGGTGTTGTATTCTCGCCTTCGATAGTTTTTTAAATTTTTCAAACGTCTTTCCAGCTTCGAAAAACAAGCTCATATGTTGCTCACAATAAAAGCTGTAATAAATTGTGTGATACTTATCAACAGAACGTGGACCGAGTGATATTTTCAACCCTTCAATATATTCTCTTAGTTAAAAAGGACGTATTTCACGCAACGTTCTATATTTAAATTGAAACTATACATCGAGTACAGCGAAAACCGATATTTCAAGATCTCGATACGATGCGGTATTCTGAGGCACTTAATAGCTTTCCGCTCTAAGGACGTAAATATCTGTTTAACATGCCCATTTTAACCGAGTGGTATCTAAACGTGGAAAAGTCGCAGAAATATGTAAATATTTTGAGTGTATTTCCATTATTTCCTCTCTCCGTTTACCAATCTCCAACGACGTAGCGTCGAGCTGCCGACTTGAAAGGAAATTTGCATATCAGTTTAATAACGAAAGGCTCAAAAGGTTTTCGAAATTAAAACTGTTACAGTGCGCTCAGACATTTCTGCTTTCAAACTTAGAATGGAAAACTTTATACTTACTGGGAGAAAAAGTTGTTGGGCATTTTCAGGATTATCTTAATGAATTTGCAGGGATATGCATGGAATTAACATTAGTAGGTTGTGAACTTGCTTCAATATTCTATATATTCGAATTCTTTTGTATAGGAAACAAGTTTTCGATATTTCGAGGTAGTATCGGACATTTTGATATCCTGCAGACTGCTTTTTTTTGCTGAAGACTCACATTACTAGCAATATATTGTTATTATTATGCTGCACTTGACACAAAATAATATTTCGTCTATTTTGATACACAATATCACCTTTGACTTTTTCTTTGCTCACTCTGCTCAAAAGCGGTGTGTGAATATCCATAATTCAATTGGCCAATGGACGGAAGATTTTCATGCATTGAAATATATAGATCAAATTCACATGAATATTTGTGCATAAAATATCAATAATAATGTTTATTGCAAAAATATAAACAAAAATTCAATTAAAAACTCCACATATGTTTCGGGAGGTTAACCCATTATCAAGAGTATACAATATTACATATTATAATTTGAGTAATATTGTATACTTTCTCTGTGGTTCTTTCTCGTTCTGATAAGGTAAGAGATCTTGGTGTAGTTTTCGACCAGAAGCTTCGTTTTTGTCCCACACATCATCCAACTTATTTCATCTGCTGCGAAAATATATGGATTAGTTATACCTAATGGCAAATATTTTAATCATTCCTCAACATTCATTGGATTATTTAATACCCTAATCCGAATCAAGTTGGAGTATGGCAGCATGATCTGGCATCTCATTTACAATTGCCATCAACGCTATCTTGAGGATATTCAGAGAAGGTTATTGAAATTCTTACTATGGAGGGAGCATAAAGTTTATCCACAGAGAGGAGTCCATCCTAACGAATTATTGAGTCGGTTTAGTTTAATCTCTTTGCAGGAGAGAAACCTTATCACTCAAATTTTTTTACAAATTACTGCACTATAGTATTGATTGTCCTCCTCTCTTGTCCGCTTTGAAATTTCGTGTTCCTAGGCAAAATTCTCGTACCACCGATTTATTCCACCTAAAGACTCTGAGGACCGACTCCCTAATACAATCCCACATCTGGTTTATGAAGTCTACATTCAATAGAGTTGCCAATAATTGTGACATTCACTTTGACTCCATAGAATTTATTATCAGGAGTTATGTTAACAAAGAAAATTGACTAAAATTAATTGATTCAGATTGAGTTCTTTATGATGTTTCATTGAATGCTATAATGTAATTATGAGTTACTGATTTTTTAGATTATATTGAGCTCTTTGTTATATTTTTTTCATTTTAATTATTCAGTTAGTATTGAAATAAATTAAACTCTTGGCTTAATGTTTCACGATTTATTTAACAATATGTATAGTCAACATGTTTCGAGCGTTAGCTCATTTTCAAGACTAAACTACTATAAGAAACGTACAACAAATTTATATCTACAAAATGGATGTGAGTAGGGAGGATAGTTGAAAATCTACTTGTTCATTTACAATTTCTTCTTTTCTCTTCCAAGAACTGCTAATTTCAATTGCCTCCAAAAGGTCTAAACGTTTACCTTTATTACCTGAGTGTAGGCATTTAGTTTTATCGAAATCTATGAAGTGATTAGAGCTAATACAATGTTCTGAGAATCCAGTTTTATTAACATTGTACAAAATCGACCTTTCATGTCCGTCAACCCGAGTTTTTATTTTTTTACCTGTTTGGCCGATATAAAATGCTGGACATTCATTACAGAAAATCTTATAAATACCGCTTTTGTCTTCAACAATTGTCTTCTCTTTGTTATTTACTGAAAATGACTTAATATTCCTTCTGTTGGAACCAACACCTAAATATCTTTTATCCTTTCAACACCTTTTAACACCTTTTGGTACAAAAGGATTTGTACCAACAGAAGGAATATTAAGTCACTTTTAGTAAATAATAAAGAAAAGACAAATGTTGAAGACAAAAGCGGTATTTATAAGATTTTTTGTAATGAATGTCCAGCATTTTATATCGCCCAAACAGGTAGAAAAATAAAAACTCGGGTTAACGAACATAAAAGGTCGATTTTGTACAATGTTAATAAAACTGGATTCTCAGAACATTGTATTAGCTCTAATCACTTCATAGATTTTGATAAAACTGAATGCCTACACTCAGGTAATAAAGGTAAACGTTTAGACCGTTTGGAGGCAATTGAAATTAGTAGATTTTCAACTATCCTCCCTACTCACATCCATTTTGTAGATATAAATTTGTTGTACGTTTCTTATAGTAGTTTAGTCCTGAAAATGAGCTAACGCTCGAAACATGTTGACTATACATATTGTTAAATAAATCGTGAAACATTAAGCCAAGAGTTTAATTTATTTTAATATTCAATTATGTTTCACCAAGAGTTAAGCGAGAATTCAATCTCATTCATTTATTCAGTTAGTATTTAACATTGTTAATATTTTCTGTAATTGTGTGTTCAACATGTTGAGAATAAAGAACTTATTCTTATCATTATTATTATCATATACTCTTGATAATGGATTATTCTCCTGGAGTTTTTGATATATTCAGTGAAACTTAAGTCAAGTGTGTTAATTTTTTTAATTTTATAGTTTTCAACATAATGTTTCACCAAGAGATAAGCGAAACCTTCATGTCATTTATTGAAAATTCAATCTCAAAAAAATTTCAAGGAAAATTAGCGGATACAACAACCGGGGCTTATTGTAACTATATATCATTAGATTTTTCATACCAAATGGAGGATTTATGAAATTCAATAAAATACCATGGTTATCATCAAAATACATAATGTAATGAATACCTATCACAAAATTTTTATTGAAGAAATTTGAATGATTCTAATTTTCAAGTTCAGGTCGAGGATAAAACATGATAATCCATATACTTGCATTGTTATAAAAACGAAACAAAGTTAATTAAAATTAAGTTCACTTCCATTTATATTTTTTGAAGATATTATATTTTGTGAAGTTGAGTATAGGCAATAGTATGAAATGCCATTAAAAAGTGACATTTTTCACAGTCTATTTCCTCAAATTCTAGGTAGTTGATTTCGATTGAGATGTCGATATAAAGCCTCTGTGCCACAAAATAATCTTTTTTATGAATTAAAGGAAACGTATGATTGTAACTGTATCGAAAAGGTAAGTATGTTGAGTTACATTTCATTTTTTGACATTTAATATCAAATAAATGAACCCTTCACATGAGGCGTTTCAGTTCTCCTCAATATTAGAAATAGATAAACACTTCGTCATATGAGCTCAAGATTCAATGAATAATTTGAATGTGATAACTTTACGTAGATGGAAAATCTTCTGCATCTACTGTTACTTAATACTCCTACAATTTCACTCTAGGAAAATCACACAAATATAACTGGTCGATAATTACAGTGGGTTGCCAAATTAATAGGGACAGTCGCATAATATTGGTTTTTTACACTTTATTGGTCCATAACGAATTTAAAACGTTGTTTTAAGTTATAATTACATTTAATAATATTAGACACATATGTTATAAGTAGTTCAAACAAAAAAATAATAATCTTTAGGTAATTAAAAAATATTAGCAGGTAGTATGAAAATGGCAATGAGATATTGCTAATATTTTGTCACATTTCCTTTAGCCTGAATGAGTGCTTCGATCCGCCTTTATATAGTATTGTATTGATATCCGCTATATCAATACAAACATTTTAATACATAAAAGGAAAAGTATTCGCTGAAGTATTCTCCGCCCTTCCACAAATTAAAATACATGACATAAATCAAAATGAATGCAAACAGATATACAGAAGGTAGAATATAAAATTTCAAGACAAAATGCCTACTAATTTTCGCTAAAATTTTTCTTGAACTGACTTTCACCCAGTCTGAAATGGGACAAATCCATTACACCACAAATGTCGCAAGAAGAAAAACCACCCGCATACTTAGACATACCCTGTGATTATAACTATATATTTTAGTTTATTCTTATATTAACATTGTGAATATTTGACCGCATAACAAACTTACATTTTATCTCATATTCAAAAAGCTTATTAGGTACATTAAAAACATGTAATTAACTTTGATGGTGATATTTGCATCTCAGAGAAATACCGTACCACAAGTTAGCGCCTAGAGAAGCCGAAAATAATCTTATTTTGAATTTTTTCCGTCTATATTCGTTATATTGTTTCAAAAGCCCATAAAAGACTTCAGAAGGCGATATGTGAGTTAACATAGTTGTGGACCAATTTAAGTTTTACATCAGAACGAAAATCGATTTTCACAGAACATAAAGCTTTCTTATTTATCTGTCCTTCAAAATTGAATGGGTGTTATCCAGGAGGACTCCAATATTTTTAGTTAGGTATTTACGTCCTCCAAAATCAGTATTCATAGACGAAACTCCTCTATTTGTTATTAGGTAGCTATGAGTAATATCTTGGACTTACTTGACTTAATACGAAGGCCATTTTTGCTGCACCATTCGAAAATATGTCTTGAGTCTGTTGTCTTTGAAATTGTTGTGATGACAGCATTGGTTGCGCAAGAGTATAAAGTTGTATGTCATATGCATAAAGATGACTCAAGCTTCGAATTACGTATGTAATATCAATAAGATATATGGAGAAAAGGATGGGACCTACTACACTACCCTGCATTGGTGTATTATATTAAATACTTGACAATTGTTCCTGGTTGTTACCCCATTTTCAAAATTTTAACTGCTCCAGTTCAGCTTTTGAAAATGGTTTACCAATCAATAATAAATGGGTAAAGCAATCAATACAACAATTGTTAGAAATTAAGTCAAGTATTCTCTTATTCACTTAGAATGAAACTATTTTCCACCAAAAGATCAGCGAATATTTACTCCACTCTTCCAATAATAAAATGATAATTCTTCATTTGAAAAAGTATTATGACGTGACACTTATTCTGAATCAGCCAATAAATGCTACATCACAATCATACTTTCACTTTGTAGCTTAATTCGCTTATGGTAATATAGAAATTTATAGCACTTCACTTACGCATTCTTACAGATTTTCAAACGTGTATAATATCTTTCCATACCTATAGGTACCTAATGAATAAATTCACATTATTGGTATTGTTAATGACAGCATGCCAGGGGCCGATCAAGTATTACTTTAGCATAGGGGGTTGGGGTGGTCTCTGCTTTGCTTATTTTGGATGACATGGGGGTAGGTGGGATCTAGATGATGATTACGTCATCAGTAGTTATTTACTTTATTACACATATAGCAACCCTCACGTTGTCTCGGCTTGAAAATTAAACGCATTTTCTGGGATTCCCGCAAATAATTCATATGTTTAGGCACTCGCTTAGAACCGAACAAGGGAATTACCGTAAGTAAAAAGTGAACACGCACACTGATAGGAAAGTTAGACCTGTAAGAGTCGCTGGTGGTCGTGCTAATGCACTGATGTGCATTATTCAAAATTTAGAGCACGATGATGTTGAATGGCTCGATGAAAACGACGTAGACATTCCAAAATTGGATGAAAGTGAGCAGACTCGCAACACTGAGCAGCATACATCCAATGTCATCGAAAATTTAGAATCATGGGTTCGGGTATCATGGTCTGAGGACTGTTGATTCGAATAAATATGTGTACTGAAAATTTTGAAGTAAGTTTTTATATTCGTAAAATTACTCAATATTATAATATTTTTGTACCTTACTCTATGTTGAATACCGGATCAGTACAATCTAATCTCTATCCTAAAACTATTTTATTATTTTTAGAATTATAACTTCTCCTAAGGAATCCTTAAAAAAATTAATATATAAATTTAAAAATGTTCACGTAAGCATTGGAGAAGGTGGTAAGAGGTTTGCTTACTCTTAATGATAAGGGGGTGGGGGTGTAAATAATTGTAATAAATCTGATTACGTAATACTTGAATGGCCTCTACATGGCATGCTTTCTATGCACTGTTTGACACTCTCCTTTATTTTAGGGTTGTGGTGCCACACATTTATTAATTTTTCGATCAGTTTTACCTTGGTGGTTATCATTTCCTTGGCAATTTCCGCCTTGGTAATTTTCCATAAGTTTTCGATGGGGTTCATGTCTGGAGAATTGCCAGGCCAAGGTAAAACTGGTATATTGTGGTCTGCTAAAAATTTCGTCACACTCCTTGCTTTATGGCATGGTGCTGAGTCATGCATAAACATGAATTCCTCCCCCTCTGGAAACCATTCCCGGAGTTGCGACAACAAGCGAGTGTCTAGGACCTGCTTGTATTGGTCCTGTCTCATGGTTCCCTGGACAATGTAGAGACGCCCAACCCCTTTAGCGCTTATGACAGACCATACCATAATTTTAACAGGGTGTTTAACGCGTTCCACAATGCAGTCAGGGTGAAATTTCTCGCCTGGGCGCCGCCTGACAAAATTGCTCTTATCGGCTAGAATCTCAAAAGTTGATTCGTCTGAGAAACACACCTGAAAAAAAAGTATTTATAACTTATATGAAAATGTTTTTAATTAATATATCACAACATTAATATGAAATATAAATTGACATTAAAACTGACCTTGCTCCAGTCTTCAACACTCATCAGACGGTGTTCACGAGTCCGAGCAAGCCGTTTCTTCTTCATCGCCTCTGTCAGTCGCGGTTTTTTAGCTGGACGATGACCCGTCAGGCCTTCCTCTGCCAACCTTCGCTGTACAGTTCTCTCAGAAACTTGTATTCCAGACTCCTGTACCATCTGTGTTAACAATCCAGCACTTTTCTTCCTGTTTTGCAAACAGATATCCCGGATTTTCCTATCGGACCGTGGTGTTGTAATCCGTTTTCTTCCGCATTTGCCTTTTCTTTTGAGCGAAAGTGGCTGATCTTGATCCAGATTTATTTTTATTTTATTTACTACAGACTTAGAAACACCAGCCAGTTCTGCTATCTTCCTCTGGGAATGACTTGTGTGCAAAAGAAGGGTTTTAACCTCAGACTTTTTTCTTGGAGATAAATCTACCCCTCGACCCATAGTAAAAGCTGTAAAAATAAAAAATAAATTATTTTCATCCTAAAATCAGCCCCATAATACTTTAAATTCAATAACAATAAAGTAATACTTACTTCAGTCAATAATTATGTCACTAAATCACAAAATAACTTTTAAAAATAATTATTTACGTATTTCACTTTTACACGTGTGAAGGACTGTGCGTCTCTCCTGATAATAAAATATTTTTACAAAATAAACAAATCCCATAACACTTGAAATTTGCTTTCAAGTTGATTTGTAGAGGTGCTGTGAACGTAAAAATACATTCCAGGACCACTTACGCCACTTGAAATAGCAGTCAAACGCGTCTAAAGAAATATACCACATATGATGTGTGGTAGCCTTTATTAACTGCGTGCCTGAACACTCCTTTAGTATTATTTCGGGAAATCTTCGATTTAAATTATCCTTTCACTTGAAGTTATATCTGTTAACCATACATAATAAGAGTTGCATTATAACAACCTCTGTTTTAATTTCAGACGATAAAGAACATAAGCGTGAGAAGTTTCCGTATTTAGGTGGTGCTAAGTTGCAGTCATCGATAAGACTTGCGCAAGGTCCCAAGAAGCGGCGACTTCACAATAGAAACGTAATAGTTAATACAAGGTTTTCAGGGAGTTCTTCCTTGCTGGCTCCGCATAGTAATGAAATTCCGCCTTTCATTTTTAATCTGTTCTACTGATTTGCATGCGATGATTGAATATATTAGTCGAGTTGGAACAATAGAGTTCATTTTGTATTGACTCTATAATTTTATCGAATTAAACAAGCCTATATTATCCAGATTCATTGTTATTATTGATATAGAATTATTAATTCGTATATCAGGTATTGTTTGAAATAATTAGATACCTGTATCAATTTTTTTCTCGCAGGAAGATATTTGGCATACACATCCTGATATTCTAGTTCTTTTTATTCCAGCGAATGAAGTATTTTCATTTCGAATAAAAATCTCAAATGAATCGTAAGCACGTATATATTTTTTTAACCGTATTTGTTGTCATGTAATTTTCCTTCATAATTGAAAATATTTTTCTTCGAGTTATTAACAATTTAGATTAATCACTATTTCCTAAATGAAAGAACTCTACTATACTATACACTATATTCATGTGAAGTAGTATGGAAAATATAGATTAATAGCCAAAAGATTGAATATCCATAATATTAATGCAAGTAGTGGGAATTTGAAGAAAAAATAGGGTAAAATATATTTTGATCATCACAATTACCGAATGAATCATTATAGAATCACAAAGTAGGTGAGATTTTGAATAAAGTTCCAAGCCAGTGATATGGAGTTTTTTGCAGCAGAAATCTGATTACCAATTTGTGAAAAAACCCAGTAATTTAAATGAAACTAAGTAGTTTTCGATTTTCACTATAATTAATTCAAAACATGACAATATCGTTTCGCCAACACAGTGGCTTCATCAGACGTTGATGATAAACTAAGCTTTCACGTTGTGGACTGAGTATATTTATTCTGAAGTGCATGGGGGGTAAAAACCCAGTACTTCTATATAGAAATATATATATATAGTATTTCATACAAAAATAATAATCGTTACAATAACGAAAACATCGTTTGAAATAAGTTTACGACGCATAGAAAAATATTGATATTTAAGTAATATAAAGAATCAATACATTAACGTAAACAAATACGTGATTTTGGGTCTATCAGATCTATGGTACATTGTTAACCATCTTTCCTCTCATCGAGGCTCAAGCTGAATCTGGATGAACTTGGGGAGAGAAAAAGATATCTGAAGGAAATGTTTTATTTTTGACAATGAATTAATACCAACAATTTCTCAACTTGTGGTTTCCTCAGATCGCGTATGACTAACAAGGTGTTATTTTTTCAGGAGTAATCTCGTACGAAATTGCTGAAAATCGAACCATCTTGAACTAGTTACCCAAATTTTAGCAGACCATTTTGCGAATACAATTCAAGCACAACTTTTTTGTTTTCACACCTGCTTCCTTGAAACTCAACCACAGCTTTCTTTATTCATGCCAAAGATACGCTTTCGTTTCTAGCTAGCGAATATTTCCTCTTATTACAATGTAATCCATAAATAAATGTGATTTCCTGTTATTTCATCATCTTGTTCACTCATTTCATAACTCGAGAAATTCCGAAGACTGTTGATATCGATTGCTTATTAATAGTAAGTAATTATAGTTAATTAATGGTATTCGATGCCGTCGGGAGAAGCGATATTTGAATAAAGTTACATTTGTTATGAATAAATTCAATTCCAATTAAAACGAATAAAAATGTTGAATAGGGATATGTCATTTCGCAACCATATTTACGATATAATTATTGTCGGTTTATCCGATGTGGTGTTGTAGGTAGATACATTATCAACGTTGACCCGATTGTTTAGTAGGTTTACAAGCCATTTCATTGGCGTTATGGCCCTAGAATCCACAATGAAACATATCCCATTTCAAGGACGGTTTTATAGACAAAATTAATGGTGTGGGTTTTCTCTGCGTAGGGTATGTTGCGAATGCCAGGACTGGCGAAACAGTTGGCAGTCCGTAATTCCTGGGTGTGCTGTTTGCACGAAGTGTAAACAGTGTTCACGATGGCGTAAGTTGAAGGAATTATTTCTGGAACGGAAACGTGGATGAAGAGAAAGTAAAGAAGAGTCGCGGTTCGTTTATAATTTGAGATAATGGATCAAGGTAAATTTTACTCTCTTACTTACCAACATAAATAAATCATATTCAGAAGAGCAATGATAATTTCATTCTGAGTAAAATTCTAGTGCGATTGCGATTTGAAAGATCCTCGTATTTACAGCTTAGGAATATTGAATTGAAACTTTCAGGTCGGTGATTTTCAATTCATTAAATGATATACATTTCAGGTCGAAATACTTATATAAAGTATAAACTACATGTGAATTTCAGAGCCTTTTCAAAAGATGTACGGTGATGATTAAAATAAGCGTAGATGACCAATAAAGATGGTTTTCAGTACAAATGAAACTCGCTATTCATACATTTGCTTCACCGATCTCATACGAAACCCGAATATAGCGAAAAAAACTACGGTAATAACTTTTTTTACACTTAAAACTCGTCAATAATTTTCATGAAATAAGAGTTGAAGAATTCATAAGACATTCTGGGATATTCAAAATCATTTGAAATAATGTAAGTACTTCAAGGAATAAAAACAAGTCTTGCTTTTTGCTTGAGTGGTCTTCAGTTCCGTTTATGTAGTGATGTATGTATCAATCGACTTTGGGCATAAACATAGTAACCTCGTATATTGTGCGTGAGAATTGTAAATAACGACTTCGTCGAAATGTAGGTCGGTAAGATCGTGACCTGGCAGCTCAACGGATTGAAGACGATTCGACCGCTGGACACCCGACGCGGAATCTGTTTTCTTGAATTCCGCCGTTTGGGACCAGTTTGGGTTCGCTTTTCGGATGATTTCGTCGAACCCGGAAGTGTTTCAGGATATTTCTAGATTTATTTCCGACGGCAGGCTTTAAGAGTCGGATATAGTTTGTCCGCTGAGAAATTTATTGACGATCAATGTTAATTTAGCACTTTGAATTTTTTGTCAGTTTCTAACATTGATTTGAACTTTATCATTCTTTAATCTCAGTTTTTCTATTTGTTTTATTTTATTAATACTCAATTTTTACTAATCTTACTAACATTATAAATGTGAAAGATAACACATATGTTTGGTTTGTGACTCCAACACTCCAGAATGTCTAAATAGGTTTAGGACCTTCTTTTTAGGAGCTCTTTCTGCTCCAAATAACATTTGGAGCAGACTAAGACTTCAATCCGGTATACCCGATATAAAGAATATTCTATTCCAAAAAATGTACGGTTTTGATGGAAAAGATTCTTATTTCAAAAAGTGGTTATGATAACGGAAAATAGTTTATTCTCATTGGCAACTGAAGATAATTTTTTATTCATTCTAGCAAACTAATTGAAGATAAATTTAGCTATCTGGCAGCTACATCTCAGAAGCTATATTTGAGAATAAAAACATAAAAAGTATATGAAAGAATAAATCGTAATTATTGCTCTAGTGTAAATGTTTTTCAATCTCAAAGAAACATCTATAGGTAACTACTGATGATTATGTTATCAGAGTAAAAATTATGCATTGGAAATTAGAAAATCAAATCCTTTCAACCCTTGTAATTGTAGCGAATCCATGGTTCACCCAGGTTTCGTTTATTACACACAAAGATCATCGTGGTTATTTCAAAACCTAACAAGGGTTTCCATTATGCATCGTCTCAAGAAGATTTCGGTTGGTACATCAAGACGTCGGTGGTTCCGTGGTTCGACGGTGCATCCTCTGATCAAGATTCCGGTGGTTTTTCTTCCACCTCTCTTCACTCCATAGTGGGATTGAAGTTTTGACTTTTTCTATGGAGAAATAAAAAACATTGTTTTTTCAAAAGATACATACTTCTAGAGATCTCTGAAAATTGACTGGAAATCTGAACAGAAGTATCTTAAACGGTTATTTGATTTCGAGACATCTAGAGAAATGCTAGTGAAATGGTAATGCACAGCGTTGGTAACTACAAAAATTATTCGATGTGAATGTCTAATATATTTGTAGAGGATTTGTTATTATTTCCATTAATCACATTACCCTGTTGGATTATGGAATTTTTCATCAGAATTACCTAATTGTCTTATGATCCTTTTAAAATCTATTCATTTCCAAATCACTGTCAAATGTTTATTTTCATTGAATGGAAATACCCAAAAGAAATGTGTTTATTTAGCGTTAATCTTTTACTAATGCATAAAAATATGGATGCATTCACTATATTGAAAAATTCTTCAAATTGAATGAAACTGGACATGATGACCTATTCAGTTTTGAATGACTTCGTTTTTTATGGATTCTTTAACCAATATGCTCGTAACAAATATTGACTAATATTTATACAAATTGCTACACTGAGATTTGTTTTCCGCTTTTCTAGGTGTGAATATGAGACACCGTATTTGTGCGGCGTCTGAGATGAAAACCAGCTTCTTAGTTGATTAATATTTCTGATAAACCTATATGAACTATACAAATATGAATGTTCTGAATAATTGTATTGTAAGATTGTCATGGTAAGACAATTTAGTACGATTAAATTTGACGATAGTTTTTCTGATCGTATGGCATCTCTAGAAAACAAGATGTAATCCAATTTCCGACTGGGTCTCTAAGAAGAATGTTGGAGATTCAGTGCGAATGAGTAAGCATTTCCCACTGAATTTCTCTGGTTTTTCTTCATTCCTCTATTTCTTTGCATTCTTATCAATTTTATATCATGGATTCCTACTTCATGGAAGAGCGAAGGAACTCTTCGGAAAACTATTTATTTTTGTATGTTCAAATGCTTCAATATACACCATGAATTTATTCATAATTAATATAATATGGTACATTCCGAATCTAAATCTATTGTCCTATCGCATTATTTTCTTGATATGCAGTAAATATGAATGAGATAATACTTGGCGCCTTTCGAGTCTCTAATCGAAATCTAAATATCAATAAATTTTTCTCAGTGGCTATCAGACTGATTGAAACGTCTGGGCTATCAATGGCTGGGATGAAAATCGATTGATCATCAATTACTGTAAACAGAAATTCGTAATAATCAGGTAGTATTACCATACAAATCATGTTGTAATGCGTTAGAGATATTTTCGAGCCTAAAAAATAATTATAAAATAATCACAGGTTTGGGTTTTCACCGTCGAGGTTTCATTGACCTATACCACGTGTATTTCTCAACAGCGGCAAGTATATTCTCAGATAGAGATAATTTCGGTACTAACTGAAGCTGAATATAGCCATGAGTTGGTTATTGATATCAAATTAGTTTTCAAATGGTTGAGTTGTGCACTTTTTTCAGTGTTCTTGAGCGGTGTTCGTCTAATGATGATCTAATGATATCTACAATCGTGCTAATCGTGCATGTCCTTGTTTGTGGTTTCGATCAAGATGATTAGTGTCTATATACACGCCAGTAATTATATCTTCGCTCAAGTAATTATTCATTCATTTTCCCAATGAACGTCCTTTTCTCTTAGTTTTTTAAATTTCATTTGTGTTTTGTTGTTTGTATTATCGGTACTTTTTTATCTGTATTGTTACATATGCAAGAGTTATGAAGAACTAAATGAGCACACATATCTTAGTTGAATTATATTGATTGATTTTACTAGAATAATCGATTCACGAATTCACTTGTACGAAATAGTTTCCGAAAATGGATTGATTCTTCCTTTTTTCATGGGTGAAATGAATTCACTCAACATATTTTTTTTAGTCAGAGAACTCTTACTTCTATTAATTCATTTGAAATCTTCCAATCCAACCCGTTGTGCATCAATAAAATAGTGGTATTCAAACTATATTGCAACATATCACAATTGTCACAATTGATTATTTCAATTATTACAACAGGTTGACATTATTGAAATTTAATCATGAGATAATGTTTTTATTGAATCATTTTGCAGATACACGAACACAAACTGAGAAGAAGAAATTGAGACGCTAATATTATTCGAAACACAGAATTCAATGCATAAAAAGTACCATCGACTACATAAACTTTCAATATTGATAAATTTTTTAAATTCGGTTTCCAACATCGTCATTACTATATTATTCGTAATAATTGTCCTACGTCAAAAGATTTATCATAAATTTTTCATCGATTTTTCGTCGATGGATAGGTATACTCTAATATTCTAATTGAAAACTATGTTAGAAATATTTGCTTCGTTGTATTAAAAAAAAAGAATACAAATTTCGAATAAAAATAAATAGGAATATATTCAAAAAATGAGGGATTATTGATAACTGAACTCAATTTGGATAGCAGATTACTGTTTTTGTGAAATCCTAGAATTTATTTGGATACTAATATCTCAATACAGGTAATCCTGAACATAGAGTAGAAAAAGCATAGTAGAGGGCAGACTGAAATGAAGAACAAATTTGCTGAAGCTTCATTTCCTATTTCAATTATGAGAAAATATCAAATCTATTTCAAATAACCTAAAAAACATGCTCCAAAAACGAAACTGGATTATCATTATTGATGGCCTAATCATATTTGATCGATATTATTATTGTCTTGTCATTTGGATTTCCATCGAAAGCTATTAACAGTGTCGTAAAAATTGGTCATCATGTAAAATCTCATTTCTAGATTTACTAAATACGATCATAAAAATTGTAATTTACTAATAGCACTTCTCCCATACCAATACTAATAACATAGTATCCTGTTTTATGAACATATCGACCAGGTCATCAAGGACATAATGCTGACAAACAAAACATATACGATCACTCATTTTTATCTTGATAGCCATCCACTTTGTCGATATAAGGATAAGCTGTTAATAACTAAATAGTTTATGTGAACTTACCACTCCCACAATGTCCTAAATGTCGATAAAGATTAAGTCTCTATGCAGCAACTCACCTGCAAAAAATAATGAGATTAGTTTTATTGAACTAGATACCGTATGAGTGTTCATCCGGTTAAAGAATAATTCGATTATTTGAAGTATTTTTTTAATTAAGGTTACTGAAGTGCATTACAAACAAAGGCGCCTATAATTGTATAATTGGAATGAGAGTTTTCTAAAAACAACATTACTTTCATCTGCACTCCAAGTAATAACGTTTTAATGTGATTAATATAAGTATGAAACCTTTAGTTCGTTATATTTAAAATTAAGAAGCATTGGATTGTCGAATTTATTATTCTCTATGTTGTAACATCAATGGAGATATAATTATTTGCTTTCATACCTTGTCTACATTAGTGAACCATCTCAAACTTACACGATATTCTAGGCTACATCCTCCTCAATTCCCGGTAAATTTTCTCTCATATTCGATGTAGTTTCAAACGGACAAATAATAAAACCTGTGATTACAGTTAAAAATCTTGGTTTATTAATGGATCAATAATTAATATTCGAAAAACATATAAAACTACAATTGAAAAAGCATTTTTCATACTTTAAACTCTTTCACCACTCAAATATATCTTAGACAACAAATCATAATTAACTCTGAAAAACTCCTATGCTAATTATGCTAATGACGTATATTTTCCCTGTTCAACTGAAAAAGTCAAAACGGAGTTACGACTTATAAAAAATATTCGCATACTTATTTGCTACAATATCAGACGTTTTGATCATATATGTTATATATGTAATTTCAATGCAATTCTGAAGATGGCATTCAGGTTTCAGTCAAAATTTAATGTCTTCATATATAAAATTTATTCAAGATATTGCCGCAAGTGTCTGGCCGACCAAATTGTTATTAGAAGTAAATTACATTGTCGAAACATTCGTGACGTAATGCTGATAAATGTACGGTATCAAAATACCATAAAGTTTCAGGCATCATTTTCGTACTTGGTCTCTAAATATTCAAAACAACTGAATAACGAATACAAAATGATGAAACTATTGCATTTAACACCAAAAATGAAGAAGTTATTGTTAGATAAACAGAAAAAAGACAAAGCCGAACATTCTAAGGAATAATATACTGGTTCTATGGGATTAATAGTAAGACTGACGACAGTAAATATTAGAAATCTTTTGAAATGATTTTCTGTTGCTTATGTGTTACTATTTTGTTAGTATTTAAGGAAACACTGCAATGAGTTGTCATTCAATGAAGTAGCATTATTATTATTATTTCTATATGATATTTCTAACATGATGTTGAGAGCCGCATAATTTAAAAGTAGATAGAGAAGGTTCAACAATTTTTTTTTCTAAGGTTTTGAGATACTTTATATTCAGAACCCTTCATCATGTAGAATTATTGTGAGTAGCGCACTCGTAGTCACTGTTCATTTTTCATCTATTCGTAGCAAAATTTATGAGAATTTCTTGCATTAAATTTTTTCTATGTATAAACATATTGCATTACAAATAGCCTGTTATTGCTAAATATATCATAAACATAAACATGTAAGACAAAGGCACCACTTATGACTATTTTAACGATTCTTCAATATTTCTTGTAAGATAAAAATGCAGGATTTGGAAAAGACATTTGGTCTGAATGTCATTCATTTTTAAATCTAGAGTTAATACAGATTTCATGTCAAATGAAATTATCACAGAACTTTTTTGTCACAAACTTCAAAATTCCACAATTTTGGCCATTTTATTGTACTTTCAGCCATGCATTTTATTTAGGTTTGGCCAATCAAATGATAATTGCGTAATGAAATGTTGATACTTATTATTACTATTCATTGAAATGAAGAACTGATACTCATTATGTCATTAATTAGAGTGGGATGGCCTTAAATAGTGCCTCTGTCCTACACACATACATATATATATATATATATATATATATATATATATATATATATATATATATATATATATATATATATATATATATATATATATATATATATATATATATATATATATATATATATATATATATATATATATATATATATATATATATATATATATATATATATATATATATATATATATATATATATATATATATATATATATATATATATATATATATAAAGTATAATATAACTTTCTTTCGATAATTTTTTACGAATGATTCAAAAGAATATAATTTTTTTTCATTCAGTTCTTATTTGAAAGTTATATTTTCATTTCAGCTTTCAGGACATTCATCATTGTTTTTTTTTTCAGATCACTCCGATGAATTTATCATTCAATTTTTTCGTTCAATATAATCCCTCGTTTTAGAATTCTTCCATGAAACAACCAATGCTAATTGCTCTGGAGATTGAGATTACTGAAAATAATATGAAAATATACCAAATAATTGATATAATTCAAAACAATATCATCGTTCTCAAACCATATCAAAAATAAAACCATCTCGAACTCTACCTATCGGCTACATGGAGAGAAATTTGACATACTAACCGGCTGAATGCGATTTGAATAATCCAAAAGTAACGAGCGCGGTGATTCGAACGTCAGATAAAGCCAGAAGAACTGGGACATTTGTAATACCTTCACTCGGTCCTTAACCGATTCGTTCACTTTTAAACTCGACACCGTCTGTGCAGTATGTGAATTATGCTGCACCTATTTACAGAAATGGACTAAGTGCGATTTTATGTACCCATTAACTGAAAAGCTATTCGTTTCATTCATTGCGTTCTTTAACAAGGTCTTCGTGAGATAAATGTGACTGAGATACATTCTCCATGGAGAATCACGTCACAATTTTTCACGAAAATAGAAAAATGTAGATTGAGGTTTCTATGTCATTTGATGTAAAAAAACTTAGACAATCGTTATTGAAACCTTCATGTTTGCATAATGTATGTAAAAAATATCAACCTTCCTAAAGTTTCTCCCTGTATAATGAAGAGAGTATAGATATATAGGTACCTAAATTGATTTTATAGCAATGGACCTCAATATCGAAGAATAATTTCGCCGTTTGATTTGACTAACAGAATGTGTATCTTCATTCTGATTTCAAAATTTGAAGAACAAATTCAAAATTGCAGACTCTATAAGTAGGAATGAGCCGATGAAAATCCACCCGGTATAAACGGATCTATCATTTAAAAACCCAGGTTCGTCAAAATTACCGAATTTTTTCATATAATCTTTTTTTGACATTAGGAATTATCCTAGAATTTTTTTCTTACATCATTAACAATCTTTCCGTAATTTTGCTGACTTTTTTTTTAAATCAGTAGACCCACAGTTTAACGCCGGTTCCGAACGGCCTTTGTGCTTGTAATCAATATACATTACCGAACATATATCATTATTTAAATTACTCAAATCATAGACAAACACAAACACCCATGACTACAGCGGGGCTCGAACCCGAAACCTACCGCACCCTAGTCAGGTGTTCTGACGACTAAGCTACAGAGATCGGCTCAACTTCTTCATTACGG
The DNA here is from genome assembly GCA_030704895.1 of Henosepilachna vigintioctopunctata. NCBI lineage: Eukaryota > Metazoa > Arthropoda > Insecta > Coleoptera > Coccinellidae > Henosepilachna > Henosepilachna vigintioctopunctata. The sequence goes on from JARQZJ010000102.1 coordinate 332,562, forward strand.
CAGCAGATTTTCATATCATAAATTCCTAGACATTTCATTGAACCTATATAAATCCCCATCTTCTTTCTTTCTTAACTTTGTTCCGTTCGTTCTTCACGTTAATTTAACTTTCCATATAGTTTCTGGATTCCAAATAATTTCATATTGTGATGGTTGAATCTTCAATCTGATGTTCCATTACAATTTGAAATTTACATTCACATACCTACCGGAAACTCTTGATTCCCTCATAATTTCAAATAGCACAATGAATTTTAAAACCCAATTCAATGTTGAACCCAATCGATATCATTTAGTTACATTTGACACACATATAAGATTCTCCTCCCATTACAAGAAAATATCGAATTGAATGTCATATGATGTGAGTTCCATATTTCATTCTCAGGAAAAGAAAACAATCTAATATAGAACAATTGGTAACCCCAAAATCAGCATTGCGGAGGTATGAGAAGTTTCGGAATCCGTGAGCAATATTTTTTGATTAATTGCCTATTCATTTAAAATCTAAATTTGCTCAGAAAAGTCACTGAGGATAAAACTTCAATATAATATTTCTCAAAGTATAAGGAGTTATTTTATTCTGAAATTAATCAGAAGATTGTGAAAAAATTTTAAATATACGATTTTCGAGGATGAAAGTCATGTTTGATTGATTATATATAATGCAATAATGCATGAGATAAAATCGTATTTTGTCTTTTTCGTATTTTTCGATTTTTTCAGATTTCAAAAACACATATACTCCTAAATTTTCACCCCTATCGTTATCACTCCCTCGTCTTTCAAATGCTGTTCTAATATTCTTGTATGAACAATATATGAGAAATGAAGCTGTTGTAAGTATTTCAAATAGAAGTTATTGATTTGTTGTTTGACAGATGGAGCTATGTCCGCCTACCCAAAGTTTTATATAACATTTGGAGATTGAGCTACGAATTCAAACTCTTTTATTTTCTCTATAACAAAAACCATCTTTCATCATACGTTAATTCATGAGAGACGTCCTGTTATTTTAACATTTTATTCAGTATTTGTTTTCGTATCACAACGCAGTGAATGCAACATTTTGTACGATTTATTTCAATCTATAGGAATATATGAATATTTCATGATCATCGAAAAGTTGACAAGAAAGAAAGAAGAAATTATATTATTGGTATACCGTTTCTCATTATCATGTCCACAGATTTCGTCCGTTCGTTCTATGCACTACAGTGCTACATGCTACATGCTAGCGAAATTAATTATGCTTTATGAAAACGTTCTTGATTTTGGAATACTCTGAAGTGGCTTCCGAAATTAAAAAACTAAATTTTCGGCAAGCAAATTGCAAAGCGATCTGTGATTCAAGTGCATTGTTCTGTTTCAATCAAGCTGAATCAACCATAATGCATACATAATATCTGGCATCATGCATGTTTTGTTGGCTCTTTTCGTAAAATGATTGTTATCAATCAATAAATTCGTAAACGACTTATGATAACAATTTTACGCCATTAATTCGAATCATGTACATCATTAAGATGAACAAACTGTGGTAATAAAACATGCTATGTCATCTGTGGCCCCAATCTACAGGTGTAGAACGTCTGAAATTATACTTGAACGGAAATCGAAAGTAAAATACTAGATACAAGCGTACTACTTTCGATAAATGCCATTTATAGGAGTTCATTAAAGCACATTTTTTTGAAGATCTTTCGGAAATTATGGTTGCTCGTTATTTACGAAATATTCATGTAGAAAAACATTCTAGGTTTTAGTTAGCATTCATTGAAACAAAGTGAAGAAGGCGAATGAGGTTCACAGAGTATCTTGTTGATCTTTTGGTGAAACATAACATTGTTCAATCTATATAAAATATCTAAATATAGTTATTTCTTTTTTTTGTGTTTAGTGTTGTCAGGAGGAGGCTCTTATGCAAAAAAGTAAGAGAATTGCGTAAAAAAATTGAAAATTAAAATGTAAAAATTAATTGAAGTGAAAGAATACTCAACCACCATGTTATATTTTTCTATGATTTTTCATGTCACTTTTGCGCTTTTGACAATATATGATATTGCAAGTCAAGGCGAAGTCTTTAATATGGACATGCTCACCACATCTTTTTATGTGTTACTTTTTATGACTTATTTTTTGTACATTATGTAAATTTGTTTTTTTTCAGTTTTATGGTGAATTAATCACTATGTTTACGAAGTTTACATTTATTAGACCTCAATCATTAGTTTCATCTTGGTTTGAGTTTGTATCTTTATCTACTGTTTTGTATTATTCTCTAATTTATGTTCTTTTCATTTGTGGAGGAGTGGAAAAATTATTCGTCGAACTCCTACCATTTGTGAAAAATTTCTTTTCTCTTCAATAAAGATTACTACTACTACTACTACTATACTACTACTAGTACTACTACTACTACTACTACTACTACTACTACTACTTACTACTACTACTACTACTACTACTACTACTACTACTACTACTACTACTACTATTATTGTAACCCTATTGACGTTCAGCGTAGGGTTGCACTGTTTAGCATTGTTTGACGTGCTGCATGAATCGTCAGAAAATATGTAAAAAAATTAATATCGTTCAAAACTGATCCTTCGGTTGGAGTTATATCGGTAAAGTACATATAAACTGATCAATTTATCATTTCTTACGGAGGGTATGTAAAAAAATCTGAATTGTTCACAGCAAATCACAGTCAGTCAGTTGACAGCTATGACATCTTAAGTTCAAACGTATATCAAGTTTTGGTGAGTTAGAATGATTAATAAACACGTTATTAACATAACACGCGGTATACTTATATACTTATAACGAGGAAAGTTCATAGGTTGCTCCAAATAAAAATGAATTTCGTTTCTAATTTGACGCACAAACTTGACTCGCAAGGCTGCAAATGAACCAGAGCGACTGCAAATGACCAGCAACTCCAAGGGCGGAATGAAGTTCTTTCTCTTCGGCGGAACGCACTTAATATTCACTCTGAAAGGTGGTTGCGTTTTCGTTGAAAATATTCGTGAGAGCCTTCTGAGAGTTTTATTTGAAATATTTCGATATTTCGATTAAGAGTTTCAGTATTGACTGACTATGAAGAATTCGTAAATCTGGAAACAAGTTTATGAACTAGTGCGATGCGGCATGGGACTATTCTCGCGCATGTGCAGACAAAGTTCTGAAGTGTTTGAATGATACGTCTACCAAGCCTCTACCTACTGTCACACTGATCTTGTAACGAGAAAGCGATCTTCAGTGCTTGAGAGACTTTTGTTTTCGTCGATAGAGGGAGCTCACGTATTAGTTCTCGAATGAACGTTTGCCATATTTTGAAGATAGGACCTGGGTGCGTTTGGGAAACGATCGAAACTTTATAGTTTGGATGTATGCCACTGAAGCTTCGTAATAAGTAAGAAACTATTGTGTTCATTCAATTAGTTCGATGATTTTTGGTTGTGTAATCGTTGACAATATTTGTGAAGACAGTGCTCTCACAGAATTTTATTTGAAATATTTGGATGTTTCGATTATGAGTTTTGGTATTGACTGATTTTCAGTATATATATATATATATATATATATATATATATATATATATATATATATATATATATATATATATATATATATATATATATATATATATATATATACAGATAGATAGCAGATATATATCTTTAAAAGTGTCGAGTACAAGTGCTACAACAGTAAACAAACAAAGTCAACAAGGAAACAGTACAGCAATACATAATTGATAGATATTAATAATATTGAATCATCTGTAATTTAGATATTCATCTGTTGTGCAGGATTCAATTTCAATTAGTTGTCGCTTCAACATCTTTTTAAATGCGATTGGATTGAAATTATTTACCGCTTCTGGCAATTTGTTGTAAAAAAGTAAAGAAGAATACAATGGACTTTTTTCGTGAAGGCTAAGATGATGCTTTGGTAAGTCATAATGTAGTCTCCGGGTGGTGTACCTGCTTTTGAGCTGGTATGCATTGGCAATATGCGGATTTTCGCGCAGAAATACTATCACCTCAAAAACATACATAGCAACGACTGTAAGTATATTTAGTCTCCTAAATGTACCTCTGCATGTTTCTCTGGGGGACATGAGAATTATTCTAATCACTCTGTTTTGTAGTCTTAGTATTCCACCAAGATCACTACTACTGCCCAAGCAAAGATAGCATATGTGATAAGTGACTCCATATTTGCACGATTCAACATCTGGAGTAAATTTTGGTTAACGTACTTCCTGTGAACGCACAATGCATAACATACTTTGCCAAGTTTATTACTTAATTCGTCTATATGTTTTGTCCAAGTTAAGGAGTCATTCATATGAATTCCCAAAAATTTGGCATCATTCACTGGTGTTATATCGGTAGTGTTGGTTAGTTAATTAATTAATGAATTTTAGGAGAAGGATTTAGAGAAAGTTAAGTTTACTTTTGAACACTATTATATTAGTTTTTGAACGGTTTATCTTCATGCCGTTGGTAGTAAACCATTCTTCAGCTGCTTTCTTGATGATGTTTGCCTCATGAACCATCGATTGCAGGTTGCTTGATTCGATTATTATATTTGTATCATCTGCGTAACTTACGGCACATTGGATTAATTGCATTTGCCAGATCATTGGTGTAGATAACTATAAGTATAACAATAAGATAGGCGCAGCTATGTTTCCTTGAGGAACTCCCACATTCACTCGCATAGGATCAGACAAGTACCTGCAGTCATCTCTTATAATTTTTATAATCTGGATACGATTCGATAAATATGAAGTTAGCTATTTCAGGGGAATTCTCCTTATACCCAACCGTTCCAATTTTGTCAACAGAATCTCATGCACAACACTTTCATATGCCCTAGTGAGATCCTGGAAGATGCCCATTGGAATGTGACCGACTCGAGGCTGCTGTAGCATTACTGGATAAAACTGTATATAGAAGTCTTAATACATTTCCCCCTCAAATAGCCATGTTGTGTGTCGATGAATAAAGAGCATATGTTACAAAATTCGACAATTCTTAAAGATACGTATAAATACATATGTATGACAAAAGACACAATTATCGGTATAGCCCGCAACTCAATTGGAAGCAGCCGTTGACACGTGTTTCGAGCTTATTGGCTCTCCTCAGAACGCCGTTCTGAGGAGAGCCAATAAGCTCGAAACACGTGTCAACGGCTGCTTCCAATTGAGTTGCGGGCTATACCGATAATGTCTTTTGTCATTTATACTTTTCACCGCAAGAAACTTCTTCGTTCGTTATTTACTTAGTCGGTTGAAGACTCCGTAAAGGATAAATAGTCACCACATTGGCGATACGTTGATCAAATCTCCAAACCCGGAGAGTTCACGTGGAAGCCTAGCAGTGGAGACTTCCTTTGCAGGTCTGTTCTTTTGTTGTGGATTCCATCTCCAGGTTCGTACACCTTGAACTTGGCTACGCCGTTCTGAGGAGAGCCAATAAGCTCGAAACACGTGTCAACGGCTGCTTCCAATTGAGTTGCGGGCTATACCGATAATTGTGTCTTTTGTCATTTATACTTTTCACCGCAAGAAACTTCTTCGTTCGTTATACATATGTATATATATATATATATATATATATATATATATATATATATATATATATATATATATATATATATATATATATATATATATATGCATTCGACAAAATCACATCTCCGAAGTATTGTGAAATGTCGTTGAAATTCCAATTTGGTTTTTTGTATTCATTATCAGCCGAAAAGAAATTTATTGTTACGATCCTGGTATTAGATAGGCAAAAGTGCAGAAAGCAATTATTATTGACTGTTGTTTTTGACACATGTTCTCTCTCATTTGAATTGTTAACCAGTATAAAATTTTAAAAATTATCAGATCTCAATAAGTGCATCAAAGAGCGTTAATAATGATATATTACGTAACCTTTATGCTATATGCATGCCCTGTTTGAATAAAAGTCATTTAATTTGGCAAAACAAAAGAAAGGGAGGCACTCCATCAATACGTTTCCAGTTTTCAAGACAAATGCCGATGATTAAGTAGGAATGCTTCAACTTCGAATTAATTGTGGAGTAATTTTCATTATATTATGTATATTATCTTCAATTCCATATAATTTTACACCGCTCTGTCGCTTATTAAAGGGAAGTTAACACTTCCTCTGGTGGGTCGTTAGTTACAAAAAATTAACGTAAGAAGATCTTGTCAGCTGGCGGTGTAACAACCTGCGAACATAAGAAATTTGGTTTCACTTTCATTTATTCACTCTGAGGTCAGAGAGTGACTCGAGTAAATTTGGACAGATACACGAATTAAAATTGAGGATATATGGCCGATTATTCAATGAATAAATTTTTTGGTATGAGTTGAAAATTTCAAGATTATATATCAATATACGAAAATATTGATATATATATATATTTATATATATATATATATATATATATATATATATATATATATATATATATATATATATATATAACATATATATATAAATGTAATTATATATATAGGCAAATGAAAGGCCACTATGAATAGGTTTTATTCAATATCTACAATTTCAATTTCTACTGATTAAAATTCCTGTTGGATGGTTGTTGGCCATACCTTTTATTCTTAGTTTGCCGTAAGTTTTATTTTTACAAGTATAATTGTATGTAAATGTTTTTCAGAGTCCTGATGAAGATTGTAATCACAATCGAAATATAGACCAGGCATCCAAATTGAATAAAACCTATTCTGCCTTTCATTTGCCTATAACCCATATAATTACATTTATATATATATATATATATATATATATATATATATATATATATATATATATAAAAATATATTTTCAAAAATTGTTTTATTGCCTGTTTAATATATTTCATTTTGAACGTTTTCAGCAATTCAGCAATGCTATAGCAGCCTCGAGTCTGGTCATATTCCAATGGGCATCTTCCTGGATCTCGCTAGGGCATTTGAAAGTGTTGTGCATGAGATTCTGTTGACAACAATGGAACGGTTGGGCATAAGGAGAATTCCCCTGAAATAGCTAACATATTTTCATATTTATCGAATCGTATCCAGATTATAAAAATTATAAGAGATGACTGCAGGTACTTGTCTGATCCTATGCGAGTGAATGTGGGAGTTCCTCAAGGCAATTAATTGGTGATTGAAAACAATCACCAAACATCACATCTCAAAACTCATATTTTCCAGATCTACCTTCAGTTTCACACACATAAACCAACAATATACATATTCTGGATAAGTATAAAAAACTATATGTATTTATATATATATATAGATATATATATATATATATATATATATATATATATATATATATATATATATATATATATATAGATATATATGTAAATATAAATCACACTTATTAGAATCACCTGGCTTACCATGAGTTTTTCAGAGGTTTCCTCATGGTGAAGAAGACTAAAACTTCCGAAGCGAATGCTAAGCCAGAAATATTCCTCCGATAATGAAAATCAATGAGTGAAGATACAAAAAAACTAATTTGATTTTTCTAAAAAATAAGTTTGACATTTGATATCTATAGTAACTCATAAATTCGATTATTCATTAGTTTTGACAAAGTTGTAATATAACAACGAAACGTCAACAGAAATAAACTTTTTCATATCAAAAAAAGCCTGTTATTGCTAAAAACTTTCAAGATAAAATATCTTAAACAGGCAATAAATCAATTTAAATATATATATATATATATATATATATATATATATATATATATATATATATATATATATATATATATATATATATAAGAAAACTTACCAACTTTAGAACTTTACAACTTAACCTTCGAGGGGATAGGGTATTATAAATTAGCTCAAAGAGATATTGTGTTGTCTTCATATATTGTTATACTTATATGTTATACATACTTAGACAAATACTGTAAAACTTTTTTTTGGGTTGAATTGAATAAACATTATTATTATTATTATTATATATATATATATATATATATATATATATATATATATATATATATATATATATATATATATATATATATATATCAATACATAGTATAAAACAAAATCGCTTTCTCTGTAATCTGTGAATATCTTCAAAATATTCATTTGAATCATTTGCTGTAAAGGGTTATATAAATCTATATTAAATCAAGAAAGTATTTAAGGTATTTAATTGGATAAGGATTAATGCTGTATTGGTTAAAATCGCTTCGAAAATTAGACATTATTTGTGGTAAAAAGTGAATGACAAAAAAATGTTATTGTGGGATATCCGTAAGAGATAGACATATACCATAGCGGAGTTTTCTGTAGAAGTTTTCAATGTGTACAATGGTTATTTCATTATTTTGATAAATCTCGTAGAGTTCAGCTTGCGTTTGCAATGTAAGCGGAAAAAATGTAATTATTTACGACATTAGAAACCTCAAAGATAACATTATTCCTCCACTATCTAATGGATGTTATTACACATATAAACCTTCCCCTTCAATCACTCTATCTATTAAAAATTCGCATCAAAATCCGTTGCGTAGTTTTTAAGATTCAAGCATACATAGGGATATAGGGACATATATATATATATATATATATATATATATATATATATATATATATATATATATATATATATATATATATATATATAAAGCAATAGACTAAAAGAAAAGGAATGCTATAGTTATGGTGCTCTTATCATTGCACTTGTGAATATTCAGGTATACAATAACTTTCTTTCGTTAAATTTTCAAGAAATATTTCAAAAAATATTAGCAGAGCTGACTATATGAAATATGACAATATGATGTCTCAGTATCCTTCAAGATATAATCGTTAGAGAATATTTTGTAATCGGTGCCTACATTTATTGGAAACGCAAGACAGTTACTGTTTTGTTTTGCAAGGTACTTCTCAGTAACGTCTCATCCAACAAACGAAGGATATTGACTTCAATTTTCAAAAATCATATTTTGAAACAGATGACGGAAATACATAGCAAAGTCGTATCCATATACAATGCATATATAATTATATATCTCCAATCTTTGGAATCAATACAAGAAGCATGAATACATCTAACATTGAGAGTTTCAGACATCCTTACCTTATATCACATATAAATAACTATATCATATATAAATAATATATTTTTATGAATTTTATATAAATAATGAATTTCTCATTATAAATATTATTCCGAGATATTATAAATATTATCTGGAGTGTTTCGATAAAAATTGCGGAACCTGGTCAAATTTGAGAAATTAATCTGCAGTTATGAACTCTTTTATGTTTTGAATTATAGATTATTCGAGGAGGTTTTCGTTGATATGGAAAAAAAGACTTGAAACAAAGAAAATTATTTTGAAAATATTGAAAAAGTTCGAAAATAATAAATTATACAATAATTAAATAATGGGTACAAAAGCTGTTACATAGGGCAAACAGACAGAAGCTTGGAGCAAGGTTGAAACAACATCAACAGTCCTCGGACTGAACTAAATAAACTTTAGGATTTTGCCTAAGCTGTCTAGACTCAGCGCATATTGTTCCAGGTATAGATAATCCGAAAAAATTACATTCAGCTTCAAGAGGCAAAAATAGATATAACAGAATCCATAAAAATCTATGAAATCAGTGAAAATACCAACAGAATTCCTTTAATAATCAAGTAGATACAAGAATTCCACTACTCTATGAAGAAGAACAAAATACCTTGGCTTAGGTCATAATTGATAGAAGGAGAAGAATGCAAACTGTATGGCTGGTCGATTGTGTACTTATTTTGAAACGATCCCAATTTCGTGATTTATGTGCTTGAAATTGTGGTAATACTACAAAACTGCAGTCGAAAATACATTAATGAATACAGTGATAGAAAAAGAAAGAGTATTTTTCCTCTATAATAATGGAAATCAGCTTCAATTAGAAACCATAATTGCTACTAACTAGCCTTATTTAACCGAAATAAAGTAATGGAGTGAAGATTTATAATATTGAATAAATTTCAATATAACTTCAAATTCATTCTGAATATTGAAGTTTCAGAAATTTATCCCACAATCAGTTGAGTAAATAGTGAAAAAATATGACATTCCATATTCTTTCAACATTCTACGCTTTCCCAATGTTTGTTCTGCCTTGTCTAATTTAGCCTCACATTCGCAAAATAGGAGAAAATTTTCTTTTGCCTTACGTAATATGTAACACATTATTCAAATTTAATTGTCACTTTCAGAAAACAATGAACTGTTTGTGAACATTTGGAAAAAGGATCGTCACATCTCTATTTGCATAACAGTTACTCATTCCTGGAAGTTATTCTTATTATTATATAAATTTGAAATAATATACTCAGTCATAACTGAGAGAATTGTGACCGACATAACAATGGATATTTCAGATGAAAATTATGCAATTGGAATGAAAGGCATTCCTTGTCATCGTGTTACACATCCAATGACGAAGAAATACACCATGTGAAATTGATTACTCCCATTTTTTCAAGGCTATTCGAATGTTGTACTCCCGTATCAGTTCGGCATCAAGAATTATGGAAACTGCAGGACATTTTTTTGAGACATTTTCTGCAGAAATATTGAATATATGGAGAATTCATAGAATATGCAGCATGAACTTTTCCATACTGAAGCATTTCGATAGCATCTTAGAAATCATTTCTGTTTGAATCCTTACTGAGGAGGAAAAATCTTGTTGATAATTTTCTGCTGAAAAATATCCATACAAATTTCTATTTTTACAACAAATATATATTTTTGGCTCCACTGTATGCCGAAATTTTCATTGTCCTTCTGCTTATTATCCATTTCAACTCACTGTTTGAGAGATTTGAAAATCGTCCATATTTTCTAATGATATATAAATGTACGCATAGATTCTCTGGTAACACAAGCCGATCATTATGGGAATTGAGGGGTTGATGTGAATACACTCAAATGCTCATTTCACATATTGCCTTTGTAGTTATTATTTTCATAAATTGAGGTAGCTATGATTTCAAATAATTTTCTGTACCCTAGGCTGATAAGTTTTCTGTTGGTACTAAATTCAAGCAAATTATCTAGCTTTTCGGATAATATTCTCACAGATATTATTTCTCAAATTTAAACAGCGCTCTGCATCCATAAAAATCAAAGATCAAGCTATACAATACATGGAACACCACTCACAGAAGAAAATTGGAACATTGTTTGTAATATAGTGTATAATACAGTTTCAAAATTTTTTTCAAATGATTATACATTCGAAATTCGAAATAACTCACTACCATAAGTTACTCTTAGCAAAAATGTTTCACCGACATAGACTTCTGAAACATATTAGGGTTACTTTGGAATATATTTCTGTTAGCTAAATCAGGGAGAAGGTGAACTCTCAAATTGCAATTTTTACATGAAAATTCGAATAACGCAGTTGACATTCATGATATCATGAATATCGTAACTCATTAAGTCATCAAGTAAAGGCCATTATTTTTTAATTTTTTTCAATTCAGTGGACCTACAGTTTAACGCCGGTTCCTAACGTCCAATGGGTTTGTAATCAATGTACATTACACAACAATCATCATCATTAAACTATTTAAATCATAGACAAACACATACACCCATGCCTTTACCGGGGCTCGAACCCAAATCCTAACTCACCATAACCGGATGTTCTCCCTACTAAAACACGAAAACCGGCAATTTGAATGAGAAAAAGTCAAGGCTGTTGATGTCGAAAACACAGAATACAGAAACATACTTTTCAGTTTCTTGACAAAGAAAACACACCAAAAACAAATAAAAATGGGAAAAAAATGAAAAAAATCATTTTTAATGGCATGATTTACCAGACATATTTTACGTCTGGTGTTCAATCTTTGAAATATTTATTGGCTTGTTTTATTACATGTGGTAATACTTTCATCATGTTCTAATTTTCCCAACAATTGAAGCTAAAAATATGATCAATTAATTTGAAGGTATTAATATTTCAACATCTTAATATTCATTTCCAATTATGTCAATTTATATGTCACCTATCTAGATTACAGTGAAATCTAATAATTTAACTATATTTAATAAAGAATTTCAGTTTCAATAATTAACTATGAAACGTACGTGAATTCAAAGACTGCATTCATTTTTTACAGAACTGGCAAGTAGTGATATATAAATCATTTATATATTATATAAATATTTTATATGATTTGTGCTATTCTACTACTACTAATATGTGACTAAAATTCATGATTTATATCCTTATCTATGCATTGAATTCTAGCAGAATGTTTTATGCTGCTGCAGAAAAGTATCTGAAATAAAACTCCCTGATGAAAAAAAATTTCTGTTTGAATGTTGAAAACTTTAACTTGATGTTACAGTGAGTAGATATTTGAATACATTCCAAAAAACATGGCAACGATAAGACTGTTCTCCAGATTCACAAACTTCTTTTTGACATCCAATTCCACTTCAGTTATCATTTCCACGTATTGTTCCACTCTCACAATGGCTTCTTCAGAATGCATTATGATGCTTTGAATTTCATTATGAAAAGTACGTCAAAATGGCCGAATAAAATCGTGTGAATCTGAAAAACTATGTTTTCCTTGCCATTTTATGGTAAAATGATTTTGAAATAAGTTCCTTCTCTTATCACGCTGATGAACAATATTTTTCTGCAAATAGTTTTCAATTTATGATATCTATTTGCCATTAGATGAGATCCGCATCATTTCATTCAAACTTGTCGTTTTCTATCTATTTATTATCATGAAAAACAAATCCAAATCACAATTCGAATTCTCATCATAGAAGTCAAGTTAACATTTCGCCTCCATATGATGTTAAACAAAACAAATTACTAAATGTTAGTTACTCAAATTGTTCCTCATAAAAACTACAAATTTTTAGGGCGTATCTAATTCGTGAAAGGTTATTGAAATATTCAACGTGTGCTGGAATGCCAGAAATACTCGTTACAGCTGAATGACTACAAGTGAGAATTGGTTTTTAGGGAAATTAGTTTTAGAATGTTGGATAAAGTGATCGCACAGTTACCTACGATCGATAGCGAATAAATTGAATTTTGTTTAGTCAGCGTATTCCTATAATTGTTTGTTAAATTGAATGCGATTACTCTACTGGATAAATATTGACATATCGAAAAACGGATTGTATGGAATAATTGGATGCGATTTTATTTCATTTTCTTCAATGCTTGGTCGAATAATGAATTTCTAGTTACAAGAAAGCATGTTTCAAACGAAAAAATCTCACTGAGCTGTAGGTACCTAATCTCTATCTGAAATTATGTGTTTCTTCGGAAATAAGTCACAAAATGATTGATTTTTTTTAATTATTTCGTATGAATTCATAAAGAATTTGTGTATGCAAGTCTCATTTCAAAATCATGTCCTATGTAAAAGAAGACTTCAAAGTGGAGGATATTCTTTGTAGGTAGATATAAAGAGATTACTTAAATTTTTATAAATCAGTACTATGATTAACACTATCTGTCTTCTTCAATAGCAATGTTCTCGAATCTTTATTCAAGTTTTTTCTGTTGAGATCACTGGTAAGTATTCTCGTTTTTGAGGTGAGATTAATGAAAATGATGGAAAAACATAATTATAAAATATCAAGATGAATATATGAATAAAAATATATGTACGTTGTTTCTTAGATATTCGTAAAACTATCATAACTTCAGTTGGGTTCAAATTGGAAACTACTATCTCCTCTTGTTATGAAGTAATGGCCAATAGTAATGAAGCCTTTTTCATATGTGCATATAATTAATGAAATTAAGATGTTCTTCGAAGTTCGAAGAAGTCATCTTTCACTTTCACATAGTAATATATGAAAATTGAAACATCTGATCTATGAATTTATGTTTGTTAGTGGTACTTTCTCGTGATGACCAGAAGCAATCTGCTGATGCTGTTTTGAATACCTTCGAATACCGATGAAGAAAACACTGTTTCCAGTAAATTTTCTGATTTATTTCTGCCAACTTCTTTAAAAACGATAACTTTTAATTAAGTACCTACCTTCAACAAGAATCCACATTGAAAAAAATTAATAATAATTCTTCATTCAGTAAAAGATAAAATTTAAACATTTGAACTCTTGATTTTTACTTTCATTGAAAACATAGCATGACGCGTTTCGTCGTTACAACCGACATTATATGACCGATAGTCAGTATTCTATTAGCATTTCTTATATTTGCGATTAATGATTAATATAAACAGTAAATATTTCATTTCAAGATTCGATTAGAACCTTACCAAATGCAAAACTGAAGTTTGTATACTGAATATATCGAAGAAGATTCGATTTCAATTCAAATAAGCAGTATGCGTGGGAAATGCATTATGATTTGTATATTTTCTAACAGGTTTCCCAACCAACACATTTATAAATCGAAGTTTGCTGTGTAAGCACCGCAATATTACATGCAAATTCAAAATGCAAATTTCTACGTCTGAATTAATGACAAGAACTTGCACACTGCTAAATCCTGTTCCATGTTTACCATCAGTTAACTATTACGCCATTTTCATGTTAGACTCTCGAGTTTTGCTCGTTTTAGGAAATTAAACTCGACTTTGACCGGTTAATAACCCACAGGAAGAAAGAATATGCGGAGAAGGTGCTCGACGTTTGCATTTGAAGGATTCATAGTAATTTGTATGAGGGAAAAACAGGGAAGTTGAATAATTGGCATCAGAAAAAAACACAGGCAATTAGCGAAAAGAGATTTTGATCTGAATCAACGAAAATTTAGATTAAATCGCGAATTATACAGAAATTGTTATTTTTCCGATGATCAGATGAGACTTCAGCTATCAAGAAATCAGTCGTTGTTGTGTTGATAATTTTCTTGGATACTTAGATTGAACAGTGTAACAATTTCATCTTGAATGGCTGAGCGTTTTTCCTAGGCACTCTCCATTTGGAATATTGACAAATATTCCATAATGAAAGAGTGGGATATATATATATATATATATATATATATATATATATATATATATATATATATATATATATATATATCCCACTCTTTCATTATGGGTCAATATTCCAAATGGAGAGTGCCTAGGAAAAACGCTCAGCCTCAACTATATATATATATATATATATATATATATATATATATATATATATATATATATATATATATATATATATATATATATATATATATATAGTTGAATGTTTAACGACTGTAGATATGTATTTTCAGTGTTTAATTGGGATTGCAGTCTAGGACAGGAAAATCAGTTAATTACTATTTTAGCCCTGAAGAAGAAAATAAACATTTTCGAAAGCTTGGAAAATACTAAAGAAGTAACTGATTTTCCTGTCCTAGACTGCAATCCCAATTAAACACTGAAAATATATATATATATATATATATATATATATATATATATATATATATATATATATATATATATATATATATATAAATATACATACGTTTCTAACTTTAAATTCTTGGTAAGTTTCAAACGATTGCGATTCAAATTTATCTGCAAATATTCTATATTATGAGTGAATTACTCTGTGACATACTGACATATTATGTAATTCGATTTACTGTTTGAATGGTTAACTCTTTAAGTGGAAGGAATTAACACGTTTCGCTCAACAGCATAATACTAGCATCAAAGTTCCACACATCGCACCTTGCATCACATACATAACAAATTGTACTAATTAGGCAATTGGTCGTTCAAGTGGCATGTTCATATGTTCGTCATTTGCTTATATGGTTGGCGAATACCTATTTTTCGATTGTGAATGCAATGAGTGATTAATAATGGAATTCTTGTGAATTTTCTGCGTCCCATATACGGTTTTACAATTATTTTATAATTTCTGATCATTTGCTACTTCCTCTGCACCTTTCACAAATGACAAAGGTCAAATTTTGAGAATGAAAGATGTTTAATAGCGTTATTTAGAGAAACGGTCAATCAAGTTCATTATTTTAGTGGTTAATATCTTTCATTGTCAATTTCGAGGAAAAAATTCGGACAGAGAACTAGTATTGAGGAGATAGAAGGTGATTCAAAAGCGGATTTTTAGGAAATAGGACATATTCCAGCGTTGAATTAATTGGAGAGTTAAAAATGTTGGATACTATGAAACTATATTTTCGATCCCTTTGGTGCTATAGACGTAATTACTCTATTGAATCAACTTTTCAAATCATTGATAAATTTTCAGTAAAGACTGATAAAAAAATCAGTCAGAGATACGTTATGTTCATACTTCAAAGATTTCTGCAGAGAACTTCCATCGATTCATCAACATATCAAAATATGGTAAATTCAAGGGAAACCTAGAGCATTGGCTACCAGATTTAAACTCGTTTTCTGTTCAAGACATAATGAACACTGGTTTATATCTACCTTCCAGAAACTGAAGAATTGTTCATGCGAGGCACCTAATATGCTCAGTTAATTCGCTTCTTGTCATCGATTATTCCATTAAAAATGATCCACTTCGGAACACCTGATATATTCTATTCAAAATTCTTTATTTCAATTTCGATATTCAAATCTTTTATACAAGCAAAGAGGAATGATTATCTGCTGAATGACCATTGTTATCATTCTAATTATTGAAACTATCTCTCTACTTGAAACATTAGCATTGAGAACAATTAGTTATGTAATCATAAAAGAAACCATAATCATGTGAGTCTATGTCGAAATTATAATCTTGAAGAGGACACTTTTTCATTTTATATATATATATATATATATATATATATATATATATATATATATATATATATCCCCTGAAATACGGGAATAAACGCGAGCGTACTACTAACATTTAAAAACATCGTTCGATGATATTTCTCGAATAGACATTGCAATTTAGTAGATACCTACGGGTATAGAAGATATGTGAAATTTCGATGCTTGATGTGTCTATAATCTTAGAGGTGTTTTCTACTAATTCCCATAGATGGAATTGTGGATTATTCATAACTATACGGTCTTCCACTTGGAGTCACAAAAAATGCTTGAAGATGGGTGGAAATCGTTGCCTCACTTCGATGGACGTGGTGCGACTGACGAGTTCCTTGCAGAGCAAAACATATATGTCTCGCACTTCCGTCAGGTGTGGCATCGATTTCAATACATTTATCCCTTGAAGGATAATGGAGACATCACATCGCACACATTCACATATCTAGCTCTACTACAACATTCACTTGGTTAATTTGAATTTTTCGAATGAATGTTCTAGTGTTCATATTTCATATATATATATATATATATATATATATATATATATATATATATATATATATATATATATATATATATATATATATATATATATATATAATTGCAACTCAAAAGCAGCAGGAGAAGATGGGATTATTGCGGAACTCTGGAAACTGAACGATACTACTTTGACCCAAAAACTTCATCATTTAATATCAGAAATCTGGAGAACGGAACAGATACCAGAGGACTGGAAATGCGCGTTGATACATCCATTGCACAAAAAGGGGGACAAAATGGATATCAATAATTACAGGGGAATTTCCTTACTCCCGGTTGCGTACAAAATACTTTCTAAAGCACTCCTAAACAGAGTAGAACACCAAGCGGATCCACTAATTGGGGAATACCAAGCTGGATTCAGAAAAGGCCGATCATGTGCTGAACAGATCTGAACTTTGAAGACGATATTACAGATGAGGAAATGTAGAAATACAGTGATCACATTCATTGACTTCAAGAAAGCATATGACTCGGTAGACCGCGAAACTCTTTTCGAAATCATGAAAGAATTTGGAATCGATCGAAAGACCCGAACAATTATAGAACAGACACTAACAGGTACAACTTCCAAGGTAAAATTTATGGGTGGTGGATCAGATCCCTTTGAAATCAAAACCGGTGTGCGGCAGGGGGACGGACTTTCGCCAATTCTTTTCAATATTGTTTTAGAAAAGATCATAAGGGAATGGGAATTTCACGTGAAGGGCATACAAGTGGGCATCAAAAAAGAAAATAGAATAAATGTCAAATGTCTCGCCTTTGCAGACGATATTGCTATCATCACAGACAACAGAACTGAAGCCATTCGCGCCGTGGAAAAACTACATGAAATTGCGCAGAAAACCGGGTTACAAATTTCTTATGATGAAACCAAATACATGGAAAGAAAACCAAAAAATAAATCTTCTCTTATGACAAAACATGGTGAAATTCTGCAAGTAGGCCACTTTAAATACTTCGGGGAAGTTATACAGTCCTCAGGTTTAAATCGAATCGCTAATGAACAGAGAATAACCAAGGTTCAAAGGGCCTACAAACTGACATGGGCTCACTATAACAAAAATTGCATTTCGAGAGGCGCCAAATTGAGGCATTATAACACAACGATTCTTCCAGAAGCAATCTACGCAGCTGAAACAATGGTTATTGGCGGCCATTCAAGAATTAGAGAAATAGAAAAACAAGAACGACAAATTCTCAGAAAGATTTACGGGCCAATCAATAGAAACGGTATTTGGATGAAAAGACCTCAAAATGAACTGTATCAAAAGACAAATACGATAACGGAAGAAATCAGAAAACGACGCGCAAAGTTCTATGCACTTGTCTACAGAACGAAACAGTCCAGAATACCGAAAAAACTACTCAATATAATTATGAATAGTAAATGCGGAACAGAGTGGCTAAAAGAGGTCCAAGAGGATCTACAACAGATCAATATAAAAAATCTCGAAGATCGCACTGAATGCTGCTACAAAATCGCACATATAAAGTTTGAGCAAAAAGTAAATCGTCAACCTGGAGTAAAGTGGACAGATGAACGGAAGAAAGAGCATTCAGAGAGGATGAAGCGTTTTTGGGAGGCAAAAAAGATGAAGCAAAATTCCTAATGATTGCGAATTCAAGTTCAGTCGCTCTCCTCATGGGGAACAATCGAAATAATAATATATATATATATATATATATATATATATATATATATATATATATAATTATGTTATACGTGTACCTATCATATATTACAAGTATAACAAATTTCTTCATGAGATACAATATCATAGATTTTTCATTTCATCTTTGAACAAGTCAATAGGAAACTATTCTAGCTACTTCCGTATTTCGTAATTTCATGTTTATTATTTTTGATAATATGATTTCAATAATGTAGAAGATTGTTAAATCAATAAATAAACGAATTTTTTACTACTTATAATTGTGTAATTTACTATTTAGCTATAGAACGTAATGAATCATAAAATAAAATTCTATAACTTGTGGTAATTTTAACACAACCAATCAATCTTGGATTACCTTGAAAATTCTTACAACTTACAATAGTCATATTGAAATACTACTAATTAACATCGAACACGGACATAACATAAACATCGATTTTGCTATGACATTGGCCGCTAATGATAATATTGATCCCTTGTGATGGATTCAGTTCAAGGAATAATAGTATAATGAGTGGAGAAAAGTATGAAGTGTTAAAAAAGCCTTGAAAATAATGTATTTTTCTCAATGAAATATCAACAATTACATACACATACTATCAAATATTTAATAACTGGGATTGAATTCTCGCTCACCTCTTGGTGAAACAAGATTGAAAAGAAATTTTAATCGAACACTTGGCTTCATGTTTCACAAATATTATGTGACAGTCTTGATAATGAGCTCACCGCTAGAAACATGTCGACTCAAGGTCATAATTTTTTTTATTACTCAATATATTTGGGAGATATTAAGCCAATAGTTTGATTTAAATTTTTTAATAAAATATTTTCAAAAGTAATTTTCATAACGCCTTTCTATGGTTTTCTCTGGTCATCTACTCATGTAAATATTCAACTGATTTAATTCAGACAGTTTGATCGATACGTTCACCACAGCAGGTATGCCAGGTTGAAAGAGACAGTATAATTTTGTGAGATGCTGGAAGCCCAAACGTATATGAAAGGGTGCTTTTGGACGCCCTCAACTTTCTACGAAGATTAATGACCGTCAATTTCACTTTCGTGAATCTCCATTAGTTTAGTTAGCTTGTTTAGGTCCCGACAAAAACTCACAACATTTATCATATCGGTATACTGAATAGGTGCTCATAAAATCAGAGGAGTAGATGGAATTCGCGACAGAATATTCTATGCAAATGCGATATCCGAAAAATATTAGAACTTCTTATCGTGTTTGGGAATTATTTCGATATGATTTTTTAGGAGTCTTTCATTTGCTTGCATAAAATCTGGAGATGTATCGAAATATTTCCTTTTTAATGTGATATTTTGAAAACTCTGATAAATCCGATAGGAAATTCGAATTAAGTAAACGTTCACACAAAATACCATCATAACATTTAAACAACTGATTGAGTACTATAATCTACATGGAAATTTTTCGAATATTTGATATGCAGGGTGCAAAATCGGTTTTTTTGAGTCTGACGCAATCAAAAATCACTTCTATGTGTGTGTGAAGGACTTAAGCTGAAATAATCAAATTATTGAATTTTCATGAATAATGTTTTTTCGATATAATTCTGAACAATTGTTGTCGACGATATAATATGCTAGTTGATCTCGAATGCTTTAAACAATGCTCTAAAACCTTTAATTTATTATATATGGAAGAAATTTATGTAATAAATGCAAGTATATAAACAACTTTCTTTAGTGGAAATTGTAGAATTTTAGATACATTTTTGCGTCACTAATCTTCATTGATGAAAAATTCTGAAAATCAACATTCGCAACGAAGGACCACATATTTGTGATTATTTCCAATTTATATCATCTTCGCCCAAACTAATCAATATTTGTTGATTTTGACGATGTCATATAGTCATGTAGTCATCGACAGCACCACTAGTAGGTACAATTTACTTGAAAAATTGAACTCTCATAAATTGAAATTAAAGACATTAATCGGACTTACGGATACCAGCGAACTTTTTTATTTTGCCATCAGACCGAGTTACTCCATTTGCCCATCTAAATTAACTGATCTGCAGATAAACACGTTTCATACATTAAGGATGCTGGATATAATGTGACGCCAATGGAGGTGCCTCTACTCCAGCCACCGCAAAAAAAGCAATTCCTAATTTGAATCAATTTTGAAAATGTGGAGTTATGCAGGAGAATTGCCGTGCCATTTCGGCTATTACGTTGCCTTTTTCACTCGTACTCAGAGCGGAATCTGTGCAAACAATGAAAAACAATGGAGTTGCTGGTTTTTTCGTTTCTAAACAATCAGAAATAATTACTCTTTGTAACGTAGAGCTGGTTGATGTTTGTTCATCATATTCTCAGCATATATGGCGCACTATACAATGAGACTTTCCCTAACTACATCAGCAAATAATTCCATGAAAATAAAAAATCATATATATATATATATATATATATATATATATATATATATATATATATATATATAATTTAGTTATTTTTCTATTTTATTTAATAGTCAATGACTCTCGATGAATGTTTAATTCTGAAACAAGAATTTATTCAATAAATACAATATTAACTTAATTCTAAAATATAACAAACCTGAAACAAGAATCGAGAATTAAATGTCGATTGAATATTAATCTTTAGCTCTGCGTCCACAAAGTATACAAACAGAATAGGAGGTTAAAATAATATGTCGCGCCTTAAGTACTGTCAGACCGTTCACAGAATAATATGAGTATCACAGAATGATACGAGTACAGGTACAAGGATTACAGAATTTGTGATATGGTCTCTACCGTAACATAATACACTAAATACTATAACGTCAGTGCATAGTGCACTAAATGGCGTTACATCTTTCTTAAATGTTTATGTGACTGGAGCTGCAACAAAAGGTGATTCTGATTCTTCAATTGAATCCACATTTAATAATCCTGAAATTTGGTTTCCTGTTTCGATTTGATCTTTAATTGAACATCTGTATTGTTTCTTTGATTAAAATTTCTTTCCAAGAAGCATATCTGTTTATCAAGGAATTAATCTTTTCTTTGTTTCCTTCATCCAAATGATTTCTGTTTTCTTAAAAATTTTCTTTAACTATAAAATTATTGAAATTAACTTCTATTTCTGGAGCTAGTATGTTTCTAGCTATCCCATTAAATTCCTCTTAGTAATATCTGTTTCTTCTTTTTGTAATATTGTAAAATTAGATATTCTATCATTCAAGTCTCTTTGAAGTTCCGTAGTATTAACTGTTTTTATTCTATGTTTATTCCAACAATTATCTTGTCTGTGAAATCTGTTTGGTGAACCCAACTTCTCACAAATCTCACAAGGTTTCTTTTCAGATTTAGGATGAAATTTTTCTTTATTTCCTAGCTTTTCTTTGGAAACTACATTCTCTACTTTAACAGAAGTTGAACTCCGAACATTTATATCAAACTTCCTTATTTCACTGATCAGGTGCTCTGTACTTTGTATTTCATTGTCTAGTTTTTCCTGAATGACAGCCGGTAGACCAATAACAATTAAGTCTATTCTAATTGCCTCAGGCATCTTGGGATCTCGTGATAATAACATTCTCTCTTTTTTCAGAGCATATTCTACCATTGATCCACCTTTATGTCTAAAATTATAAACTAAACGTGCACTTGACCAACCTTTTTCTGAGAAAGTTTTCCTGAAAGAGTCCTTAAATATTACCCATGGTGTTTCCAAGCCATATTTGATTCTAGCAGACGTATACCAATCTTTTGCATTTCCATCTAAAAATAATCTTAATATTTCAAACATTTTCTCCTCAGCAATTTCAAACCTTATGCATTCATTTTCAAAATTTTCTAACCATAATTCAGCATTATCATTCCTACCGTTATAATTATCTAAAATGAAATTCTTAGTCATGTCATTAAAGCTTAACTGTGGCCTGTTTGAACTAAGTGTCTCGACTATTCTTCTTATTATTTCTGGAATATCTAAAGATGGAGTTTCAGGTATCTTATTCATTTTTTCTACAACTTCTTCTAGGTAATAATCTTTGAAAACCGGATCAAAATCAGAATCCAGGTATAGATTTGCTATTTCTCTAGGTAATTCTACTGAAATATTTCGAAACTCACCACATTTCTTTATAGATTTACAAATCTTCTTTATTTTGTTGATGGTTACCAATTCTTCATGAAATTTCAATTCTTGATATTCCACAGGAAACAGGTATATTTTTTTTCTTCCATCTGGACGAATGGTTTTTATTTTCTGAATTATCTTACCATCAACTGCTTCTTCGGCTTGAATTCTCAAGTGGACCAGAACGGAATCTTTCTTGTTTTTAGACATCTTTACTTGACGGAAATTCTCTATAATTTAGTTATTTTTCTATTTTATATCAATATATATTTATTCAATAAATACAATATTAACTTAATAAAATATAACAAACCTGAAACAAGAATCGAGAATTAAATGTCGATTGAATATTAATCTTTAGCTCTGCGTCCACAAAGTATACAAACAGAATAGGAGGTTAAAATAATATGTCGCGCCTTAAGTACTGTCAGACCGTTGTGTCTTTGTACAAGGATTTTTTTTGTGTAACATAATACACTAAATACTATAACGTTTTTTGATTGTTTTGAATTATGATTTTAATTTTGAAATTGCTGCGATTGTCGAAGGAAAAGATGGTATTGGTTCGGGGAATCAAACATTTCATTGTTTATCATCATATCAATATAGATATTATAAAAACTGGTTATCCTAATACGACCGACTTGCATATTCCACAGTTCTCAATGCTGCCAGTAAAATTAAAACAATGAGTGATTGATGTTCTGTTCTAATCTCATCACATCAAGTTATGCATTGTTAGATGAATTCTTTTTGTGGGTTGTATCAATGCCTTATTAATTGGCATTTATATGAAATTGGCTGTTCTTGTTTCAGACAATTAAATTACAATTTGAAAATGGCTCATCGCCGAAACGCGTAAAGGAGAATTTTATTGTAAAAACCTAAAGAAGAATTCTCTTCTTTTAGTATAATATATGATCTACCCCCAAGAATCAGAAATTAAAATAAAATAAAATATATATATATATATATATATATATATATATATATATATATATATATATATATATATATATATATATATATATATATATATATATATATATATATATATATATATATATATATATATATATATATATATATATATATATATATATATATATATAACGTATGAGCAGAGATGAAGATGTTCAGATGGAAGGTGGTGTAACTAGATTGAATCGTGTCAGACACACACATATAAAAGGCACTTTCAAAGTGAAACCTTTCTCAGATAAAATACCAAAGAATCTTATGCGGTGGTACCTACGTTCTGAAGCGACAAATCGACAAGAAGTTGATAGATATCGATACCAAATATCAAGTAAAAAGAATATCCTATTCTCGATATTCATAGTTGTTATTTTCTCATATTTTTATTATTATTATTATTATAACTATTGTTCCGCATGAGTAGAGTGATTGAACTTGAATTCGAAATTCTTAGGTCTTTTGCTCCATCTTTTTTGCCTCCCAAAAACGCTTCATCCTCTCAAAATGCTCCTTCTTCTGTTCTTTCTGTCCATTTTATTCGAGGTTGGCGATTTGATTTTTGCTCAAACTTCACATGTGCGATTTTATAGCGACATTCAGTGCGATCTTCGAAATTTTTATAATGATCTGCTATAGATCTTTTTGAACCTCTTTTAGCCACTCTGTTCCTCATTTACTCTTCATAATTATACCGAGTAGTTTCTTCGGTATTCTGGACTGTTTCGTTCTGTAAACATGTTCTTATTTTTTATATATATATATATATATATATATATATATATATATATATATATATATATATATATTTATATATATATAAATGTGGTATATTGGTCCGGGAATACATCCGTTGATTTGTTGAATGCCTGTTGGAAACTGGCAGACGTTTCGTCAAGGTCTCGCTTGATATTATCGATGCTTCCATTATTTGTCGATTGCTCGAAATCTGGCGACTGAATAATTTTTCGAGCAATCGATAAATAACTGAAGCATCGATAATATCAAGTAAGACCTTGACGAAATATCTGCTAGTTTCCAACAGGCATCCAACGGATGCATTCCCGGACCAATATACTATATTTTTTCCATCCGTGAATCTTCACGTTCAAATTTATATATATATACCAATATATATATATATATATATATATATATATATGAATATATCACGTTCATAATATATATATATATATATATATATATATATATATATATATATATATATATATATATATATATATATCATTCACCAATGGTCATTTATTCGTGAATTCCTTAGAATATTTAATTTTTTTAATTTCAGGAAGATTTTTGTTTATTTCTCCTTATGAACAATAACAATTGTCCTTCAACCGGTTTTTTTGTAATAATTAACAATAATGATTCATTTTCTCAAGAGCGTCAAGTAGTTTCACGGAAAAGTGTTATTGAACCTTGAGGCTATAATGAAGCGTAGTGTAATTGAATCTAGTAATGCATGGAACCTCCAGAATCAAACTTCTTATATAATATATATATATATATATATATATATATATATATATATATATATATATATATATATATATATATATATATACTATTGGGGAAAATGATTTTAAAGGTGTATACTATTCAATCATACATACACATCTATCTTCTAATAGGCTATTATAGGGAATTTCAACTGATTGGAGGAGAGTTTTCATTGCTCAAAAGGAAATAATAAAGCTATTGTTTTGTTTCCAACCCACTGAATCATGTAGGAAGTAATAAAATACTAACTATACCCTCTATATTTTATCCTCAAAGCAGCTATGTATGTGAGGCAAAATGTTGACTATTTTATTAAAATGGGGGTATTATATAGCACTAGAAATGGAAAAAAAATACTTTTTCCTAAACACAAGAGTGCCTTATATCAGAATAGTCCCAAGTATAAATTACCAGCATATGTTATTAACTTCAATACTCTGCAAAAGTTCAAAAAAGAATTAAAATTATTTTCATCTTGTAGAGCATTTTATACGCTTCAGGAGTTCTATTCAACATAGGTGAATTTTGATACTAGTCTTCTTTTTGTGTGAATGTAATTTATCTATATATTCAGTTCTTTACTATTATATCCATATGACATGTACATGCTAATTGCAGCCTAAGTACGAATAAAATTATCATTATATTATTATAATATATATATATATATATATATATATATATATATATATATATATATATATATATATATATATATATATATATGTATATATATTATATAGGAAGTTTGAAGCTAAAGATTCTTTGCATCATCAGTAAAATTTGAATTTCATTTTATTCAATGA
Organism: Henosepilachna vigintioctopunctata; assembly: GCA_030704895.1. Lineage (NCBI taxonomy): Eukaryota > Metazoa > Arthropoda > Insecta > Coleoptera > Coccinellidae > Henosepilachna > Henosepilachna vigintioctopunctata. The sequence continues at coordinate 359,051 of JARQZJ010000102.1, forward strand.
CATAGAACAAAATGGAATATCAATTCGAAAAATCCAAATCAACCTGAAAAAAGTCATATACGCCATAGCATATTTGACTGGCGAAAGGAATTCAATTTGAGAAAATTGAAATCTTTTTTTTGTAGTAACTCATGAGTAATCAATCGCAAAAAACCTCGTTATTGCTTGAGTAATGGAGATTTATCATAATTTCATCTTAATTGATACATTCATACTAATTCAAGATTTCATGATTGAATCTGTCAAAACTAACGAATTATACAGTCGTTCCGACAAAATTGAAATTTGCAGCGAAGCGTCAACTGAAATGAACATTTTCAAATTGAATTAAAAAATTATGAAACCTGTTATTGCTAAGAATACTGAAAATTTACTTATTGAAAACTATACTTAATCATTATGCAGTAGTACCATATAGAAAAATATAGATAGACCTTCATATGTACCTTTAAATATTAATCAACATGAGTTTGGAATAAAGATGGTCATGTGGTCGTTTCATCTCATTTGTGAAATCGTGATTTTTGTCAATTGAATTTTAGAAGCTGATCCTTTATTCCTACATTCAAATGAAAAATTAATTTTAGAGATTTCAGTATAAAATATAAAATACGCTGAAACTCAGAATTACGACCACTTTTTTTTGTGTCATTATCATTTCTGTATTAAATTTTCATGAAAATTTAAATGGAGTTACTTCAAGGATTAATTCAACTACACATAATTTCGTTGTATTTTTTTTGCGAAAAGATGGGAAAGAGTCATCGCCAATATTGAATTTGACTGAAACAAATGAAAGGATTATCCACCAAGTCTCTCATTACAACGTTAATGTGTGTAATAACCATTTTTTCTCCGGTTAATTTTCTATTGCTATGCTCAAACACCAGCAGAATAATAGCATGAGATCAGATAACGTTACATGAATATATATTACAACAATTCCTTGAAGTTCCAACATTTTCGTGAGAGAATAAATCAACACAATTGATTTCTTGTCATCGTTACACGAAGGTAATGAAATTCGTAGGATGCTAGGCCTTGATTTCAACAGATTTATTGATGTAATGATAGAGACGTGATCATCCTTTTCACCTTCAAAAGTTTGGCTCAAACTAAGAAAGTAGCGGACAATGAAGGCGTTCTCACTTTCCAATAATATGATGGTTCTCATAGAAGATCAATGAGTGTTATACGAAACGGTACCTTATAATTTTGTTTTTTTCTATATGAAAATAGACTGTAGTCGACTTCTTCTTGAATTATCGCTTTTACACAAATTAATATTCTCTGAGAAGAAAGAAATTAATATTCAAATATAATTATGAATGGCTTAAATTGAATTTCTATGTCAGAATTTTTAACCAACCTAGGGTTATTCGAAGAAATTTGTCAAGATTCAGTTTTCTGTCTCTCATAAGTGAAATATTCGAATAGAGTATAACATATTTCACTTCAGCTCAACATTCACAGGCTTCATTCAAATTTGATTGTACTGTAAGTAATTACATAATATCGAATGAAAGAAATAAGTGTCAAGATAAACCGTTATAAATTTAAAATCGTACTGCATACGTATACCTTCCGACATGATTGCATTTTCGATATCTCCGTAAAGAGTGAAATTTATCGATCGTTTCTACGTTTAGTTCATCGGAATTGCGAATTGAAGCACTGCTTATATTCTTGAACAACTCATAATGTACTTTAATAATATGTAGGTGCGTGTTTCGAGAACTAATATGAAATTTCGAATAAATTTTCCAATGAAAAATTTGGTTCATTACTCTCATGAAAGCACACTGTGTAAACGCATTTTTTACGAATTTTGGCCACAAATGCTATATCATCGACATCAGCCACTCCCCCATATAACAAACGGTATAGGCTGAAACTTTTTCCATGCTAACTTTTTGTACACGCATTTCCGAAGAGGGCCGTTTTAATGGGTTTTCGAAAACAGGCCGTCATCGTTCAGAGAGATTCATGAGTTCGCTTTGTTAGCGGGAGTCGATTAATCCAATTTTGGCTTGATTCAGTTGAATAGATTCCGGCGTTTTTGTCAGCTGGAAGAAAGTTGTCTCCTGAGTCTATTTGAATCGAACAGCTCTCTTTCGGTTTGTTTCAATTAATCAGAAGGTCTGATGCAGTCTTGCAGAAAGGAAACATTATTTCTAGGTGTGAATTCAGTAAAACATTAAAACTTTCGGAGTTATATATATATTTATCTATATATATATATATATATATATATATATATATATATATATATATATATATATATATATATATATATATATTTTGGTGCCCATTAAAAATTTCGTCCTACAAGCCTCTTGTTTATATACCAGTTATATATATATTTATATATATATATATATATATATATATATATATATATATATATATATATATATATATATATATATATATATATATATATATATATATATATATATATATATATACTAGCTGACCCGGTGAACTTTGTACGCCCATTTATTTTTCTTTGAATATTTTTCAAAAAGCCGGAAAGACATGTTCTACTACTTGTGCTACATTATCTTGTTTTTAATATTTATCGCGTTTTTAACCAGATATTTACTCATTTACGAAGGGACTGAAATTATTCCTGTTATTTCATATCAGACGAATTATCAAAAATTTCTATATTAACACGTTTGATGCATTGAAAGTTATTATTATAGTTCTATAGTTGAACGGCATTCCTAATTTCGTATCAAGTACTTGTCCCATATATCTCGCCATTAATTTTATGCGATATTTGCTGAATATATGTCAAAAAATGTTCAGAATTCAGTCCATTCCCGGAAACCATCAAATATAGTGGCTCAGGTGGCTGTACCAATAGAGTCTATTTGAATTGTCTCTTCGCGCAATATTTTGTCGCATCATTGATAGTATTTTCTTATCAATAACAATTGAACTTTGCCTTGCAATATTGACACACAACATTCATTGATCCAATAGCAACGATTTGCTGTGAAGTGTAATCTATTTCAACGTCATAATTGAAGCAGGTCGATAGGAGTTAAATGCAACCTTTTCATAGTGTTAATTTCGATTCCATCGTCAGTTCGACTTGCTCTTTCATATCTTTGACTTGCTGCATTGCAAGTTCTGCGTACTTGAGTTTGAACATCTAATAGCTATTATTTTTAAAAACGAAATTTCAACTGTAAATTAAAGAAAACTATGTATTTTTCTTCATATTCAAATATACCACGTGCTATGTTAGTGATGTGTATGTTCTTCTATTCAAACTTACCAAAATTTTATATTAAATTGAAGTTTTAATATTAGTCGTGATAGCTCTGAACTAACAGTGATGTGTAATAAGATAATCAGTTTTTTCACATCCTCTTTTTGAGAATTAATAATTATTTCCTATTTATATTATCAATTAAGTTTTCTTAAATTTTCTAATTTCACCCGCAATTTTTAGAATTTTTTCCTGACAACAACAAACACAACAAAAAAAATTGTGAAATCGGTCCAGCCGTTGACTCTATATTGTAATTAGAAAACGTTTGTATGGAAAAACAAATGGTCTGTTTTTTGTGTTTTCGCGGGTTTTTCTCGCCGTAAAAATCACCCTTATACTTCAACGAACATTTTGAAGGAAGAATTGGCAAATATATATATATATATATATATATATATATATATATATATATATATATATATATATATATATATATATATACCTATAATTAAAATGAGCATGACTTAAAATTTCACGATTAAGCCAAGTATTAATTTAATTAATTATGTTTCACCTAGAGTTATAGCGAAAGTTCAATATCAGTTATATATATATATATATATATATATATATATATATATATATATATATATATATATATATATATATATATATATATATATATATATATATATTGTTATGGGTTATTGTTATGGGTTATGGACAAATTGCCTATAACCCTTTTCATTATTTTTATTTTTTTATCCATTCATTTAATTTTATATACTTTATATTTTTTTGAATTTTGAAATTTGAAATGCCTAAAAATTACATTTTCTTAATCTTACCTTATAAATCCCGTCTACCAATTTGATAAGCTCTTCACTCTCCATCTTGATGATTGCTTAATTTACTCTATCAAATAACTCAACTATTTATTCACACTTTCCATAATATTCGCAATAATCACTTAGAATCTCCCGACCCCCTTGAAAGACACATGTACTAGTACGACACTGTACGGTATTGTATTCCATGCAGGGTTTCTACTACTTCGACCTTTTCACTTCCTACAGTCTCGGAGTGGATGCTGGTCCTGTAAAGAAGAGAAATTGGATCAACTCTAGAGCTCGAAATATACCTCACATCGCATTTCATCTATTCAAATGAAGTCACGGGCAATAGTCTTAGGAGTGTCAAGGAGGCTTCTGATATGATGTAAATCTTGATTCATGAAAATAACGAATTTTTTTCGTCTCTTTATAAGCACATAAGTTTATAAGAGTATAATATGACATTTCGAAACGTTCAAGATCAGATTTAACAAATATCTTAACCCTTAATGCTTATTCATTTCAATAAATAGAGTCCCTTTGAGTTGTAAGATTTGAATAGTACCCAAATTAAGAACGCTCAAGGTTTAGGTGATAGGTAATAGGCATAGGCATATGAAAAGCGTTTCCAGATGAATCTTAAAAATTTCTGCAGTCGATTCTTCGTTAAATTTCAAAATGAAAAATTTTGATAAGCATGTGTTGAATTCTAACAAAAGAATGAGAGAAGTTGTAGGTTTCTTTGCTATAAACAACATATGACTGAGAAGAATTATATCGCAAATATAATGTTCCTAAGTAACGCTACTGGTTTTCACCAGTAATAATAATCATTAGCGGCAAAACTTATGACTCACTTTTGGAAGAATCTTCCTTATTATAATTTTGTAATGCGTCGTCCATATAAATATTTTCTAATTGAACATATACTTAAATTCAAACACTCGAACTTTTGATTTTCAATTTATGGACAACTAAGGATGAAGCGTTCCGTCGTTACAATTACAGAATACTGTGTATAGATGCTAACGTATAAGAAGTCGTTTGTAACGACGAAAGGCGTCATACTAGGTTGTCAATAGAGTGTAAATCAAAAGTTCATGTGTTTGAATTTTAGTTTATGTTCAATTATAATGGATTTACATCAAGTAAACGCTATTGAATAAATATTTTTTTAGTAGAGACTGCAAAGCAATTTTTTGCTTTAATACTCTAATTCTTTGAACTCGTATTTCCACTTCAAATGATAACAAAGTTCAAAAAGGTATAATACTCAGTTATTTTTTTAGATATATTCGCAAATAATGACGTCCTTGGTTATGCCAAAGCACACGTTAATTGAAAACAGCAGCCACGAATAATTATTATTACAATCATTACTGTCGAAGTTATGTTATTATCAGAATTTAAGTCTGCTTTGTTTCAATTATAAATGATTTAAAGTTTTACAGATAGTGTAATAAAAACTTGATTTGTTATTTCAATGTACACTTAACTACAATTTATCGCTATCAATTAGACTTGAATAAGTAACTCGATATTCTGAACAAATTCCTGAGTCCAATTGTTAAATACCTCTGAGTCCATTTTGGACCAATTCAATTAACCCAATTTCTAGATAATGAAGCTCTCCTCTGGGCGAATTTACTCAAGGTTTTCAGTGATATAAATTGTACATTGAGATCCAATCTTCAGCAGGTATACGAACTCGAAATAGTAATACGAAAAATAGTTGTAGATGAAAACGTAGAACTGTGAAGTAGCAGGTGTAATTTTTACCTGAATGATTGAATTCCAATATATTTTCTCCTTGTGATAGCTACATAATATTAATAAGAGTCAATATGTATTAAAAGAAACGATTACGATTGATTGCTTGATATTTTTGATGAACAGGACCATCACAATTTGAAATTTTTAAATTTAGTAAATTTTACAAATTAGTGAATTTGTAATGGGATATACCGAATTATGAGCCGAATAAATAATTTCAGAATGGAAGTTATTCAAACATATTGTAGAAAGCTTAAAGCTAATCACACACGTACGGGTATACGTTGGATTGCTGTGTCCGACACTTTAGATGATATATTTCATACTTTACACTTTAGATGACCATAATGAGAAAAATATATTTTGTTTGCATTCATATATAGCTGTCAATCCATTTTTTCAATACTGTGTCATTTCAATGTATCAATCGTTTGTAACGACATAAACAAATAAAGCTAGTTTGTTACGTTGCGTACATTAAACAACGGAAATCTTCCTGATATTTTGTTAACATATGTTCATAAATATTATTCAAACCAGTATGATGGATGACATTTCATACAGATAATGACTCTCAATATTCTCTACTCAATTTAAATTTAGATTTTTTGGTTTTTTTGGTTTTGGTTATAAGTGTTTTAGATATTAGTTTTTCCTGTATCTTGTGGGTGAGCTTTGCCACAGAGTTATCGTTCATAAGTATTGTTCGTACATTATTCTTATTATTTCTAGTTTTATTTCACGTAAATTGTGAACTAACTTGTGTCTTTGCCACTCAGTAATTGGCCCAAGCTGCTGAGTGGTGTATTTGTAAATGAAAAAATAAACAAATAAATGAATCACTTCAAGGCCTTCAACAGTAAAATAATTGGATTATCAGAAGATTTTTTATACACAACTTGTAAAGTAAACAATGATGTTGAAAAAAGCGTTCGGGTTAATGAAAATCTTCTTCCATTCTGAAGCTGAACTTCCATTATCAAATACTGAATAATTAAGAATGGATATATTTTTAGTGAAATGAGGAACTCTCTGAACAATATTCTATTTTCATACTATAATGAGCATATTACTGGTTCAATTCAAATTACAGCACAGATCTAGTAATATCTACATTTTCTATCTATTTTCTATGAACATCGATCACAACTTCTGAAATTTCACAACTTTGTGAAATTTCATTATTTCATATTCTGAATCCTTCATCATTTTTCAAGCTTTCGACAATTTTAAACGAATTGCTTGGAAGAAGAATCATCTACTAGAATAACAAATAATTCAAAGTTTTTGATGTGAATGTTTTCTTGCAATGATACTGTAGCTACTGTATATTGATTCAAACTGAGGGGAAAACTAAAAATTTGATAAGGAATAGAAATTATTAGTCCAAAAAACTGCAATTATAATTGATTGAATATATAACAATATCATTCAAATGATTTTGTTGCAGATGCCACATTAAGTATTTGTTCACTTCTTTATATTCAGTTATTCTATTATATTCAGTGAGAAATTTGAAGAACTGAATATTCGGATTATTAGCATAACAAGCCACTTCACTTCTCAAATGCAAATGGAGAACAATTGAAAAAGTTTAGAGGTGAATACTTATTCCATCTAAAGTACAATTTTTAATCAAACAAATTGATCATAACTATTCGAAGTTCTTATAATAAATGATTATACAAGGGTCTTCTCTTATTACTTATAACAATTCAACATCCCTCGAGTTGGAAGGGAAAATAAATAAATCACAATCCTGTCAGAAGAAAGGCCCAATCTATATTACATCCCATTCTGCAATCAACAAAAGCGTAGATTTCTTCTTGACTGAATGAATCTCAGTCCATTGTAGATCAAACATCTCATTCAATGGGCCATTGGAAGAGATACTTCAGGACAATATTAATTTAAGTGGAACGTTAAAGGAGCAAGCGTTATCTTTGAACTGGGAATATGATGAGGAATCTCGGACGGAAACAAGAATAGACAATCTCCTTATTACGATTTGTCAAATAGATCTGGACAAAGTCTTGGTACATTGAAGATTCTGTACAATGAACACTTGATGATCAATGATAAAATAAATACCTCAAAACTCTTTGAGAAATTTGGCCTCTTGAGAGAAAACTCTGAAAGACTCAAAAAATTCCGATTTAGGCTTTCATACCAAGAATTTTATATTTGATTGCATACAGAAGAAACTGAGAATTATCAGAAATTATCAATCATCTAGAAGTGAAAAAATTTAAAAATTAAATTCATTTTTATATTGTTGTTAGCCCACCGAAAATGTTATTTTGAATACTTAGATCAACAAATTAGCAATAATTTCTGAACAAAGATAAGGTTTTCCTGTAACCCAAAAAGTAGGGTTCTTTGTTCCTTAATTGACCCACAGAATGTCTCTATTTGTAACAAAATAACAAAGGTCTTGCGAACCGCCGCTGTCCCCAACAATGGTCCCCTTCCAGACGTAACTGAATGACGTAGTCAAAACGAAATTCATGAATCTCCTTTCGGATAAATTTAATAATATTTAAGTGACACATATTCAATAGTGCGCCTCTATTCATCACTTTCAATTAAATTGCATTTTCTTCATCTAATATCCCTTGACAGTGACAAATGAGACCGCAATGGAAAAATCCGCTATCGAACGTACACGTTGATAAATTCATTAAAAGCGATGATTGAAGAGGTAATTCATTGCACAAGAAATATTTCGTTAACTTTTTCACAAAACATATATCATGAAATTCATATTTTCTTTCCTATGTATAGCATTCCTTTAATAAGGTGATAGGTAATTCAATAAAATCCCACGATAATTTTTGCTGTTCTAATTCACATTCACTCAATTTGAATACGTCTCCTACTAGAGCCCACCATGAAAGCTCGCTCTTAATACCTTGTCCCTGGAGATATGAACAGTATCCTCAATTTTACATTCCTCCAAACACTAGCAACTAATAGAATAATCGAATCAACGCCTGCCGTTTTTATAATTTGATCTTCTAATTAAATTTTGAATCTTATAACTAAAAACGCTCGACTGAATTCCATATAATTCCGAGATTATCGAGACTTCAAACGAAGAATGCATCGAAGTCTTCATAATGCAATGTATCGTTCACTTTTTATGTTTTTAAAAACAGTTACTGCGATGTTTTGTTGGTCACACCCACCACAATTATTCGAGAATATTTCGAATAATTCTCGATGTTAGTCATTGTTATTCCATTCATAACAAGCAATTATGTTTTCTCACGATTGAAATATTTATATATCGAATTAACATATACGAGTAACAATAACATTTGCAACGTAGTTTATGTATGTCATTTGTTTTAGAAAATAAAATGTTTATTGGATTAACGACAAACAAACAGAGAGAAATATTGTTAGTTCAAAATTTACATTTTCCCATGTATGGGATCACCAACTAGTATTTATATAAACGGATTTAATCTTCTCATAATTGTTGCAATTATTTGTACTATAATATATTATATATATAATATACTTTCCTTTCTATAATATATCGGATGTTGATCGGCATGATTATTGGATAATACCTTAAATATTTTGAAACATGAATTTCACGAATGTCTTTGGATTAAATACTGAGCCACATTCATCAGTTTTATATTTTACACTCTACTAGAAATACTAGAGAAGAGATAAATGCTTATGCCATAGAATTTTTTTTTAGCCGAGTGTAATATTCAATGCTATAAGGATCGTTTATAATTGATTTTCGCTAATCATCATTGAGAATTCTCAAGTAGTACCCATGTAATTTATTGCATTTGTTAGTATTTCCTATTACCCATTCATAAACAATAAATCTAAACGAATAAGATAGGACGTACACCTCAATGGTCGACTTTCAACAATATATTTCATTATAGGCTTCCACACATGAAGGTTTCCATAACAAAAACAACACAATAGTGTCTTGAAAATCGGAAGAAAACTAGGTACGCTTCGAGAATTCGTGGATAAATATTTGAACAGTTTTTCAGTATCTCATCAATATTTTTATTCACTATGTATGAAGTTTCGAAGTGCGTTGAATAATATTCCGTTTGAGAAACAATGAAAACTATAAAATCTATGTAATTTGTTTTATAGATCAGTAATGGCCACTGAGCCAAATATTTAGTCTTCTAGAGGAAAACCCAAATAATTCTTATTATGAAACAGATTAGGTACAAGGAATAGACGAACGTAGAGCTGCATCTCAATATCTATTTATCAGTAACAGTTCAATTCAATAGTTAATTGAGTTGGGTGAGAAGATACTTAATTTTTCCTGGTCAAATTAGTAGTAGAAGTTTACTTCATCAATATTGATATTTTTCTGATTTATATGTTCGTATGATTGTACTCAAGTTAAACCATCAAGGTTATCTTTTACCCTTATGTACCTATAGGTATTATTATTCAAGATCCGTTTAAAGTTACTGACGTTGGTATGGTATACTCATATTTTGTTGGAAGTTATTCTATAGCAATTAAGTCTTTCTAGATATGAAACAATGAGTTTTATCTTGTACTTTTGACACCGTGGCACCTAAAAATCCTTCCATCCCAAACATATGTTTTTAAGGCAGAATGTTAAAATAACCTTTTTCAGAAAGAAATTTTTTTAGAATGTAAAATTTAAATGTTCATGTAAATTTTCAGGTTCTTGGGAATTCCTGCAAGGGAAAATGTTTATTTAACCTATCATTTCACTGTGATACTAGGGTCGTCATGAAGTTATGTGCTAATTCGTTCAAGATAAAAACATTATAGATAGCCATTGACCGTGCCTGGGAAAGTTACACCGGCTGGCACGATTTCGTATAATTTCCGTCAATAATTGTCAGAATACTTTCGGTTCACAAATTGTAGACAATTATTGAAACTTTTATTCCGATTAGAGAAAGCGGATAAACGACTAGACGTATTCCGTTGTTTGTGCGATAATTGTATACCGGTGCACTTGGCCGTTTTCGCTGCTTTAACTGGAAGCCGAACAACCACTCCCGATGAAATCGACATTTTCATCGAAAGTTGAACGATAAAACGCATAACGAGAAGAAGAAATAGAAAAAGTTTCTGCTAACGAATGGACTTAATAGATATTTATACGTTTTTTCCATAGTTTTTCAACCATTGCCTAATGACAAGTTTCTCACTTGATTTATTTGATTCAAGACGTGTTTCGATTAATTATACCATCGCAGCTTTCGAATCAATGAAATTCGAATAATTTGAGGTTGTATATCGTTTAATGAAAACAATTTGAATAATCCTGAATATCACAAAATTTGAGTTATGTTTCGACTTGAAAATCTTTTATCCAGACTTCAATTTGATACATCATTCAGTTTATCCAAATTCTTATGTATGAAATATATGTCGAGTATTTTAAGGAGTTTGTGGAATCAAACCAAGTCTATTTAATCGAAAATGTTTCACGAAATGAGTGTGCCGGAAAGTTTCTAACGATTTTTGAATTCAGTAACTACAACTCGTACACATCAAACGATGGGTTCAGTGCAAACGCATGAGTCCATGAATCATTTCAAAATATTCAATTCGTAATCCAACTCATTTGATGAATTTTCTGATTGAGTGAGAATTAGAATTCTCACATGAATATATCCTATAATTCAACATTTGACCTCTCAATATGATGAATTCACTTTTGAAAATAAGTTACTTCATAAAATTTCAACCTTAATTCAGAAGCAGAAATTTTTTGCTTTGTATCATTGAATTATTTCTTTAAAATTGCGAATTTTTCTTCCCGTTCTTTCTTCTGATCGTCTTCTACAGCTTCACGATATTTTCTTCACAACTCTGTAGATATTTCAGTGTTATATTTTAATGATATCACAACAAGATACACACATTACCAATTTTTCAAAATCCTGTACCGCTACCAAAAGCTCAATGCCTCTTAGAAATAGCAGAAGTTCAAACGAAAACCTCTAAAAAAAGATTTGAAGAATTTATTGAAGAGGTTATTGAATTCCCAGTAATTTATATTAAACCTACTTCTAATGAACTTCGTCACTGATATCGAAGTCAGACCACTACAATTAGTGAAGGGCTGGACTGACTCCAAACGAATGAGTTTTTAGTGTAAAATCCAATAAAAATATTTTAATTTTGTGACTTAAGAAGAACTTCAATTTATGTGTTTTGTTCGAATCAAATTATTTTCGTTGGCACCCGAGTGAGATAATTCAATTAAATAAATTCATCACAAAAACGCTTACTTCAAAACACAAGTTTAAAAACAGAATATATGGAGAAGAGTGAATGAAATATCTCTCATGAGACATTATAACGTTATAAACTTTCTAATTAGACCCAAAAATGATTTCGCCCTTTTCTGTGGCGTCTAGACTTAGGCAGTGTGTTGATTCTTGAAGCTGTTATTATTAATACAACAGTCAGAAATTAAAATCAGGATACTTTTCAACATTCATATTATAACATTGTGAGTGAAAATTCGTCATAACATAGCTGGAATAACTAGTTCTATTTTTTACCTGTTATTTCAAATGATTGATGTTATAGTAATTATTGCTTTTCTACCCTTCTATTTGCGTACTAGACAACTGAACTTCTGCAGACGATTTTGTTGGAAGTATCAACACTATCCAGATAAAATACGTGCACATCATTTGGGGTTATCCATAAAGTACGTCACACGCAAATGGGGGGGAGGGGGTCGACAAAGTGTGACATGGTGTGACAAGGGGTGGGAGGGGTCCTAAGTTTTGTGACATCACATTTCAAAATCTAATATATCTAGAGATATTGAATCCCGTACTGTGAAATATTAATTAAACTAAAAAAATATTTCCAACTGTATCATTATGACAATACGGTTTGAATTGTTTTGTTGACGAGTTCATACCCGTTCTAGTGACACTCGCCGATCGCCTACGAGCCGTTCGACTAATGCCACCCAACGCACCGCACCTCGCGTGATTTTATTGTTTCTATTTAATTCGACAATTAACTTTCGCTGAGTGTACGTCGTTTTTTTAGTTGTGCTATTTTGTGGAAATGAAGATATTTTAATAAAACAAGTTCAAAATGAACAAAAAGATAGATTTAGGTAATCTTTATCGCAGACTATACGAAACTTACAGTGCAACTTACGCTGATAAAATAAAAACAGCATATACAGGAAGAAGTTTATACCATATGGAAAATTTTGAAAATTAGTGACAATATCAATCCGGTTTACTTGAAATCATAAAGGACCTTGCAGTTTTTGGTGGCGCAGCTGATAATTAAAAACATTGGACGAAGGTAAAACATTGGACGACTTACAAGCCGAACTTTGTAAACTGGGATATACTATCAGTCGATCAGGGTTATACTTGAGACTTCTGCAAAGACGAGCCGATACAGAGGATGACAAAGCACTCGTGTCATTAGGTATTACAGCAGCAAACGCTCAAGCACCAATATTAATGCACCTTGATTATCGTGTAAAATTACCGGATCATGATTTCGTGGTATCGGAAAAATATAAACTTATTCCCTCTGTTTATGCGGGTATTATAGTGAAGAAAGTTTCATATATTGATATTTTTTCCACTCTAATTTTTGAACAGGAAGAAATTTTACAAATAATTGACATTTACAAAAATATTGAAAATCATTGATGAACAAATTGAGATCATAACAAAAGCAAAATATGTTCTAAATTTAAGTGATTTAATGTGACGTGCGTTTCATCTTTACGTTATTTCCTTAATTCCGTATGACTTCTTCATACTGACAATCTTTTCGGGAAAGCCATCGTAATTCGATATTTCGATTTAAAATATCATTATAACCTAACTATGGCGGATTCGTAGTTATCAAATTGCCCACTGGGGCCTGAATCGGAGCGATAAGGCATTGGGCCATTCTTATTCATTTACAAACAAGTCCTGAGGTGTTTGTATAAAAAGTCAACAAAGCCTGAAAGTACGCTCTAATCTTATTACGAAAAAGCTATCTGCAATTTTCGAGAGAGTTTTGTTCTTTTCTACAATAGAGGGAGCTCACGTCATTAGTTCACCTCATTTTGAACATGGGGCCTAGGTGAATTCAGATCTATAGAAATAATCAAAACTTGTTTGGATATATACACTCAAGATTCCCATAATATGATGAAAAATTGTGTTTTCATTCAACAAGTTCGATGATTTTCGGAATGCACTTGATAGTGACTATTATCGAAAGTGATACGTTTTGTTCTCATTGACAACATCAGTTTAGACAGCTCGCAGTGAGATTTAGATTTATTTGAAATATTTCGATTGAAAATCTCAGTATTGAATAATTGAAGAATTTCTGAATATATATATATATATATATATATATATATATATATATATATATATATATATATATAAAAATATCACTATTCCCTAATTTTCTCTTTCTTCTATTTTTATAAATGTACCTTGTAAACCTTTTTGAATTATCTTAATTGTCGGTCCATAATTTCCGGAAGGTATAAATATCGCCCTACTGGCGTATAGTTGATTCAGTCTTAAGAACTCAACAGATACATTCATTTCAAGCCACAAAGAGGTCGATTCCTTTACGTAGAATTTTGAATGTTGTAAGTTACTCGAACTGCGCCGTTCTGAAGAGAGCCAATAGCTCAAAACATATGTCAAGGGCTGTTACAAGTGTGGATATATACCGTAGGTTTTTCTTTTCTCTATTTTTTTGAATGTAAATTATATATATGAATGTAAATATATATATATATATATATATATATATATATATATATATATATATATATATATATATATATATAATCAATTGTTCAGGTTTCATTATATCGAACTCTTCATCATGTGTTAGTGAACAGAAACATGCGAAAATATTTCGACGGCCTTCTGTGTTACCTTCTATGTCAAAAAATCATGGCGTGCGTATCAGACGTGACAAAGTTCAAGTGCGAATTAAATAAACTTAATAAAGACACTCTTGTAGAAATATTGTTGAGAGGTTGTGTGCCTGATAGAATAAGTGCCAGTGAATCATTGAGGGGCTTTATAGAAAAGCAATTTGACACTGGGAAAGAAATTTCCCTTGATAAATACGATGTTAACCTCAAAAAAGTGGTAGAAACCGAACAATTGAAATCCGACCTCAGGGTTGCCAATGTAGAGAATAAGGCCTTGCTGAGGCTAGCCACCGAGCTGGAAACCAATATTAATCAAAAATCCACTATTATACATCTTTTGTCCCAGAGTAAGAAGTTCACTGATAATATTCCAATTGAGGGCAATGTGGCCGATGCAGCTCAAAAGTATGACAGAATGAGAGAGTCAAAAACGAGACAATCTAAGTCTCGTCTGGATGTGATCTCGGGATTACATGATGTTGATCAAACAGATGACTCTAAATTGGGAGATACGCTGTCTGCATGTGATGTGGCTCCTGTACCGGCCGACGGGCGCAATCTGCGTACGCAGGGGGGACGCCGAGGAAGCAGTCCACGTAGTGCCCTTGTTGTGGGCAGTTCTGACAGGGCTGGGGGTGAGGATGGTTCTTTTGCTAGTGTTGCTCGGAGGGCCTGGCTACATGTCGGTAGGGTGCAGCTTGGGACAAAACCCTCTGTAATTGAAGACTACTTGAGGGCGGAGTTTCCAGGATACGCATTCTCAGTAGAAGCACTCCCTAAACGGGATGACGCTCAAAGCTTATCATTTAAGGTCAGTACTGACTTTGATGTCTTGGATAAAGTCAAAACCCCAGAGGTTTGGCCTAGGGGTGTTACTGTCAGACGGTATTCATTTTTTCGTGGATCAGGGATCTCCAAAGCCAATGCCTAGGTCGCTTAGTATTATCAACTTGAACATTAGAAGTGCCAGAAACAAAATCTCCCAGCTGGAGGTATTGGTCCATTCAGTGGGTTATCCTGAGGTCGTCTGCCTGACGGAGACATGGCTCTCGGGGGAGGAAGCTGAATGTTTTCATGTGTGCGGTTACGTCTTGGCTAATTACTCTTCCAGAGTTGGGAGAGTCGGTGGTGGTGTGGCTATTTCAGTGCGAAGTGATATTGTGATCGATAAACTACATTTGGGTAATGGTGTGCATATGGGTGACTCTTTGGAGGTTACATCTGTCAGAGTGTTTAATCGCGATGAGTTCGTCAACTTGGTGTGCATCTATCGTGCTCCAAGCTCAAACTGTGAAGTGTTTTTTGTCTCTTTGGAGTATTTGCTGGGTAAGGTTGGTGACAGGTCCATATTCGCGGGTGATTTCAATTTGAATATGAAGCCTATGTCAAGCAGAGGAAGGGATCTCCTGGATAGTTTTGAAGCATTCGGTTATCGAATGTGTTTCAAGTGAATACTCTAGGGTTCATGCAGGGTCAAGCTCTTTGATAGATAATATTTTCCTAAATTTCGACGTTTTCTTTGATGGAACCACTGTTGACACTTTTTTGTCTGATCATAGAGTTCAATCTTTGAGGATAACCGAGTGTTTTAGTCGAGTCGATTTTGTTGGCGACCAAGCCACTTATCATAAGCGCTCGTATTCATGTGGTAATGTTGACTATTTCAGGCATCTCCTTTCAATTGAAAGTTGGGCTAGTTTGTACAACGAAGTGAATGTTGAACGTAATTTCACGGTATTTTTTGAAGCATTCAAAAGTTATTTCGAAATGGCCTTTCCTCTGAAATCGTTCAAACGTCTGAATAGGAGAATTAAAAATCCCTGGTTAACCAAGGAAATTATGGATGACGCATATTTTCTGCGTGGACTGCACATATTATGTAAATCTGACAACAAGGTGAAGCCGATGTATAATGTTATTTAGAAACGCCATCAATTAAATGTGATAACGGCAAAGGAACGTTATCATTCTAATGTGATTTCGAATGCGGATAACAAATCAAAGGCGGTTTGGAATTGGCGGAACAAGAAAGAAAATACCAGATGTTTTAACAGACGATGATAATAACAAATTCCATAATATGTTTGATAAGGCAAATGCCTTCAATAATTGTTTCATTGATTCAATTAAAAATCTCACTGAAAAATGTGAAAAGATAAATCCAACCATATCACATGTTAGGGATTATCATTCAATGTATCTCTTCGAGGTTGATCATGAAGAGGTGAATAGGATTTTGTTATATATTTCTAATAAAAAGTCGGCAGGTGCAGACGAGATTCCGTGCACCTTGATTAAAGGGATATATGAGTTGATAGTGGGGCCCTTACCTATCTGATAAATCTTTCTTTTGTTCATGGCTACTTTCCATCTGAATTGAAGTTAGGTCTCGTTACACCAATCTTTAAGAGGGGAAGTAAACATAAGCTCTCAAATTATCGTCCGGTCACAATTCTGTCGGTGTTTTCTAAAGTTTTTGAAAAAGCGTTTCTTTCACGTCTTTTATCTTTTCTGGATGTCTCTGGTATGTTATCGGAGAGACAATATGGTTTCCGCAGGGGTAGGAGTACACAGGATGCAATTCTTTCCTTTTGTGACAGCGTTGTTGACTCATTTAAGAGAAGAGATAAGTGTATGGCAATTTTTTTCGACTTAAGTCGTGCATTTGACACAGTTAATTATGATGCTCTATTTTATAAGTTGGAGAATTATGTAGTTCGGGAGAACCCCCTGAACTGGATTAAATCCTACCTTGCTGGCAGATCACAAAGAGTATGTCTTTGTTCAAATGGAGAAAAAATCATATCTGATTCCAGAGATGTAACATCTGTTGTTCCACAGGGCAGTACCTTGGGACCGGTGCTATTTTTAATATTCATTAACGACTTGGTGAACTACGTTGAACAACCGGGTCGGAGTGTCACGCTTTTTCCGGATGACTGTTCGGTTCGGGTTTCGGCAGACACTGTGTGTGAGCTAGCGCGGAATGGAACCGCTACTTTCGAAAGAATGTTGTTTTGGTCGAGAGCGAATGGACTGGTCCTCAACGATGCTAAGACAGAAATGATTCAATTTACTCCAAAGAGAGTAGTTTCGAACTCTTGTCAACTAATTCGTGGACAATCTGGTTTTATACGGACGTCACCTGCAACCAAATTTCTGAGTGTCATTGTGGATGCTAATTTGTCTTGGGAGCATCATATTCATTCTTTGTGGTCCTCCCTTGCCTCCAGATGCTATGCCATTAGATGTCTTGCGGATCGTGTGGATTGCGGTGCGTTGAGACTTTATTACAGCGCATACGTTCAGTCGGCATTATACTACGGTGTTTTATATTGGGGTAACAGTACAAATAGCATCAGAGTATTCAGAATGCAGAAACGGATCATTCGATCCCTGTTTGGTATTCCTGGTAGAGATTCTTGCAAACCTTATTTCAAGAACAACTTTCTGACCCTTCCATCTATATTTATACTCCAGAATTTATTGTTTGTTAAGAGACACATCTCTCGATTACCCGAACGTGGTCAAATGTCTTCCTATACTACTCGTTTTTCCAGTAAGCTACCCGTTGCGTTTTTCAGGCTGAGCCAGTCTCAGGGAACTCCGCGTTTTCTCGCCTTGAGGTTTTACAATTGTCTACCTGCAGATGTGCGTGACATTTCCAATATTCATATTTTCAGGGATAAAATTTATGATTTACTGTTGCAGGGAGCGTTTTATTCGATAGATGAATACCTTAGGTGAAGTGGTCTTGGTCATACTGTCATTTTTTGATTATTTTATTTTTTGAATCTTAATGTCTCGATATTAATTTGAAATTTATGTTTATGACAATATCCTATACTTTTGTTTAAGTCTGAATGAAATAAAATTATTATTATTATTATTATTATTATTATTATTATTATTATTATTATTATTATTATTATTATTATTATTATTATTATTATTATTATTATTATTATTATTTTTATTATTACCGCACATAAATATAACAGGTTTCCATTCAATCAGATTCAATTAAATAAAAAGTTCTATGAGTTCAATCTAATTTAAACGATTAGTTCGAATTAAATTTTGAACTACTTCAAAAAATTAGTTTCAAACGATTCCAATTTCAACGAAACTGGAAACATTTATGCATACATTTCACTTCTAATAATTCAGAAATTCATTGAAATATTCCTTATTCGTGTGAAATAGCCGAAAGAAAATCCTTCAAATGTTATAAAATAGGAATTCATATGCTCTCAGTCACCATTCAATATATTATTTATTATTCACTTATCATTATAACTTCACTTTTATCGTAGAAATTTCTAATTTTTTTTTTGTGTTCTGAAATTTTGAAAAGAATATAGCCAAATTTTCTATTATTGATATACCTCCATGAAGCAATATCAAATTACTCCATCTATTGTTATTCGTTCGATCATTCAAAGAAAATATTCTTTTCCTTTTATGATATGTATTCTTACATTTATCACTGGAGAATGTGAGTCGATTCACAGTTCAATGAACATTTATTTCATTTCTACTGTTATCTTTTTGTTGAGGAATTTCAACTGGAATCTGGGGACATATCGCGATGTTTTTCAATTTTCTACGATGTTTGGTGAAAACGTTACAAATTTTCGGTGTCATTGAAGAAGACGGAACCAACTTTTTTCGGTACAGTTGAATTCAGTTGAACTGGAAAGTATATTGAATAGATCAGTAAACGGTAACATTTATATACTAGCAGTTAACAAGAATGTAATTCCCAGAAATTCAATTATTGAAATACAAATGCTCTCAATTTTTTTTTCATGGCAAATTACCATGAAAAAGAAATTTTTCATGGTAAGTTGCCTCATGGTGAAGAAGACTAAAATTTCCGAAGCGAATGCTAAGCCAGAAATATTCCTCTGAATACTAAAAATTAATATATGAGAATACAAAAAACCAATTAGATTATTTTAAAAAGATAAGTTTGATCTTTTTTATATCTATAGTAACCTATAAAATTAAATCATTCATTAGTTTTGATAAAATTGTGACATACAACGAAACGTCAACGAAAATAAAGTTTTCAACATTAAAATAAGCCTGTCATTGCTAAAAATAAACATTAAATCTTAAACAGGCAATAAATCAATTCAACATATATATATATATATATATATATATATATATATATATATATATATATATATATATATATATATATATATATACTAGCTGACCCGTCGAAATTTGTTCCACCTAAGAGGCAATAAATGAGCAGACTTTGGATTTTATAAAGAGCAATTGTTTATTTGGATAATTAGTGTAAATTAAGAATGCAAGTATTCTATTTTAATGATTGGCCATGTATTTCAGTGCATGGATTCCACTGTTTATCTTGTGATAGACGTCATTTTTCGTTTTTATATTTAATAGTGTTGGCGTTTACTTGATGTAAATCCATTATAATTGAATATAACTTAAATTCAAACACTTGACGACTACATTGCATGACGCGTTTCGAGTATTCTGTTTTTCGTTTTATTATCAATAAAGTGTAAATCATAAGTTCAAGAATTTAAGTTATATTCAAGTTTTATTATCAGGTGCAAGAAAAAAAGACGGAAATGGTCCTCCGACCCGTGAACATGCCACATATACTCGGAATTGACCATAGGAAAACATAGATTTTTCAGATTCAGACCACAAGCTTTAAGGCATTGGTCGTGTGATTTGTTTAATGTCATGGCGAATGCAAGTCGGATCGGAAATTGAAGTCGTTTAAACTTAAACGGCATGTCGGTCGGGATCCTTGGAATGAGAACTTCCTCACCTTCGAATTTTTTTTTTGAGTATCGTCGTGTAAATCACATTGTTCATCAATTTCCTTATCACCAAACGTTGCACAGTTTTGGTTGGTTTATGTTTCGAAGCATGATTACTACGGAGCCAACCTTTAGTCGTAAATTGTGGGGTGGTAATCCCAGCACATCCAAGGAGTTTAAAAATTCAATAGGATAGTTGGTGGCGTCATCTTCATTTGTTAAACAATCAATTGATTTAAAAGAATGCAGTGTACCAATGATCTCGTTCTGAATTATGAAGTTTAAGTCATCTACATTTTTATTCTAAGCCGCCAAAATTGCTCGCTCTATCAACCATTCTTTATTTTTGTGTTTAGTAATGATTTTTGGGAATACTTTGTTGATGAGTTCGTCTTTTTATGAGACAAAGTTACAGAAATTCTAAGTACTCGACCATTACCGATAGTCAGTAATTGCTCAGAGAAATCTTCAGCAGATGTATCGTTCTGTAATGCAACTCCAAAACATCTTCAATAATTAACATTAACTTCATTCCAATGCACGTTTATTTTTTTGTGCATTCGTCCCAGATGCTGATTTTTGATTCTAATAAAACTTTGGCAATTGCGGAGTGTTTTGTAATATTACATGTTAGTTCTTCAATAGTTTGAAGATTCAACGGATATTTTAATGCTGAATGAGTCATCCGTACGCCATCCTTCCAATAATGTAATGTGACTGCTATTCCAGAAGAAGCAAACTGCAACCTCAATGTTTGATCTCGCACTAACAGTGGCTGAAACTTCTGACATGAGGAATGTCTTACCAGTTTCACCAGGAGCATCCAGGAAATATAAACCACCATTTCCATCATCAATTGCGTTCATCATTGTATCATCCTCTTGTTGGTGATTCAACAGGGGTACATTCGTTTGAACTATTAAATCTAATTCCTGGTGATCATATTCAAGTCAACGAAATAGTTCCCGTTCGAATTCTTGATTAAATGCGTCATTCATTTCACGATTTGTCGCTTTCGTTCCTAAACTTAATTAAAACTTAAACTTAAACTAATAAATTACCGAACATGAGGTAACACATTCTTGGATCAATATCAAAGCGTGATTATGTATCTACTCATTCATCTGAAGGTCGGGATTTTTTTTACTGACACGAATTTGATGTAAAATGCCTTCCGACATAATTATCCTTGCTGTGGTATATCCGTTTTGTTATACTACGTATTATGTCTTGTCCCACGTGAACGTGACAAAAAGTATCCTATGTCCTTCTCCTGGTTCTAAGCTGCCCTCCGACCAATTTTCAGCCAAATCAGTTCAGCTGTTCTTGAATTATAAATGTGTAACTAACACGACTTTCTTTTATATATAGAAATATTAATAACAAAATTTGCGAAAATTTTCAAAGAACAGCCTCAGAAGTGTCATTGACCTAAATTTAACAATTAATTGAAAATATTTTGAAAGAATATAATGTGTTTTGTTTTCATTACAGTAATTGTTCTTTATATGAATTTAATATTCAACTGCTTTATAATTATGTTCAATATATGTGTATTGAATGAAATTAGTGAAAACTTTTGTCACTGAAGTAAGAAAAGCTAAGCTCGGATTAGCCGGGACCGAACCCGAGCCGCCCGCGCGACAGTCTTGCATTCTACCACAGAACCTCTGATGCTTACTAATTTGTGCTAAAAAAGTATGATTTCAACCAACTCATTGAACCTTTTATAGTGACTGACGTTTCTTGTCAAGTTGCACGGGAACGATGCCGAACGGGACAAAAAGTATCCTATGTCCGTCTCCTGGCTCTAAGCTACCTCCCCACCAATTTTCAGCCATATCGTTACAGATGTTCTTGAGTTATAAGTGGAGTAAATAACACGACTTTCTTTTATATATTTATATATATATATATATATATATATATATATATATATATATATATATATATATATATATATATATTATAAAACTTGGTTCCCGGAATGAACCGCGTTCTAGATTTATATAATCTCGACGTTTCGGCTTCCGTTGTGAAGCCATCTTCAGAAGTTGGAATAAATTAGAAAATATAAGGGTAACTCGGTTACGTGGCCTCAATCTGCCTACTCCACGGACCAAATGAGGGAAACTAGGAACGATAAGAAATAATTCGGTTGCGTGGCCTCAATCTGCCTACTCCATGAGCCAAATCGTTTCAAATAGTTAGCTCCGAAGTCTCAACCTGCCTACTCTTCGGAGTCAACTGACTCTGGTTGGCAATATATAGCCTTTATGATTGTATGAACATTGAATTGTATTGTATGTATTCAATTTATCGTGTAAGCGACTTGTATTCTGAAAGTTCTGATTTTGCCTTCGATTTCATTAATAATTCGAAAACAGTTTGAAAAGACTCCATTGACAACATTGGATCACGAAGTTATCTTTAATTGCTGAGGGATTTGACATAACATCCGATCGAAAAATTGAAAATTGGATGGACTTGTCATTTCATTTAAGATTCTCAAGTCTATATCAACAATGTATTATGTCTATCAGAGTAAATAAAATGATTTTTCAATGTATTTTATCCCTCAAAAAATTTACCTTTGTTGTGCGAAATTTCGGTACGAATTATATACTTCTCATCCCGTTGCGAAGGCGAAGTGCGTATTGTATAAATTTTCACAATCCTCGTTTTCATGTTCTTCCCTAACGGCTAGAGCGCGTCTAATCAGACCCTCACGGAAGAACGGTGGGTTTAATTCCTTGTAATCGCATAATTTTCGGTAGCTTGAAGCAGTCTGTCCATAAAAAGCTCAACAGCCGTAAATTCTCATTCGTGCTCACTTTACTGCCAAAGTTTTTGCTGATTTATTACGCCTATCGTTTTCAGTTAAATAACTTCTTCAGATCTGCTGAGCATCAGAAAAATACCTCTGAAGATTGAATTGAACGTATTGAATTTAAATTAATGTTTGCATTCGCCCCCTAATTACCGTAACTTGAAAAACTTCGGGTTTAACTTTGAAGTAACCGTTGAACGCCCGTTATTGGACTTTTCTTCATTTCATTCTGTAGCCAGATAGCTTCGAATTGATGGACATTTTTCTGTGCGATGAAATCACCAAATATCTCAATAATTCCTAAATACCAAATATCTCAATAATTCCACTCAATGTCATCAACAGGGATTGAATAAAATTTTTCGAGTACCTGCTGCAATTTTCACTTTGAACACAGAATTTGACACTTCAAGGGAATGGTATTTAAACGAATATCCCAAGTATGCGGTTATTAAATTTCTTATTGTGTGGAATATTCTTTTCTCAGTACGAAGTTATTCTTCCATTCACTTATAAACGGTCCTAAAAATTCAAAGTGAAAAATTTACATGTTATATGATTACACGTAATTTTATATACGGATACATGTTTTTATCGACCTTTTTTTCAATTAAATGTTGATATTATCGGGTTATAGGTCTTTGAGACTGACTCAAATTTAATAAATCATTCAATTCTCAATGCTTCGTCAAATTTCATGGACTTCTTCAGGAGAAATTGAAAAATCGGTAGCCTCAAAAGTACATATACAAATGGAAAATATTAACAGGATAGTTATGAGATTAAGCTTATCATATGTTTCCCTCATTCTGAAGAGAAAAGTACCTTGGTGCGTTTGAAACGAACATCGAAACTGGATTGCTTGGATGCATGTCACTGATGATTCCAACAATAGGATGAAACAGTGCTGCATTTTATTTACAATTCGCGAAAGTGATATGTTATGTTTTCGCTGACATCTTTGTAGATAGCTCCCTAAGAGTTCTGTTTGAAATGTTTCGATATTTCGATTAGCAAGTTTAAAATGCAAGTTTAGATAGTAGTATGATTAAATTAATTGAGTTCTCGGGAAAGGGCTGAAACTAAATTAAACAACCATTGGTCTTAGCATTCAGCAATAAATATCAATTCACTTTGTTACCTGCGTCGCTAAGCGATAGTTATAATTTGATAAGAAACTTCTCTTCGCTAAAGCCGGTCGAATCTTTGCAAACGAAGGCATCGAAGAAATTGGACCATTCGACGTTCTCTCGACCTATTACTCATTTTAAAAAGCAACAAATTGCCAATTATGTAAAATGTTAGGGATAAATTAATTCGTTCTCAAGATGCGCCATTTTTCGCGAGTTTCAATACTTGGACTAATTGGACCGATAAGTCGTGGAGCGTCGACTACTAATTAACTTTAATCTACGTACGATCTGACGCTCTGTTTATTATTTTATTATTAATATCCTGGAATACAAGAAAAACTGTTCACTTGGCATCTGTTCGCATAAACCTTTCGTGCTCTTTTGGCCTTTTTGGAGCAATTAATATGTAGAAATGGAAACTAATATTTCAGTGTGAATAATGTTGCATGTTAATAATTGAAAATTCAATTTGAACATCTCCATGTTTCCTTTTAATTATCTGTATTACCTACATCACTATGTTGGTGAAATTAATGAGTTTCACGAACATTGCTAAGAGCAGATTGGTATCGAAAACGCTTCAGAAAGAGTACAACAAGTTTGTACGTTTGTTTTGATCAATTTTCGGGGGAAGGTAGTAATATTTCACATATTAATATGAGGAAAAAATGAGAAAATAGAGCTGTTCTTATTCAGAACGATTGATTTTTAATTCTTATATAATCCGATATCGATATCTCTATCAGTAGCTACATATATCATGAACTTTATTATTCACTGAATACAAAATTACTGTTATATAGAGATTATTTAAATAAGTCCGAAAAACTTTAACTAAATTTGTCATT
Source organism: Henosepilachna vigintioctopunctata (assembly GCA_030704895.1). NCBI lineage: Eukaryota > Metazoa > Arthropoda > Insecta > Coleoptera > Coccinellidae > Henosepilachna > Henosepilachna vigintioctopunctata. The sequence goes on from JARQZJ010000102.1 coordinate 384,439, forward strand.
TAAAATACAACAATCAGACTGATAGCATTTGTAAATTATGGGAAGAAGAAGAGTCACGAAAAACTGTTTTCTAGGTTCGCACACTTTTATTGAAGAATTATGACGAACGTAATCTTCCTGACTGTCAATTCGAAGAGGCCTTCGTAATATTGACACGTATGTCAAAATTGTTCAATGAAAAAGCGTAATTCTAAAAACTGAGTTTTCTGTTACCTTTTCAGTTCTCTAAATCAATTCACATCAAGTAATGGCCGTTTACATTGAAAAATATGTGAAAAACATAACGGTATAAAAACATAAAATATGTCGAGCAAATAAAAAATAGAAACATTATATTTTTGAACTTTTTTTTACGAAGCGTGCATAAATAATAGAACTGGAGTAGTTGAGCTGAAGCAACCCTCAATTTCTTGAAAATATTCACTCAATTACTATTAGGCGCTATACGTCCATTAGTCACAAAGTTACAATCTGTTTATTTCTCAGAGAAATAGCATACTTGTTTAATATGATATTTCAATCTCCTTTCAACCACATACTTGAATAATGTTTCATTTTCCAAATACCAGATAAATTTAAAGAAGATATACAAACAAACGGAAGTATAGACGATAGTGCATATAGACTGTACACAACCAGTGCACTTACTGATGACATTCTTGATTTTATGTCAAATATAACGAAAAACTGAATGAAGTCAATTAAAATGATACAAATGAATCAAGTGAAATATTCTGACCACCACCAATTTTTCAACAAGCACTCGATGCCGCTAAGTTATATATTTCATTTATTTTAATATATATATTTTTTGGTTGATCAAAAGGATTGAACAATAAAGTTTATATGCGTTTTGTGAATAATTATATTACCCATTCTATTGACTACATATCAAACATTGTTTTTCATTTAGTAATTTATTTACTTCACTACATATAATTAAAACTCTTTAATTTGAAAACATTACGAGTCCCTAGAATTTTGTTATAAAAAGTTTACACTGTAATTAAGTCTAGCCAACATCAAATTTTTCATCTTTATATCAAATCAATATCGAAATAGAGTGGAAGGAAATACACCGACTTCACTTAAAGGGTGGGATAATGTTAAACAATAAATGTAGCTTATACAATGACATATTTTATATTGAATGGGTTTTCAATCTGAATTACGGGTTTTAAACTGGACTATCGTCAGACCCTAAGAAACATAGAGGTGGGAGGCCGTGTAATATCGTACGACCTGGAAAACGGTAGTTGATTCCATTAGGAGTATAGGATGATATCCCTTAATACAACGTTAAATCGCCTTAAACCAGAACCATATGGGGCTTCCACTATAAAGACTCTCCTCATACCGCCTCTATATATATCCAATACTATTGACCTACAAAAGAGTTAATACGAGCCATAACCGATTGAATTGAATGCTCTTCTTGTTGTGTGAACATGAAAGAGATTTCAGGTGAATTGGATATTTTTGGAGCGGAATTTTATTTACTGCCTAATTTGAAAGCTTCAATTTGGAAAATCTGAAAAGTATTGAATTTGTTTCTAATGTACCCTAGAGGCTAATTTATTGGTGAAATTGATAGGAAATGAACGTAATCCGTGCTGTTAGATGTTACACGTGATAAATGTCATTGAACAAAATTGACTTGTTTTTTAATTTGAAACAAGTTTCTCTTGAAGACGATCAAGTTAGCGGATTTGCAATACCATCAGTCACTATATTTATCAATATTAAAAGTGTAAGATTGATGAATTGCTTTGTAATGAAATTCTCACGTTTTTACTCGTTAATTCTGATGAGTTATTGAGATCTGAAAATTTTCTTGTTGAATAGTACAAAACTAGTTCAGTATTGTATTTTCTCCATAAATTATTCCATAATTTTTCTCCTCAAATTTAAATTGAGGGGGTATCCTCATCTAAAATGATACACATTTATGAGTAAACCTGTTATAAAGTAATTTATAACAGATTTCGATAGCTAGAACTGCATTGAATTCTGATTTGTAGAATAAAAATTTCTGGTGATCTAAAATGAAGAAAATTTTCAGTGAAATGATGTCGAAAAGGAAAATATTTCCTTGTCAGTCTGATAGAAATCGGAAATATAACAGTTCATCATAATTTGGAACATCAATTCAGAAAGTCAAAACCTTTCTACAGAAACATAATTTCAATATTTCATTCAGAAAAAAAAAATATTTATTGAGACACATCAAAAACAATAAAAGCAAAATTAAAAGAGATTGAAAATATCTGGTGTTACCAATTGAATTGAGTTATATATATATATATATATATATATATATATATATATATATTTCTTGAAATTGATTTATTGCGTGTTTGAGGTATTTATTTTGAAAGTTTTTAGCATTAACAGGCTTTTTTAATATGAAAAAGTTTATTTCTGTTGACGTTTCGTTGTTATATTACAACTTTGTCAAAACTAATTCTTTCATATTAAAAAAGCCTGTTAATGCTAAAAACTTTCAAAATATATATATATATATATATATATATATATATATATATATATATATATATATATATATATATATATATATATATATATATATATATATATATATATATATATATATATTAATGAGATTGAATTCTCGCTTAACTCTTGGTGAAACATAATTGAATATTAAAATAAATTAAACTCTTGGCTTAATGTTTCACGATTTATTTAACAATATGTTTTTCAAATTTTTTGTTAGTCAGCATCTGAAGTCATTTGTAACGACGAAACGCATCATGCTATGTTGTCAATAAAGTGCGAAACAAAATTTCAAGTACTTGAATTTTAGTTTATATTCAATTATTATGGATTTAAATCAAGAGAACGTCAACACTATTAAATATTGATTGTTTTCTTTAAACTTCACTCAATAGGTACCTATAACCCACAGCTGGGTAGAATCATTCATGTCAGTCTTGGTAGAATTTTTGTATGAAAAGTATAATTCTATAAAATTGGTAGTTTGCTCTAACACAAGATGTTATCACACCATTGATAATGCAATGAATTTCTAAGCAATAAACCGCCCTGTTCTAATTACTGATTATAGTGAATCAAAATTCAAGGGTGAGGACACTCTTTCTTTCTGTGATATAAAGGATTTCATTCAGCGATATAAATTTATTAACAATTTCGCATGCACATGAAATTTACCCTATGAACTTTAAATTTCAATTCCCCCAACGCAAAAGAAAATATTTAAACATAAATGAATCGGCCTTTTTGTGTAATATTATTTGGACATATTTGTTACCAATTCGAATGAAAAAACAAATGAACAGATAAATAAATTCAATATTCTTGAATTTTTTTCATTCTTATTCATCTCAAATTGGTATTTTTCAAAATTATAAAAATCTACTCTGAATATGAGGTGTGGTTTGAATAAACATATAAGTAGATGTGATAATCCAGCTGAGGAATATTCATCTGTTCCACAGAAGAAATTGTATGGTGAATCTACTCCACGAAAATGATAATTTGAACCAAATTTTGTAATTATTTCAGTCTCACTCGTCTAGAGTATAACTCAAATACGATATATCCATTATAATAACTACCTTCAACTCATCTAGAAATCACTCGTGACACATATAAATTCTACTAAACCTCCTGGTCCACGAATGAAACTAATTAAATAGAAATTGTAATTATATTCTTCCGGTTTGAATAGGTACAAACAAAAAGCCGACACCTCCAGTTCTAGTTCAAGATCAAAATCCAAGAAAGTTCGGTCAAACTACGTAGGATTTCTAATCCTATGTAGTAATCCAAATATGCGATGTTGACTTAGAGACTTTTTGCTAGTCGGCATTAGGTATAGTGTGATCAATAAGCTGTTGAATTATTCATGCACATTCGTTTTATTTATGATGACAGATCATTTAATTTGAAAATACCATCTTCCTCTGTCCAGAGAACATTCTGCTTTCTCTTTCTTCACTCTGTCAGTATATGCTTCAATATTATATTTTCGGTGAAAATTAATTACAGTTTAATCTTGTGAATATTAATAAGATGGAATGGAGGTACTAAATACCAATTTCATTCAATATATTGTAGGTATTTTGAATATGAAATAAACAGAATTTTGACTACAGATGAATATCCTCAGAATATCTGGCAAACAAAGCACTGTAACTACATTAGGAAAAGTGTTTCATTCTGTTAGAGTTTTGTACAACACTGAACTCTTAATTGCATAAGAAATAAATTGCAATTTATTGAAAATTGGTAACTACATTTTTCTCAGTGGAGAAACTCACTAAATATTTATCAGAAAAGCAGCTTCCAGCAACCGCAACTTATCACAAATGAAAGATGCACATCATCTTGTTCACCAACACTCAAGGATTGTAGAAATTTACTGAACGTAATGGTTCACTTATTGATGAAATGGAGCATGGAAATTAAATATAAAATTAGTTCTAAGGAATTTTTTGAAAATCAAAGGATTAGTTTGAAGGACTGAAAAAGAGATTGTTCTTTCAACTTATTCAACTTTAGTTTAGAAGAAATTATTACAATATAATTGTGGAAATTCACTGAAGACAATTGATGAGATGAAGGAAGGTATATGTAACATAGGTATATATATTGAATATGAAGTTTTTTTCTTTTTTCAGGCTCTGAATCAGATGTTGTTTTTTCAGTTATTTTAACAATACTTGAAATTAAATTACTATATTAGTTGAATTTGTTCTATCGAAATGAAAATAATTATTTATCTCTCAGTTTCAGCTACTTGGAAGTATGGACGAAGAGTTCACATTGCTCCAGCATCCAGAAGGAAATGCTGAAGTGTTGCAAAGATAGGAGTTCATATATCAGACCAAGATTTTCGAGAATAATGAAATAATTTTATTACACCAATTAAATTTCTGTCCTATCAGCTAGTAACTTGAAGCAGTTTAGATTAAGAACAATGGAAACGCTTAAGAGAAATTATGTAACTTCGTAAGCTATACCTAATGAAGATCACTTGAACATGTGTTCAAGAACACATAATTCAAATAAATCCTCTGAGAAATTCAATATATACGAGTAGTTGGGACAGCTAACCCATTATAAACAGTTCGATGAAATCTTATTTTTGCATTGAGCTCTCTCTATATAAATATTTAGCATAATATTCGTTCATTATTGACATATATCAGTGCAGTGGTACATTGTCAATATATAAAAAGGGTTCAGTTCGGGAGAAAACATAAGCAAAAGTAGAAATTATCGGTATAACCCGCAATTGGAAACTGCCCTTGACACGTGTTTCCAGCTAATTGGCTCTCTGCATAAGGGCGTAGCCAAGAACAAGGTGTACAAACCACGATATGGAAAAAAACAAAAAAGTAGAGATTCCTGCAGAGTAAGTCACCTCATTGCCTGCGGAAACCTGAAATATGGTGCTCATACACTGCAAATAATCTGGAGTTATCGAAAAAGCTGCGAATAGTGTACACGGTTGATAGAATGAATGAAAGGATAATTCATTATCATTCTCATCAATTTGTCGTTGTTCGTTACAAGATACCAGTATTATTGTAAATTTCCCGACTTTACTATTATTGGTGTAACAAATTTCTGGTGTTTGCAGATAAGCAACTCCTTCATTTAGGTTTCTCTAACTCTACGAAATTTTTCAAAATCATTCTTCTCGAACTCAGATTCATTATAAACCGACGGTGAGAAAAGTTTATTGAACTAGTATTGTTCTTCAAAGCTTCACAATCTTCGAGTCAAGACTTGTCCACTACTCAATAGTTCAATACCTGAGATTGACGAGAATATCAGATTTACAAAAACATGATACCTAATTGAAATTTAATAGTCATAATCAATATTCAGTGTTATATTGACACAATAATTTCTTGGCCAAAACGAAATTTTGCTGTTCGTTTATAGAAATCATATGACACTAACATAATCTCTGTGGGCTTAATATAATTTATAATTTAACATCCATAACACTTATGATGAACATCCGAAGTAAGGTATTTCTCAACATTATCATCTGGTAATATTGGGAGTGGTTAAAAAAATATTGTTTACTCCTCGGTACCTAACGCAATTACAACATACGACCTTTGCATGCAACTGTTAATAAAACTCCTTAAGTTTCACAATAAATCAGTATGTGTTCAAGTACGTTCGGTGCAAAGTGGTTATCTCCCTCTTTCAAACGCACTTTCAAGTTTCAGATACAGTTAGCAATTTACAATTCAATTTGTGCATTCGTAGGTAAACGATGAAATAGTTGCCACTCCTGGATTCTTTCCATGTGGGAAATTTGTCGACATAAAATAATGAGGTCAGTGATGAACTCGGTTCATGGTTAACTCGGTAAACCTGGATTTAAATCAAGGTGTTTTCACTCTTGTTATTTTAAGCTTGAATTTATCCTTCTAGAGTGGATTATCTGACTATGGAGAATTCTTTCCGCGTATAGAAAATATGATTCTTGAGTGTATTAAAATTATTGATTTCTCATAAAAAATAGAACGTTTGCGACCGTACTATGTGTTTGTTAATTGAAAATATTTTGTATTATTAGGAATTTCAGGTATGTGGTGGACTGAAAGAAGTGATGATATTCAACTCCGAATAAGTTTCTTACATATTGTGGATATAGTCGTCATTTAAAAGATCACGATATCTCTCAAACATTCAAACATGATGAATATTTATAATGAAATAATAATAAAGTTTACTGGAATACAACCATAAATGAATATTATGTGTAATATATATATATATATATATATATATATATATATATATATATATATATATATATATATATATATATATATATATATATATATATATATATATCTTGAAATTGATTTATTGCCTGTTTAAGATATTTTATTTTGAAAGTTTTTAGCAATAACAGGCTTTTTATGATATGAAAAACTTTATTTTTTTTTTTTTTGATTAGTTTTGACAAAGTTGTAATATAACAACGAAACGTCAACAAAAAATAAAGTTTTTCATATCATAAAAAGCTGTTGTTATTCAAAATATAAAATATATATATAATATATATATATATATATATATATATATATATATATATATATATATATATATATATATGTATATATCTGTATACTAGATGACTAGGTGAACTTTGTATGCCCATTTTTTTTTTCATCTGAATATTTTTCAAAAAGCCGGAAAGACATATTCTACTATTTGCGCTACACCGTCTTGTTTTTGATATTTATCCCGTGTGGAGCCAGGGACGCACACACGAAAGAACTGCAATACTTCCTGTCATTTCATATCAGTCGAATTATCAAAAAATTATATTAACACGTTTGATATATTGAAAATTTTCAACCTGTCCGTTCTATAGTTGAACTGCGTGTTCCTAGTTTCGTATCAAGTATTTGTCCCATATATCTCATCATTAATTATAAGATATTTGCTGGATAGAAGTCAAAAATGGAATTAGTCCATTCCCGGAAACCAATGAATATAGTGGCTCTGGTGGCAGTAGCGTCTACTTGAATTGACCCTTCGCGCAATTTTTGTCGCTTCATTGGTAGTATCTTCTTATCAAAAACAATTAAACTTTGCCTTGTAATATTGACACACAACGTGTGTCAATGATTTGATGTGAACTGTAATATATTTCAACGTTATAATTGAATGCAGGTCGATTGGAGTTAAACGCAAACTTTTCATATTGTTAATTTCGATTCCACACACTTGATGCATTGCGAGTTCTGCGTCTTAAGTTTGTACATCTAATAGCTGTACATTTTTAAGAACGAAATTTCAACTGTAAATTAAAGAAACTATGTATTGTTCTTCATAATCAAATATACCACATGCTATGTTAGTAACGTGTATGTCAGTCTATTTAAACTTACCAAAATTTTATATTCAATAGAAGTTTTGATATTGATCGTGATAGCTCTAAACTAACCGAAATGTGTGATAAGATATTCACATTTTTACATCCTCTTTTTGAGAATTGATAATCTCATTTTTTACATATATTATCAATTAATTATTCTTGAATTTTATAATTTTACACGCGATTTTTTAAATTTTTTCCCTGATAATAACAAACACAAAAAAAAATTGTGAAATCGGTTCATCCGTTGACTCTACATTTGGATTAGGAAACATTTGTATGGGAAAAAGACATGGGCTGTTTTAAGGGTTTTCAGTTATTATACGTTATAAATAATTATTTTCTGTTCTTAGTTGAGCGTAAAAGGCAATTCGAAATGCAACGTTAACACAGTGACTGACACTCTGTTACTTAAATTCGAATTTCCATTTAATTTTGATAGTTTTCAATTCAGTTGTTCACTGTAAGTAGAACCTGTCACTCAAATTCGACATTTCGTTTAGTTTTGCAATCAAAAAACACTTGGCAAATCCATTGATTGATGAGGAACGCTTGCAAGCGTTATGAATATCGCATAAATCGAACGCAATGCTCGATTTATATTTGTACACGTTCTCGTTTTAAATTTCACATTAGCTAGTGTGGAAAATCATCTATACTAGAGTCAGGGATGTTGCAATTTCTAATCATTAGGGAATATGATATATATAATCTGCGTATTTCGATGTAAATAAGGTTTATACCATGACAACAATTTCTCAACTTTCAGCTATCATCTTTCATTGCCTATTCTGTTCATACACAGGTCAAAAGTCGGTGATATTGTTAATTAAAGTTCTGATTTATACCTCTTAATAACGACTGCAGGCAGCTACACCTTCTGAACTACATCTTCAATTCAAAACTGTCCCAAAAAAAATTTGTCGGTTCTTTTATGAGGAAGAATTTATACCGATATTGAAGCTGACAATTAAAACTCTTATTAATTTATTTTTCTTAGTGCCAAGAATTTAGACTAGGATAATGAAACTTGGGCTCAGAATATCCTTCGAATCTTATTTGTATAATATTCGTTACTTTAATTTGTATTATGAAACTTTATTAACATTTAAGATTATGTCTAGTGTTACTAAATACTAGTGTTAATATTTCACTTCAATAACTAAAGTATTTAGCTTAGTTATATGTTGAATATTTCAGTTATTCAATATTTTATTCAAATGAATTCTGCTTTTGATACTTTTGATTTTGCTTCTGATGAATTCTGATTATTAATTTTAACCCAATACGGCATTTCATTTGAAGACATTTGAAGCAAAGTAGTTTATTAATGAATTTTGCCTACCGTTTCTACATAATGTGAAATAATATGAATTCATCAAGCTTTACCTCACATGAAGTTTCAAAATAAAATCATCAGGTAGTACAACTTCGTTATTCATTGAGACTATTCGTCTTTCAACAATGAAATCAAAGATGCAGAAGAACTTACATGAATCGCATTTGCATATGCACTGTTCAGGAATTTTCGTAGATACATACCTGAAAAAGACAATATATTATTGCTGTTCTGAATAATAATGAGCATTATAAAAAACTTGAATATATTGATATATATTCAATTACAAAATTGAAAACATTTTTTTTTATATATTATCTCTTTCATATATTCTTATTATACATATTTTTTCAATTTCAAATTTGATTGTTATAGATAGCACAAAAAACTTGAGTTGTTTTAATATTTCACATCGCGATGGAAAATATCGTTAAATTTCGAAAAAAAATTTCCAAATGTTGGAAAGTGGATTATTCTGTTTTTAACACGGTTATAAATAACAAGAGTGAGTTGGAAAGATTTGAACAGCGAATAATAACATGCCTGAATATAGTGGATAAACAAAATATTCCTCAACGCAATCTGTTCAATTTCATTGCTAAAAAATGTATTGAACTTAATTTGTGGAAAATTGAGAAATTTCGTGTCAAAAACAGAAACCAGCTAAAATTCAAAGGAGAATTTTATTGTTCAGATTGGCCTATAACGCTTTCGGCTTATTTGTGCTTATGAGTTCGATTCTCAACGTATTCTGGGGCTGTTCGCCGCTGAATCGGCGCTGAACCTATGTTCAAACATCGAAAATATAAGTTAATTGAATGTTAGCTGATCTCTTGGTGAAACTTTGTATGATATATTGAATAAAAACACTTGGCTTGGTTTCACAAAATTTATGATAAATACTTGACAATTGTTTCGGGTTGTTATCCCATTTTCGAAAGAAAAACTCCTAACCAAAAACAGTTTAACTTGTCAAAATGGGGTAACACCTCGAAACCATTTTGAAATATTTATTATAAATTTTCTGATACCAAGCCAAGTATTTTTATTCAATATATTATACAGGATAATAACATTTAATTCTCATAATGAGAGAGCGTGTCTAATTAACCCACAATAGTATTAATTCAGATTTTCGAATGATCGTTAGGGAATTATTCAGAAAATTTCGCAGACTGTTTGATCAGACAAGAATTTCAACACCAGTGACATGACAAGGTCACCTTGACACAATCTTCTGGGTTTTGTTATATGCGAAAAATTTTAAATCTCTGATATATACAACTCTGATCTCAAAACCGAAAAAGATTCGGTACAGGCCTGTAATATTATTCGCAAAAATCCTGTAAATTACAGCAGCATTTGGCAATCTATCAAAGGTTCGGGTGCTCGCTTTTTGATTAGGGTCCACATTTTGAATATCTGTTTGGCAGTATTTTATAGTTTGTTTATAATGTCACAATGTTGATACTGCAACTGATATCATGAAACTTTTGATCATCTCTCAACTCGTTAACGACAAAACCCATTGCTCTTGTTAGTTTTCGTCTCAACATTAAATTATGTGCCACCCACAACAATATTTTATTTGTTCAATTTGAAAACCTCATGAACTAGCAAATTATAGCCTTTCCAATCATTCATTGTTTATCGAAAATTGTACGAGTCTTTTGCTTGGTAAAATATTACTGTTTATACTTTTGTTCGCTTCGTTCGAACCTACATCAAAAGAAGTAGGTTTATACAATATAGTGGAATACTTTAGGTAACCTTTCGAATTAAGGCATCCACTTCAAGCCATGTGACTTTCAAAGTACCATGTTCCAAACATGTAGTGTGCTCACCCCAAGTGCGACTTTCAACGTAGTCATATACATTAGCATAATTGTTGATAATGCGAATGCAAAAAAAGGGCATCAAGAGGTGAAAGCTTGTCAGCAGTGCCCATTTGAAGGATTTATATTGATGAAAGATGATGTTTGCTTACCATTCACATGAGAGATTGATTCAGAAACGTCAGATGTATAAACATTTCACTTTTTATAGAATATTTATGACTGAAACGCCAGTCTATTTATGTATCTGTTACAACTTCTTACATATTCGCGGCTTTGTCCCGACCGGCTTGGAAATATCCCAATCAGGCGTGCTGCCTTAAAAGGACTATTTCATGTCATTAGCGGAGATAAATAGATGTGTAACTTTGATTGATGGTTTTCTCGTTTTCTGGGAAACGACGTCTCTCTATTTCTCTTTCATTATATTGCCTCTTACTGCACGCTCTACATTTAATGAGTTTTATCGATTTTTTGACGATTATTCGAAATGTTGCTCATTTTAAAAACTTGTGGATTCAGGTATCTCTTTCAGTTCGCATTTCTAATTATACTTTGGTAAAAATAAGAAGATATTTGAGGCGTACTGTAGAAAGCTGCGTACGTACTTGTTACAACCGCAAGGCAGTTATTTCTGTAATAGTACATATGAGCCTTGAAAATTACCCAGATAACGTTTCATTCATGTAATACTCAGGATTCAAACTTGAGAAACTATTTCATAATTCAGTAGTTAATTGAATCATTAAAAACGATTCCTAGGTGAACTGATATGAAGAATGTCGAGAGATCTATCCTAAAATGGACTAAAAGTGGAAATATCTTAGCACCACGAACTTCTGAACATTATTTCTGGGTTTTGAAGAAATATATATTAACTCGTTTGGTACAATCCTGCCTTAACTTGAAGTTGCATGAAATATTCTATTCTAATTGTATATATATATATATATATATATATATATATATATATATATATATATATATATATATATATATATATATATATATATATATATATATTGCCTTATATTGGCGAAAGAACTAAAACTTAAATTTCTGTTTTACTGCTGTTAAACTAAGTATCCAATACTGCTGCTTTCGTAAATGGCTCATGACAAGCAAATAATAGCATATTTTCTTAGTGCTATGATTATTACCATAAAAAGCTTGATGTGTTTCGACAGAATGTAAGACGTATTTTTCTGAAAATCAGAACTCATTGCTCTGATCTACTAGTTCTGAGTCACTATATTCGATTCAAATATAATAGTTATTTATTTTGTGTCAGCTCCACTCAAAATTCCAGATTCCGATTAATTGCGATTCCAGGCAGAATGTAAAGTAACGCTATATAACTCGTATACAAAATCGTCGTTTCAGTAGACATGTCCAGTTATACTCTTCAACGCCTCAGTGACCTCCTTTCGATTTAAGTGCCCCTAATACAGAAAAATAGGTCATTTTTACTTGACCACTGAGTGTGACGTACAATTCATAACCTCTTTTAATACCGTAAGGCCTACCTAAAGATATTCTCACATCAAAAATCAACAAAATCAAAAACAAATTTGAAATAGAAAAAGGAAACATGAAAAAATCACTTCTATAAATCATTTCAATGTAATACAAATTCTGAGCCATACTTCGATCCGATATCGGAATTGTGTTCGACCAAAAAGAAACCTGGCAATTTTCATTTAATCAAAAAATTGTCAATTGCAAATTTTAGTGTTTAGGTAGGAATCAATTAGTTGGTTTGACCTGCAGTACATTATATCGTAACAAAGTGGAGAATATTCAAATATTCGAATGTATAATGAATTCCATAAATATATATGCAGAAAATGATCATCAGAAATCATTGAGCCCAAAATTTCTACACATGAAGGTTTTGTATCGCTGAAAGGAATTATGAAATCTTAAACTATACTTGATGGGTTCAGTGGCTAAACGGTAGTGACCTTATATTATTTTGACTTACTGGGGCTAATGGGTTGGATTTTCACTTTTTAGACAAGCACAGCATTTGAAATTCACAACATTCACATGCATTATTTTTATGTAAATGACACCCAGGTTTCGATCATCACTCGGCAAAACATTAGGTTGCATCACAAACTCAAATTAGAACACTTGCCTTGAATTTCACTGAGTATATTAACAATTCTAACAAATTCTTATCACCCAAAACGAAGATAGAATTGTTAATATACTCATTGAATCTTAAGCCAACTGTTTTAACTTGAATTTATCATTATATATAATCATTCATCTCTTTTTAGGTGGAACATTGTCAAATTAATTTATGTTTCAAATAATCAAAAAATAAAAACATTTTACTCAATTCACCAAAACTGAGGAATTGAGCAATCAAAAATATTTCGTTCTACTATACCACAATCAAGACGTAGAATGAACGCTTGATAAATGCTTTACTGAAAATTCAGTGAACTGTTACACGAACCTCGATACATTATGAATACATATTACAATCACATCAAACTGAAACTAGAATTGGAAATGGGGTTTGTTGAAATTCATGTTTAGAGCATATACTCGGGCGAATGTTTAGTAATCAATTGATGCTCTGGATTACTTCGCCACTACGATCCAATTGAAATATTTTCTGCTAATAATGATTATTCATTTAGAAATTGAAGAGATAGTCTTTCATATAGCACACAGTGATAGTACTCAAGTGTAATGCGAAATGAAGAAATTGGTCTTTTGGGAATTATCTCGTGCACGCAAAAAAGGCAGTAGAACTAGGTTAATAGGGGTAATTTATTGTATAGAGAATCACTTTTTTTTATTAGTCTCTTCATTTGGGAATTACACCGTACTAGACAGGTAATGAAATTGATTTTTCTTTTACTTCATGAGGTTTATCTTCATGATTTTTTTGTGATATTCAAACTGAATGAAAATGATAAATATGAACTACATATTATATCCGAAACATTTGAGAAAGGATTTTGTTCCATGACTCAAAATATAGAAACAACCATTAGGTCAGTTATTCCGCGGAAATTCCATTTGTTGTCCATGAGATTGCTTCTTTCGATTTTGTATCTATGAAAACTTTTGAAATATACCACACCCAAACCATTGGTGATCCGGTAATATTATTTCATTCAACGTACCAACTATTTATGTTCCATCAAAGAAGACATATGACGAAACCTTTACTCATTCCCATCACAGAAAAGCGAAGAAGAGAAAATTGAGATAGAAACCAAAAAGATGAATTTTAAGGGTTGTGTTACATCTGAGTTGATGATATTTTAATAGAAGCGTTTCTGTTTGCATATAGAACTCTCTTGAGAGCTTAATTTTGGTTCGATAGAAAATTTTTGCATCACTCGATATAGTATTTTCAAGTGAAAGGAACGTTTTTTTGATAAGAATGTGAAAATAAATGTTGACTCAATTCCCTCATTTGCGAATTATTTCAATATGAAAATGTATACTTCTCAATCACTCGAAAACAAGAAATTGACACTAATTATCACAGAACTGCAATGAAGATCATAGTTTTAACAAGAACACTAACGTTATTCAGCTCTATACTTAGTTCGGTTTTATATTTTATGACAGTGAACAATCCGTCTGTCTTTACGGAATAATATACATTCTGATAACATAAAATATGTCTAATTGAAGTATGTATCATAAATTTAAGTTGAATGGTACCTCTCATTTTGACATTGGAATCCAATTGAATGAAAATTAAAGACATTTTATTGGACCCGTTCTTATTGTTGAGGAATATTGCACTACTTGAGGAAAAACAACGAATTAACAAACAAAGAGTAAGCGTAAATAACTTATCGTTCGATATTTTACATTATACTGTTAATAATCCTGAATAAGATACTATAGTACTCAATTTCGAATTCGTTATTCGCCATTTATTGTCACATTTCGTGTGAGTAAAAACTACAGTAATTTCCTTGCAATGCAGCATTTATTTGCCCATTGTCTTAATTAATGACAACCTTCTGCACTTAACGATGCAGTTACAGGCGCTTACTGCATCTTTATATCCGTTATTGTTTTTCAACTCCAGTAAATAAACAAGAAAAACGTAACGCCATTACATATACGCTTCCTGTTTCAACATTGGCCTCAATAATGAAGGTGCTAAGCTGTAGAAGTTGAGTTCATCTTATAACAATGATAATGAAATGTTTCGACATTCGTCTTGATGGAAGCCGATATAGATCCTCATACCGAATGGGTTATGAAAATTATCAACGTAATTTTGTGAATGTTGATAACTACCTGTTGGTTGTTAATATATTTTCAACTTATAACTTTCAAAAATTTGTTATTTCAATAATTGAATAATCATCATAATCATAAAGTCGTGGAATAATAGTTTTTACTATTCACTTCGAAATGACAGACCACAGTCTGATACTCTAATTTCATTCTGAAGAGTTCTAAGATTGATTCAATAGTGTTTTCATTTCACGATACTCGTTGCTTCGTTTCTGATGTGCTTTAATTCTAAAAATGAAAATTTATTCGGCTTTCATTTGGAAACATGAATTCTATCTATTTGAATCAGATTCCACCCCTCAGCTATACACAGTACGTTGCTCTCAGTATTTCAACTGTAGGTACAAGTTGTGTTTCTGCGGATTATTCAACTCAATGACAAAGGTACTCTTGCCTGCACATTGTTACATAAGGTTTTGTTGTTCGATTTTCATTGTTTCCGTGCGGTTATATTCATTCATTTCGAATTTCAACCTCTGTATCGTTGTTTAGAGACCTCACAAAGTTTGGATATAACTCGATTCAAATTTAACGCACATTATATGAATCATCTCACCAAATAAAACATAGTTTTCGAATTTCTGAGACTGTTGAAATGAAAAATCTTTTACTCATTCTCCCTAATATATCTAATATTCATTCGTTATGATATCTTTATCGCAATTAATTTGATTCCCTAGCCTGACAATGGTGTAAGAATGCAAAAGGACTAAAGGCACAAAAAGTGTGCATATCTATAACAGCTCTATAACAGCGATATCTTCAGTGTAGATTTTGTTGTTGATAGATAGGACAAAATATTCTTATTATGTTTTCGAGATAATAAACTGCCGCAACGATGTTCTCTCTATTTAGACGAATCTGAATTGAATATATTCATTTCGACTTCTCATAGCTAGAAATAGAAATCCACCATTTCAAACGTCGTTTCAAAATTGACAGAAGTCGAAAAGACCATTGACTCTGTTACCGAAACACCTAATGACAATTAGACAACTAATATTTTGGGCGTTTTTTTGACTTCTCTTCAAAGCATTTTGTATATATATTCTCAAATAGTTTGTTTGAATGATGAATTTGCTCACTGAATCATAGTGAGAGTACCTCAAAAATAAGGTAGATCAATAGTTTCAATTGAATCAAACAAGTTTTCAATGTGAACAGCCTCAAAAAAGTATCATAGTACTGAACTCACCTCACTCTTAGACACTTGACATAACCTGCATCGCCCTGAAGTAAAATAGATCTATAATATTGTCCTTCAATGTAACCAAGATCAATTATCTTCTTAGCTGCTTATTGTAGTAATGGCAGATACTGTTGACAATATTTCTAACACGTGATGCTAGTAAAAGGCGAAGTTTAGTCTAACGGTACATTTTTGATCTATCCCGAATGATGAGACTTTTGAATTGTATAAATAAAAAAAAATGTTAGAATTCGTTCTGGCCTCAACGATTCACTTGATGAGCATGAATTTAATAATTAAGTTCCTTCGAAAAAACAGCATATTATTGTGGACTTTCTACCAGGTAATGCTCTCACTGTCCTGAGGAAGCTCAGAACTTTCTTACATTTCATATTAGTGAAAACATAAATAATAACACTGTTTCATAAACAGTGAAAAGTAAGGAAATTAAAAAATTTCATTCGAGTTGTCATTGATTTGTTGAAACAGTCATTCCTTCTTAACAATTACAAAAATGTTATTTTCGTTGAAAACTGTTATTTTATACAAAGAGCTGTGGAATTTTCATCGTATCATCAGAAAACGATTCATAATTTATGCGTTAAATTATTGAATTGAATTATTCAATTAATTCAACAAGTTCCATGCTTGAGGAATCAAACGGTGAGAACACAGCCTTATCGAATAAAATTCTTCAACTGGACGGAAAAAATTAGCGATAAGCATCTAGTTTCGAAGTTCGATAGAGTAAATTATTCACTGCTTGATATGGACTATTCATTGTTCATCGAAAGGCTCTATGTTATAGGCCTTTCGATGAACAAAAAATATTAGGCGAATAGTTCTCTATAAAAAAACAGCGATTATATTAAGCTGAAATATTCACTTCAACTTGAAAGCTTACCTGAAACTTAGTTAAAGTTACATTCGCATCAGTGACTTCGAGTGCAGAGTTTTAAGACGAGTTATAATTTAATCTTATCACGGATATCTTCTTTGTAGCAGCTTATTACGAACAATTCCAGCTTTTTCACACAAACATTCTTTTCAAAGGAATCATTCAACTCGAGACTCGAAAATTTTCAAAGCCGACGACGTTGAAACATAGTTCTCGTGAATAGTCATAGGAATAATTTGTATGAATTTTCCACTTTCTGCTCAAACTTTCCATAATTTTTAGTTTAGCGACAATGTTCGTCATCTCCCATCACATTTTCCTGAGAGACAACCATTTGAATTTATGTTTCGGTAGTCGTAAATTTTTGTATGAGAATCGATCATTTTGGGTGCAATGATTACTTAGTATGATTCTTATAAAATCAAGATAGTTGATCGAAAATCTGTTGGTCAAGTATCACCATAATGTTCCTTATAATTCAGTTATGATTTTCAAAGCACCTATAGAACAATATATATGTAGCTATTTAGTTATGACTAAATTAACCTTTCTACTTATATTACGAGAAAGTGAAAATATTATTTACAAGACATAAAAATCCAAAAGCCTGCTATTGAGTACATTGCTGCCTCCATATTCTCTGAGTTAGGGGCTTAAAGTAGGTCTCACGAAGAGTAGGGTGGACGAAGTGGGATATTGTGAGACAAGGAGGTGCAAGGGGTCCTTAATTTCGTGGCGTACTTTTGCACTGTTAACGAACATAATAATAATATTAAGTTCTTCATTCTCAACAGGTATAATACTCAATTACAGAAAGTAATAACAAAATGTTGAATACCAACTAAATAATTTAAAAAAAGAGATATAATAAAGAGCTCAATCTAATCTGAAAAAAAAACTAAAACAGTAACTAATAACTAAATAATAGCATTCAATGAAATATTAATCAATCTAAGTCAATTCATTTTAGTCAATTACATTTGTTCACATAGCTCCAATGATAACTTCTATGGAGTCAAAGTGGATGTCACAATTATTGGCAACTGTGTTGAATGTAGACTTCATAAACCAAATGGGGGATTGTAGTATGGAGTTGCTCTTCGGAGTCTCAAGGTGGAATAATTCTGAATTTCGCCTAGGAACACAAAATTTCAAAGCGAACAAGAGAGGAGGACAATCAATACTATTGTGCAGTAATTTGTACAAAAATTTGAGTGATAAAGTTTCTCTCCTGCTCTGCAACGAGATTAAACTTAATCGACCCAATAAATTGTTATGATTGACTCCTCTCTGTGGATAAACTTTATCTTCCCTCCAAAGTAAGAATTTCAAGAACCTTCTCTGAATAGCCTCAAGGTGGCGTTGATGGTAATTGTAAACATGATGCCAGATCATGCTGCCATAGTCCAACTTGCAACGGATTAGGGCATTAAAGAGTCCTATGAATGTTGAGGAATTATCAAAATATTTACCATTACGAATAACGAAAGTATATATTTTCGATGCAGATGAAATGAGTTGGGTGATGTGTGGGACAGAGGGAAGCTTCTGGTCGAAGACAACACCAAGATCTCTCACCTTATATAGGAAAGCTCAGATTCGGATATCCGCATTTGAAGCAAGTTTATTGTGATAGATATCGCCCCAGTGTCGAGGAATATTTGTTGAAGGGGTCATGTGACATTTGTAGTCTAGATCTGCATCATACAAGATCAGTAAACAACACGCGCAATCCCAACAGAAAATTTTTCCCATTGTGAATTTTCGCCCTCAAAAAATAGCTGCCTGGCGTAACAGAGATATTATTTGTTTGGATGATGCTGTATGGTAGAATGAATAAAATGTTGATACAACAAATGTTTTAGACATGACCAACCCAAACCGAGAACGAAGGGCGTAATACACCAGTTATAAATAATTTGAAGGATTTTATGGGTTTTATCAAATTCCATGAACTCAACATGAATAATTTTTTTTATTATAAGTAGTTATCGTTTTTAGTTGCTTCAATTTGTTCAAATGTTTGTCTCGATGTTAGTTCCATTCAAAATAATTAAAATGGAAATAAAACTAATGAAAAATGCTAAAGTAAAATTGCAAAATATATGACGCCACGCTAGGATGAAGGGGACTCTTAAAAATGTGACCAGCTGTGACAAAAACGTGGAAGGCAGTCAAGAAATCATAAGTTCAAGGATTAAGAAATTACTTTGGAATCATTACTCGATTGGGCCGATACTTGATGAAAATCTAAATACATTATTTAAATAAAACCTATTTTTCTGATTTTCACTATAATTAATACAAAAACATGACAATATCGTTTCGCCAACACTTCATTCAGTCAAGAACCTTCATCAGATTTTGATGATACAATGGATATTGGAAAACTGAGGGAATGTTGTTTATCATCAACATCTTATGAACCGCTGTGTTGGCAATTGTCATGTTTTTGAATTAATTATGAAAATCAGAAAACTACTCAGTTTCATCGAAATTATGAGAAACTTTCGACCTTGAACTATCATTCTCGAAAAATATCGATAATGTTATTTCCGAGCCATGAAGAATATGTGTTTTTTGCACTGAAACATATTTGCGTATTTCTTCGATCCATTTATATTTATCAATCATCTGTTTATTTGTATTATTTACATTTATATTTAATCTAACCTCATAATTGGGTTTATATCACCTGTAAGGTAATGTCAATAAAGAAATGAATGAAACAGTGTTTCTGCTACTTACAAAATTCACCATTATACTCGTATGAAATAATTTCATTGGAAAATTGTCGTAGTCAGATTAAAACAAAAAATTCAAGGAAGTATTCTTTATTATTCCAAGTGATTTTCATCCACATTTTGCATTCTTTTTTTCTATTACGATATAAAATACGATGAAGAAACATAAGTAGACCAAGTCTCAACTTTCCGCTTGACTAAACTTGCAGTTCATATCGACATTTATTGAAATCGAAACTCGTAGCAAGAAAACGTTCGACTTTTTAAGTTCGCAATACGTTTACTTTTCTCTCATTGGAATGTCGCATGCATCTTGCGTGTAACATTTCGGACAACAGTAACAATTTTCACCGTTCTCATTGAAAGTGCAAAAGTAAGAGTTATATTATCTGACATTTCGTTTCGCTCATTTACATCATTGCATACTTCGGCATACAGTTACCGTAGCAATAAGTCGTGATTTAAACGTGGCTTCGGGCTGATCGGGATTTGTGTGATATTTGAATCGGTTTTCATTCAGACTTCGATCAGGCCTTTAGAGGAGTTATTTAATGATATGTAACCACCATTCCTCAATTTAACACATTTTCTACCATCATTAGTCACTTACATAATATCCAATTTGGTTGCAACCGTCTTTTATTATTCAAGATTCATCCCATTACATATTTCTGATTCATTTGGTATGTCAATATTTTGACTGTTGATGGTTGATTCAAAAATTGAACACGATTTTATATAGATAATACAAGTGACACAAAAATATTCAATGAACATGTTGAGATTTAAATAATATGTGTTTAGAATATTTTTGAAATGTTTATGCACACTTGTGGTTAGAGAAACATCAGTATATCTTAATGAATACCATGAGACAAGAATTCTCATTATGCATCGGACTTTTCGCCATTATTTCAGAATAAGAGTTTTTATATGAAATATAAACTGCAGACATACGTCTTCTACGTATACTACAAACTGTAGCATGAAATTCTTGCGCACAAATTTCCTTATGAAAAGATGATAGCAATAACTGAAGAACAAGATATTTCGCAAAAATTTCAAAAATATGCAAGTCATTTGTTTTCTTCTGCTTCTATTCAATTATTGTGAAGGGTTTTTGGTGGGACACCATAAGTGCTATCAACGTATCAGTGTCCGGAAAACCACAGAGTCCCATTTATGAATTAGAATAAATCTTATTCATAAAATAAAGAATGCAGATCAATAATCTGAATTGATATTTTTGAATCTCAATTGCGGATGAAGTTTTTATCATTTTAAATAGCCTTCAATTGATTATTTAATAGTGTTGGCGTTTACTTGATGTAAATCCATTATAATTGAATATAAACTTAAATTCAAACACTTGAACTTATGATTTACACTTTATTGACTACATCGCATGACGCGTTTCGTCGTTACAAACGACTTCTTCAGATGGTAACAGAATGATTCCAGATTATTCTGTTAGTATCTGAAGAAGTCGTTTCTAACGACCAAACGCGTCATGCGATGTAGTCAATAAAGTGTAAATTATAAGTTCAAGTGTTTGAATTTAAGTTTATATTCAATTCAATTGATTAATATAACTAATTCCTATTTGTTATTCTTAAGGAATAGTTCTATAGTTCGGGGTAACTAAATCGCTAATTACTATATAAATATCTAACTAATAGTCTAACTTGATTATACTCCAAATGTCAAAGCTAAGAGTTTTGAATAATAATTGAATTATTGAAGAATAATATGTTACTACCTTAGCGTTCGGAAAGTGATTTATATAAATCAATGAATTATGTAATGGATCACAGGGAATAAACACCATCAAAACCAAGAAAGTTTTCAGCTTCGCTGTATCTAAATCATCTCTATACAAAACGTCAATTGATAACACTGAGGAATCATTCATTTTCTGCTTTTCGTATTTTTCAAGCACGAAAAAGAATTTTTCGCGCTTGGAATTGAAAAATTCGAATGAATCTTAATAATAAAATATTGTTTCTGTTGAAAGTTTGGTTTTCACTATATCTCAAAACAAAACCAAAATTTTCTAGCAAATATCACAAAAAATAACCTTTCAACATCGTTCCAAGTATTCAGAAGGAAGTTGGAGGTTTCTCCTCCTTTGTGATAATACAGGAATAATCAAGTGTGTTATGTTCTTGGGGTTCTTGTTTTCCTGGAGTTCCTAATTTGGCAGTAAGGATTCGCCCATCAACCAGAGAATAATATCATTGCTTATGTTCATTGGTGTGTCAGTGAAACGATCGATATAATCAATCAGGAACATAGATGCATTCAACCGAAGTGCTGGGGCTATCTGAGCGTTCACAGAAGTAGACTGGGAAGTGGCAATAAGATACTCGGTCCAGAAAGCAACAACTGTTATAGCACACGACACAATTAAACAATGAAGTGTGCGTTCCGTTACAAGGTTACAGATCAGTGGCGGATTGAAGAGATGCTGTTGGCTATTCGCCAACTACCCACCTTGAAACTCGATATCCCAAATCACAATTTCAATAACAATTATAATTTTCATCAACAATATTTGAACTTCATAGTATTTTCTTTTCACTATTTAGAGATTACTTTTCGTGTAATCACGTAATTGTGGACTTGATGGTAAATGCGGTACTTTCAATGAAATATTCAGTAATCTTTAAATAATAGATTAAGTAAATTTTTAGTTGTTAAATGTTATTACAGTGCAATGAGGTTTTGTCAGAGTAGATCTTTTAAGAGTAGGATGTTTTGTTGAGTAATTAGGTTTATTTATCAACTTGGTGCTGGTTTGTAAGCCCGTATATTTTCTTTGTTTTGTTCTTTTATATGACCTTTTCTACAATGTATTCTGCATTCAACAGAAATAAAGTATTTATCTATCTATGATGAAGATTATAACTGCACGTACCTACGATCTCAAGGTCATGAGAGATCAATAAGCAAGAAATGAGCACGGTAAGATGTGATTCAAAATGAATACACATACACAATAATTTATATTTTTTGAACGAAATGAACTTCTTGCAGCTGCCTGCAATTTGAAAACAATACACAACACTCATTAATAGGTACATTATAACAAATTAACATGAAGAACATCATGTTGATATCCCACAACAAATTGCGGGCATGTTTCTTGATGATGAGATAGCGCCTTGAAAGGTTTCGATTAAGATATTGTCCTAAATCAAACCAATTGTATCATCGCGTTGAGAAATATGTCATAAGGTAATTTGAATATTTTTTTGCAAATTTTCTTCGCACAGTAGCAAAAAGAGTCTTCTGGTTTCATCGGATCTTTTCAAAACTTAATAACTCTAGAAACTCACTGAGACATACCCATTTCAAGCAAAAAACAATTTCATGGTTTCTCAAGTGATGAAAATTTCCTCATTTCACTCTGAAAAGAAAATTAATGATCGAGAATTTGACATCATGAAAATCAGCTTGCCTAAGAATTAGCTCACATGTTGAATACGCCCCTGCTACAGATAATAATTGAATTAATTCGATTTTCTAATGAATGCCTGTTTAATGTGAGTACAGTTAATCCCTTCTCTCCCACTCGTAACCACTTTCTGAGAGACCCAGCCTATGTAAATGACATTTACTTGTAACTGTTAACTATACCGGAGCAATTTACACAGTAATTGAACCTTATTGAGATATAAGATTGCGGTCATGTTTGATCATTTCTAGTGTTGGTTTCCATTTATTTGGAGTCGAAAATGTTATCCTAGTGAATATGTTGAGTTGTTTGAGTATATTCGCTTTATGCTAAGAATAATATCTACTTGTGTCGATGTTATAAACGATTATCGACCGTTTCTTAGTGTTTTGCCTCAACATCTTGAATAAACAATAATTTGTTTTCTCATTAGTACCTACTCATAACAACATTGATCAAGTTGATAACATTTGATCAAAAAAAACTATTGGACAATTCCAACATGTAGCGTGATGTGATGTCCATCACATCACGCTACATCAATTAAATTTGGATCTTTTTGAAAATATCGAGTGCTCCTCGAGAGTTTTGAATTTGTCTTTTAATGAGTGAGGAAATCCTAAAATTATTGCTAAAAAATAAAAAGCTGTAGGCTGGACGCCTCCAAATATATTACAGTGGAAAGAACAAACAATTCAGGTGGACCAACAAGTTAAGTTCCTGGGAGTACAAATAGACAAGTCATTGAAGTGGTATCCACATATTGACCAAGTAAAAGAAAACTTGGTTCTGTGATATGTACTCTGAAAATTCTCGAAGAGCAAGTTGAATCCAATGTGTTGAAAGTAATCTATCACGCTAACATTCAAGCAATAGCTTCATATTGTATCATATCTTGAGGTAGGTCATCACACGCAGAAAATATTTTTGTACTCCAAAACTTTTCTGTACAAACAATTTTAGGATTAGGTTAAACAGGGACTCATATGGAACCTATTTCAGATAAAATCACATCCGAACCAGCTATGAACTATATATACCTGCTCTCATTTTTTTAACGCGATTTTTACTTTGAAGAATGTAAGAACAGAAACAACACTAGACAAACACTTCCATATTTATACCCAATACATTGCTCTGCATTAAGAGAGAGGAGTCCACTGTAGCTACTGTGATATTGGGTATTTATGTCACAGAATTTGAAAAAATATATAAAGGTAAAATATAATAGAATCAAATTTCTCATAATTCTTTTTGTATTCCTATTTTTCCAAGGAATTATTTCGACTTTTCTCTTTTTTCCTACTGCAACTCCAATACTGAAATATATAATAATAATTACTGAAAATAACTATTATTATTATATAAAGAACTAACATAGCAGAAAGGCTGTGATTTCAACTTGTAACAAAAAAATTAACAAACAAAATAAACCGTGCGTAAAATAAACTCTGACCAATTTCAGTGTGATATAAAACACCCAATCAATATCTATTTGTCTTGTTAATGGTATATTTCACAAGTTTCCACTCAAAAATCATATCGAACACACAGGCATGAATAGAATCAAATATCAATCGTGTGCGCTGTTCACATCTGTATTCTGATTATTCCTGTGTTGACTCAGATTAATAGGAATGAAAAATATTTTATTTTGTGAACGGAATGGTTTTGTATAAACAATAATAAACTATGGTAAACATTGGTGAACATCAGAATATTGAATATCGATCCAGTTTTTCATTTTTAATGAGCTCGTTCTAACGAGATATAATAACATTCATAAGAGTTACTAAAAATAACGTGAATGGTGATATCGTTTAATTAGGAATCAGAGATCGAAAATTGGTTGACTTAATTGAGATTTTCTTTCGAATTTTCTCAATAGAATAATATAACGAGTGTGTTTGGGGAAATGAATTCGTGTATTTTTCCACATGACTCTTGTTCAATATAGTCGAATATTTTCATCTCATTTTTCATCTAGCATCGTTGAGAGCTGTACTACAAGTACATGTACCTATACGATTTTAAGGAAATTTATCCATCTAGAATTTGTGACATTATGTTAAAATTCACTAAGTTAGTTCAGTAACTAAAAACATACTGATTAATGAAATATTCGATATTCTTCCAGTTCCATATTGACGATGTCTTCAAGGCTATCAACTATCAGTTGAGTATCTAAACCATACCACCACAGAATATATGGTGAAACTAAAAACCACCCTATATTATAAGATTCTCAACCAGTTCTGAACATTCCGATTCTTGTCATAGCCGCATTTAAAATGAGTAGATTTATAAGCTCTGAAGATTGTAAATGATATCAACTTAGTTACGTTATTTTCAAAATATATCATTGAAACTTAAAAACTGTTTCACCAATAGAACATCAGAGTAGTATATGATCAATATTAGAGTATAACATATGACTGATATATCCCATTAGCAAGGTTTGAATAAACTGAAAAATTGAAAAAAAAATTATGATTAAGAATTTCTTTTCATTAAGATCATCTAATGGACATAATTTCATTTCGATGATTAGCGAGGTATTTCAATGAAGCCTGAAACCCGCTATGTATTTTATTAAAAGCAATTTTTTTGATGGGTAGTCACAAAATAAAAATATTGCGTAAAATCTTGATTAAAATGAAGTGAATAACATTACGAATGCTCGAATGTCTCTTACTACCATATAAATATGAAACTATGACCTCTTCAAAACTCCAACATGATTGAAGTAGTGAAAGACGGTACTTTATTTCGTGTGGAAATTATCAACGGTGAAATTATTAACAATAAAACATCCATAAACTTCACTCATTAGTTTCAGAACTTAGTCTTTGGCTCAATTTGTTTAACAACACAGTCGGTTAACCTTTTCATGTTGTTTCTGAATGAAAATACATGCTGTTTTCATGAAAATACATGAGGTTTCCGAAAGAATATCAGAAACAACAGAAACTGGCAATTATTTCGAGTACCTACTGGTAATTCCTGCTTAGACATTCTAATTCATTTGTATTCATCGAGTTTAAAAAGAAAATGAAAATAAAAATTGTTATATTTGAGCAAAATCATCTGAGTATGCTTGAAATCATGAAATTGTCGATATCAATGTAAGATAAATGAAACCTACTGTCTCCAGACACGACAAAAAGCAAACGAAAACTATTTGTAAGAAGATATATATATATATATATATATATATATATATATATATATAAAATATTAGTTTTGACAAAGTTGTAATATAACAACGAAACGTCAACAAAAATAAACTTTTTCATATCAAAAAAAGCCTATTATTGCTAAAAACTTTCGAAATAAAATATCTTAAACAGGCAATAAATCAATTTCAAGAATATATATATATATATATATATATATATATATATATATATATATATATATATATATATATATATATTATTATATATATACTATATATATATATATATATATATATATATATATATATATATATATATATATATATATATATATATATATATATATTCTCATACTATATTTTATACAATCATCGATCAAATACAATTAATACAATTCCAAATCATAAAATGTTATCAGAATCATATCCAGTCATAGTGATCTCGTTTCATTCAGTAATGTAATGAATTATAAATATCCAATGCTAACTACCTATACTCTCACATGGTTCTCACAAACGCATATCTTAGTCTTAAAGGCAAGACCTTGAGATTGCATTTGATCAAATGGCAATTAATAATAGCCTTTCTATGAAACCGAAACTCGTTCTAGCAATATATAATTTTCTGCAATTACATACGTAGTTGAAACCGGTATATTATGTCCAGACATGAGATGGGAACAGATAGAAGATTCTTCAGAGTGAAAAAAATAAAAATAAAGACGCACTAACGATCTCTGACTATCAAGAAAATGAAATAAAAACAAATACTAGTGGTCGACTAAGTAGGTAGAATGAGTCGTGAATATTTCTTATAATTCCTCTTGAGACAAACTGATGTATCTCATTTGGAGAATTTTTCAAGAATAATTCTATATTTATGAAATATAAGATGTGATATTTTTATATTTTGGACTCGCACAAATTCAAGATGAAAATAACTGTAATAATGAATATTGGTGGAAAAATGCACAACTGTTATGTTTTTGATCTCACTAATAGAAAATGAAATCAGTGAAACTTTTTCAAGTGGGTGATGGTAATCTAATTTCAATAATTTTTAAAAAAATCAACTAATGGTTCAACGCGAATTCATATATAAACGGCATGTTCAGTGGAAAAGAGCAAAAATTGAAATATAAATAATACCTTAAAATCATTTTTACCATAGGTTGTTGAAATCAGTTTTTTTAAAATTTAATGTATTATGATCCCTTAGAGTTGTCGGAGATCAATCAAAAGGTTGATTAATCTCCTACAACTCCGATTGGTTCAAAAATGATTTCTTCCAATTTCTCAATTACCTGAATATTTCAAACCATACTTATTACTTTAACTACTACATTTTATTCCTCACATCTCAACGTTTCAGTTTTCTGGAATGGTGTGACAAGCAAGTTAGCTCAATTCATTACACTTGGTCTGATTCAATGCAGTTTTTGAGTATTTTGTGGACTAACAGTTGTTCATTTCTAACCAGAAGTAAATCAATCGTCTTTTTGCCACCAGGATGATATGCAATACTTGTACTCGTATTATTGAACTAGTCTACTAGTTTTTGTTGGAATAGTGTATTATTATTTGAGTGTTTGTACTCGATGGTTTCTGATAAGCTTTCTTATTGTTTCATTAAAGGAAGAGAAGTTTATGATAGACGTTATATTTTTTTTTAAAAAAATTTTGGTCAAATATAATAGTTTCTTAATGAATTATAAAACTCGTGTGCTCTGCTAACACTGCTGCATTCAAGGAAATATTGAGGAAATCATTACAAAACAACAAAATATATATTGTCGTTTGAGGTTTTTGAGAGCAGCTTTGCTCTGAAGATACCTATTCGCATATTTGAATTCAGTGTTTCTCTCTGAATCTCATCATGTCAGGAATACAATATGGTGTTTATGTAGTGGCACACCATCATATTGAATTGCCCTTGTTGAAAATCTTGTCTTCGACCTTTTCAATTCATGTCCTTTTCATAATAATTTCTAATTGATATTCTCGAAATGGTTCAACAGTTTCAACGGTCAATGATGAGAAGTTGAATGATGCATTCAAGCAAGAGATACAGGAAATTTTCAATAAAAAGATGAATTAACGAACCGGAAGAAGAAATGTTTATTTTCCTTAACATTTGAGCACAAAATATTTTCACAATATCCTGAGAAATATTCTTACAATTTCTCTCATATCAGCTTCATTGGTTTCATTGCTAATTTTATCAGCCATAACTTCTCTACAAGAAGACATTAGATCAAGGTACTGCAATGCAGAAACATAATTGAATACCAAACTCATTACACTTTTCATTTGTTACCGAAATATCAATTATAATTCAACTGAAAAATGTTTATTTAATATTACGTATCCAACGACCTTTGCATACCAAACAAAGATTTCATTATGTTGATACCTACGAAGTTAACATTCCTGAGAAATCCAATATTCACGATGCTTTTGTACTACTGAATCTCTTGCTGTTCGTCTGAACAGGGTACCAATTAATTTTCAAACATTCTACTGCATGTGTCGGTTCTTTATTCCCACACCCACAAATTTGTTTCACTGAATATCTTCTGAATAGGTTTGGAGATGTGGCAAACTAACACACCTGTTATTACAAGGAAATCAGTGAATTAAGTGATTAACAATACGAAACTGTGGGATAGATATATCAACTATGGTGGTCACTCATAAAGCTTTTTCTCGTTATAGTATTCTATTTAGGTTGAAGGTTGGTTAATGAAATATTAAGGATTTCTGACTATTTCTGAATTCATTCCATATTACAATGGCTCTAAATCAGTTTGATTAGGATGATAAATTGGTTTAATATCAACATTAGTTTCACTCAAAACCTTATCTCACCTTGTCCAATTTCCTCCCTGATATATAAGTATTTTAGTTAAATTTACATTACATATCTTCCTAAAATATATATCATTCATTCTGTCATATCTACCCTGTTAAAACGTAGCTGCTTGCTCTTTATTCACTTTGAAAATACATTATTCTGTTTCGTAATAGATAAAACTGAAAAATTTGTGAAACCTATAACAACTATTTTGATTTAAAAAATAATGCCTTTATAAACAACAAATGAATGAAATGAACAGAATGGACCAAACCTAGTAAAAAATTTGGGAAGTATGTAACCACCATGAAACCACCTCAATACTGGGGATGGGAATACCATCTTACTATACCGAGCTGATGCTGATCCAGAATATATACGAAAATACCACAGCAACCATCAAAATAGACGAATACTCAGAAAAATAATGAAAGGCGTCAGACAGTGAGACTTGTTTTTCTCAAAAGTGTTCCCAGCTGCTTTGGAGGGTATGTTCCAGAAGCTGGACTGGAGCGAGAAAGGAATCAAGATAAATGGTCGCTACCTTAGCCGCGTGAGGTTCGCTGACGATATAGTCCTGATTTCCCACGGTGCTACCGATCTTCAAGAGGGCATCAATGAACTGAACATCGCGAAAAAAGAAATAGGTCTGGAAATAAAGACCGCAAATACAAAGGTGGTGCTGAAACCTTTCTGCACCAGAGAGCAAATGGAGGTGGAAGGATCCCCATTGGAAATAGCAGTCTTACACATATCTTGGACATATTGCCACGGGAGACGGGGATATAACACTGGAGATCATGCAAAGAACAACTTGGGGTACAGTTGGCCGACTGAAACACATCTTCAAATCAGATATGCCACTATCGTTAAAGAGCAAAATTTTTTACGAATGCAAATTACCAGCGATCACCTACGCCAGTGAAGTTTGGACCCCGAAATCTGCTCACACCCAGAAGCTTCGAACAACCCAGCGGAGTATAGAAAGGTACATGATCAGCGTAACCAAACGAGATAGAATGCGCTGCAGCTGCAAAATAGGTCAAACAAAGGTGAAGGATGTCGTGGAGTGTGCGAAAAGGTGAAAGTGTAAATGGGCAGGCCATCTAGTATATATATATATATATATATATATATATATATATATATATATATATATATATATATATATATACATAGGTAGATATTTTCATTCAATCATCTTAAACTCCTAAATAATTCAACTTATTCCTGAGATTATACGAAGTTTTCTTTGGGGTTCACCTACATAACTCATCACTCTTACATAGCCTCGAGTTACAAGTAATGTAACGTGGGCGTTACTGCTCATTTTATTTTCTTCAGTTACCTTTCTCCTTTCGGTTAATTAGAGATTCGTGTGCGCAGCGAAGGATTCCTTTCAAAACATTACTTTGAATTCAGAATGAATGAAGTTGACAAAGTAATCATTTTGTTTTAAAGCGTTTTTGAGCATGAGAGAAGTTCGTGAAACATTTTCGAAATTTGTCCTCAGTTTCATACTATTTTTATAGTATTTATTACGTTAAAAATATAGCTGAGGTATCGTTCACTTTGAATTATTGCTATTGCTATTAAATATTGCTATTATGAGTTCGAGGAAAGATTTCTGGATGGATAAAAACTGATACTTCTTTGATGGAAATTAAGATTGAATAGTATCGATGAAAAAAATACCCAAAGAATACCTCAGCGACCTCTCAATCAAGAAATGATATATAGTCCTGAATAGTTATATACGACCATATGGTTCAAGAAGAGCACAAGATTCATTGTATTAGTCGTTCTAACCATTTGAATAAAAAATAGTAGAATAGTTTTAAAATTTTTAAATTTTTCATACTATGTAATACACGTCGGTCAATTCCATCAAATCTCTCTATAACATTTCATACGAATGCATGATAAAACTTATAATTCAGCTTACTAACCCATTGTCAAGAGTTTGATACTATAGTTTATCGAATTTTTGATATAGGGTTTGTCCGAGAGATATGTCGTTTAAACAAGTAATCAACATGAATACAATAATATGAAACACTTGACTTAGGTTCCTCTGAATATATTAACAACTCTACATATATTTCAGGTAGTTAGCCCATTATCGAGAATAAACAACAATATTACTGATCACTATTCAGTAACATTTTTATATACTAACGGCTGGCTAACCACCCGAAACATAAGTAGAGTTGTTAATATATTCAGAGAAATTTAAGTCAAGTGTTTGAATTTTAATTTACTATTATTGAACATAATGTTTCACCAAGTAATAAGAGAAACCTCCGTTTAATTCATCAACAATAATATGAAATTAATAACAGATATCGTCCAAATTTCAAAGAAAATATTGATTGTTAAAATTAATCGTAGATCTATGGAATTAAAGTCTACTTATGTTAATTATCCAAATCAATTATGATCGAATCGACTGGAAATACTCACCTAAATTCAAGTTGCTTTGTTATAATACATTCTGTTAGGATAAATATTTGAATCTCACACCAATAAGCGACTAACACTTATCTTAATGAATTTGACTGGAGACTTCATATATTGTATCAGACAACAATAAACTTGCATCTTATCATATTCGAATATGAAATTGACTTATAAGTTATGATATTTTACGTTTCAACGATAAACATTGTTCCGATTGTAAAGAATATTAAATAATATATATATATATATATATATATATATATATATATATATATATATATATATATATATATATATATATATATTCAATTATTTCTCTGTTGTTAAAAACTATTTTCAATGTTAAAAACTTTATTTTTGGTGACGTTTCGTTGTATATCACAACTTTGTCAAAACTAATGAATAATTGAATGTTATGAAACAAATCAAATTTGCTTTTTTGTTTCTTTGTTATTGAGAGGAATATTTCTGGCTTAGCATTCGCGTCGGAAGTTTTAGTGAATAAATTTTTTTTGTGAATTTTGTTTTCGAAGAAACAAAAAAGCCAATTTCGTTTTTTTCGAAAAAATGAGTTTGACGTTTTGATATCTACGGTAATTCATAAAATCCATTTATTCATTAGTTTTGACAAAGTTTTGATATACAACGAAACGTCAGAAAAATAAAGTTTTCAACATTGAAAATAGCCTGTAATTTTATATATATATATATATATATATATATATATATATATATATATATATATATATATATATATATATATATATATATATATATATTAATAGGTATATATAAATTCTGGACCATTTATCTGGAACATTTTTATGATCATTGTATGGACTTATTTTATGAAAAATTTTACATACATCACGAAATAATAAAAAAGAAATTTTCTTGAGATGTTTTATATCAACAACTTAACACATCCAATAAGTAAAAAGTCCGATACTGATAAACTCAGCAATTACTTGATTACAGAAGATTGAAGAAGAATAACCAACGAAGAAGAAGAGTGAAATAAAAGTAGCTAGGGTTAAACGTTTGACGTAAAATTGTTTGAAACCGTGGTAATGATAATTGGTAATGTGTATGAAAACTTAGCTAAATCATTAATAAACTTTAATCAATTTAATAAACTGAAAAATTATACTTAAATATTGTGTTATATGATTTTGCTCTATATTGGGATACGGGAATTCGAAGTTCCATGTAGATTTGGTCACTTATCTCAACTCGATTTATGTAGGTAGATTGTCAATTCTGAAATTTAGGATGTGACTGTACGATGCTTTTATTTGTAGATTGCCCTGGCTTCATAAAAAAGAGTTTGTACTTATATTTCATAGAGTCTAATAAAACCCTTATATTGGAGTTTATATCTATTCAATGAAACCATATATATATATATATATATATATATATATATATATATATATATATATATATATATATATATATATATATATATATATATATATATATATATATATATATATTATTATTATTATATTATTATTATTATATATACAATACAAGGGCAGAATCGCGGACATACTACTTAAGCATTCTTTTGATATTCGAAAACATCATAAAAATTAGTTTCAATCAATAGATTCGTAAAAATTTATATCATAGAGAACAAGGGAGAAATGTTCTGAAAAAATCATTGTTCTAGTACCTACCAATAATATTAGAAAATTGCCAAATAGATTCTATAGACTGAATGTATTCATTTTTCGTATATTGTCTAACTTCACAAACATTGAAAGGGAATATTGCGCCAGAAAAGAAAAGAAAAATCTCAATTTCATCGAGACACGATCCTATCTACAACGAAACCCTTATCAAGCTAGCTATTATCACGATTATCAAATCGGATCACAAATGCTCTTCGGAGAAAGCCCATGGTCAATTATAGGAAGTTTTTATGGAGACAGTGTAATGGGACTTGAAAGGGCCCTGTCATCATATTTGGTGGTATAGGAAAAGATATAGGAATCGAGCCAGCGATGGAATCATTTTTGTTGTTCTCGAAACAATTCCCATAAAACTAAAGAGAAAATTAAATACACAAATTTACTGTATTGTTATCCATAAGATTACATATGAATACTTCAACATCCTTTCAGTTTTTGAACAATTTTAGAACATCAAATACCTGCCACATTTATTCTGATTATCTGTTAGACCTAATTAAATATAAAGATGCGTGGTTTCATCTACGACTTGAAATTATCTGTACGGTTCAAAATAATTGATCGAAGAAATGTTGTCGGTTCTTCTTTATCGCTCTGCCGAAACTGACACATTATCATAGAAGCTGTTCTCCACTTATTCTCTCAATTATTTCATCATGAGCTCAAATATGTAATCACTCATTTCAAAAAGATTAATTGAAGTCATCACGTCATTAATTGCACGTTTTCTTAGTCTTATATAAGCTAAGAATACCGCTTTTATCTTAATACCTAAACAATAATCGAATTCTCTAGCATCAGAAATGTTCCTGATTTACATTGTATTGCGAAAGAAAAAATTACTCAGGTTTGCGATGACTTTTAATCATCAATTTAAAAAAATAAAATGTTTCTATTCTGTCCTATTAACGCTTATCATGAATTCGGTCACCAAAACCTGGAATTCATAAATAATCAGAATTTACTCGAAAATAATTGTTGATGAATTGAAAGTTCGGGATTCGCAAATGCCGAACTTCGATTAAATCAATAAAGTTGTTATAACCCACAATTATTCGATGTTCTCGTATTTTGTATACTAAATTTCAGCTTTTTCTTAGATTTAATGGGAATTAAGGGTCAATATCTTCTCTGTTGTTTTTAGCTAGATTTTTACAGGTTCACTTCACAATAATAATGCTCAAGATTCCATTCGCTCTAAATATAGTGTGACATCATTCTATGTTCGTTCATGCCTATCTTCCATTCAAAGCATGATTCCTTTTCTTCGTAAATTCTTGAATTCATGAATTTCTTTGAAATTTTACAGTCATCAGGCTGGAACCTATACTTCATTTTGGAGGCAATGACCATCTTACTCGTAATATAATACATTGCCCAATCAAATCATTCACATGTTGTATATCTTAATCACTATGTATGTATTTCTTCTATACGTATCTCAAGATTCGCAACCAGTAAATCTGTTACTCAACTATCAGATCGACAGAAGCTTGTGTTGTGATTTATGTTTTTCACTCTTTTCCATGCAATCAATGATGAAGACTGCTCCAAAAATTGGGGAATAATTAACCAAAAACTTCCGACTGGAAATTTATTTTGTAAGAAAACAACAATCCTCAGAATGATTTCGAAATTCGAAGTAATTTCAAGTTAATGTTTTGCTACACATTCAAAAAAATTTAATTCAAATCAAATCAGAATCAGATGCACTGATAAAAATAGTTCTTATAATCATTTTTCTATACATAACGAATACATCCACAAATCAAACTTAGGCTTAGTTGAACATATCCATATTTGTTTTCTATTATCATATGAATCCAGATCCCACCAAAAATTTTTATAAATACGTTTTTACAATGTCATTCTTAATGGAGAGCTCTTTCTTTTCTTTGCAAAATAATATGAGACGAATATCAATATTCAGGTACAATCGATGCGAAAAAAATATTTTACTGCATCGATTGCAGAGTTCAGGAAAAAAAATAGCAAAGACAAATAGTAACTTTTTATGATCCGTTAAAAGTCCTATTCCACCCCATTCTTCTGAATCCACTCCACTGCGGAAAATAAACATTGCTTTCGCCTCAAAGTGAAATCATCCACAATTCACTCACTGGGAAAAAAGTTAAACGAACCAATTCGTCTCAGCGCGGGGTGCATTCCGCGGGG
Source organism: Henosepilachna vigintioctopunctata (assembly GCA_030704895.1). Lineage (NCBI taxonomy): Eukaryota > Metazoa > Arthropoda > Insecta > Coleoptera > Coccinellidae > Henosepilachna > Henosepilachna vigintioctopunctata. The sequence continues at coordinate 420,452 of JARQZJ010000102.1, forward strand.
CGGTTTTATTGGGGGTGTCTCGTGCGATTCTGTCGCATCCGATGCAAATCACCGTGCCGCCGAAGTCCTCGTTATTCCATTATAAAACTCGAAAGTGCAATAACTCGCGATAATCGTGACATATATCAAGTTTTCCTTCGGCCGAACCAGAAATGAATAATAAAGAAGGCGGCGGGTGAACGACGTCGCGCTATATATCACCCCTTTTTGCGAGAAGTGTATTCCACTTTGTTGGCTGGAAGTCAGCCGCTGAGAGCGGTAGATTCAGAATTGGTGGGACAGTTCCGGCAACTTGATACAATTTCGCGCGTCTCGGGTGCTTGAAAAACAATTGAAATTAGATGACGTTTCGCGCTCGTGCGACATTTCACAGTGGGATAAAACAAATTCTAAACTTCGAATTATGTCACATTTCTGGTTTTGCATATCGTCTAAACTATCTAACTAAACTCACATTAAAAACTCTCGTTTTTTTTTCACTAGAGAAACGAGGGTTTTCTGAATATTTCTTTAATCTAGGTCAGTGTTTTTCTAAGGGTGGATTGCGATCATCTAGGGGGTCGCAAGAGGTTTTTATTGGGGTCGCAATAAGTCGAGAACACTACTTCATTAAAAAAAAAGATTGAGTTCAAAAAAAAGATTTATTAATAGATTTCGACAAAAGGATATACTCGTAAACATTTGTATGTCAGTTCAAACATATTTTCGAAAAACAAGAGTCTTTTTTATGCGAAGGAAGTACTTGTTTTGGATTAATGAATTTTTTCTTAATATATCTATTTTTGCCTCATTGAGAATCAAATCGTTCTCCAAATTTGAGCAATTTCTTTGCCTACTTTTCATTTGAGCCATCAATAATGCTATAATAATGTTAAAAACGTGTTCAACGTACTATTTTATGTACTTATATCCGAATTCTATTCATGAAGACGCATAAAAACGTCTTACGCAAAAAATATTTTCAATTAAATTCTTTGAAAGGTCAAAAATCGAAGGGTCGGGGGTGGCGAAATATTTTTTCATTTCACGTGGGTCGTGTCGTGACACGAACCAAAAAGTTGGAAAACACTGTTTTAGGTCACTGATATAGACGTGGCCAAAATAATAATAATAAGATGTATTGTTTCCACATCTTATCACACATAAAAAAGAGAAAACGCCACCGAATAGATACCTTAAATAGGTACATTTAGATTACATTTTGATTATCTGTAGAAGAATCATAAGTTTAAACGAAAGTTCTTACAATATTACCTTCAAGCTATAAGGTCCAACATTTACTAGAAAGGAGTAAATTCTCTTCTGAAATTGCCAGTCGTCATCGAGCGCACGCTGGAGATTCCTGTGTAATTCCTATAGAGAATTATTCTGTGATAAAGCTTATCCATATAAGGGGTTAATGTATCGATTGACACTTCTTGTTTTATTAAAATGTTGATAGCTGCCAAAAAGTTCTTTGTGATATTTCATAAACTTCAGACTAGATTGTCAATACCTTCCAAACATGTATCTAATTGTCATTTTCTGCTTTATAAATATGCGTGTAACATGTGAGCTATTACCCTATAATATTGCATTTAAAATAATATAACATAAATATATAAATATAAAATATGGTATGAAATGAATAATAACATGATCATTCAGTTTCGATTGAAAAATGAGACATACCTATATTTGATAGTAACTGTTTTATTTTCACTTCAACGCTGAATCACCTCATTTCATCTAGATATTCTCTGCTTGATAAATATTGAGTACATTTTCTCAACTTATCTTCTACTTGTATGAAATTGAATTCTTTCAGACTTCTTATCGAGGGTGTGGCCCCACTCAAGTAGTCTTATTTGAAGGGGACTTCAGGAAACTGAAGTATTGTGTGAGAAATAGACTCCGTAAAATTTCCAAGAGTTTCAAGGGTGCGACTATATTAGATTTTCACCACGATTTTTATTATTGTCACCCTCTTTTTTTCAGATTTTTCATTCTCAGGACCACGATATTATTCTTTTTCACTATAAATATATATATATATATATATATATATATATATATATATATATATATATATATATATATATATATGATGAAAATAAGTTACCTCTTTGGTATTTTCCTTACTGTGGAAAATTAATGTTAATAATTCTAAAGTGTTATCGAGAGATATGCTCCTGAAATTTCTGAGTTTTTGCCAGTGTTTTTCTATTGATTTTATACTAAGTACCAGGGGTAAGTTCGAAAATAAAGGAAGAACATCTAAACTAATTATTACGTAGTTCTGTGGAATTCGTTATTTATGAATGTGAATGTGAGAAATTCGAAACGGTGTTTCATATAATATTCATTTTCTCTGTCATATGCGACTTTGAAAATATTTGCTACGAATTTCGATAATTTGTTATGAGGAGCATTAATTAAGGAAATTATTGGACGTAGGGAAATTTCAGGTTTATGTATTTTTGGTAGGCCGTATCTAGGAGCTACGGAACTGTAAATTATCAGAGTTTTTGTAATTTCAGCAGAGGGTTTTTTTTTCCTTTTCAAATTAGTTATAAGTTTATTGGCTTTTCGCTATTTGGTGGAAATGGGATCATGCTTTAGTTTCTTATATTGGTTTGTGTCTGAAATAATTTGTTTTGTCATTAGTAAATAATTATTTTTATCCATAGCAACTGTGACAGAGTTGCTATGATCAGTTTGTCTGATTTGAGTATATATAAATCTGGATGTTCTTTAAAATACTAAAATACTGAAGAAGTAACTTATTTTCCTGTCCTGAACTTCAATCCCAATTGAACAGTGAATATATATATATATATATATATATATATATATATATATATATATATATATATATGACTGAAAATCTATTATCGTAGCAATGAGTAAAGTGAAAAATTAAATTAAACATCAATTTCTTGTTGAATTTCCGCTATAAATTGAAACTCGTCAAAGTTTATTTGAGGAAATAAATGTTTTCTCTCTAACTTGTATCAAAGATACAATTTGTAAGGAAACCTCAATTAAAATAAATTGAAAATTTTCAACTGTAGTATCTATATTGATTCATTGCAACCAAGAACAATTTTTGTGAACTATGAGACCGAAAGAGTATCAAATGACAATATGATATTGCAGTGTAGTGTGAAATCGTGCTTTCAAATCTATCAATTCCGAAAGTTTTTCAAGTTTCAAGCATTTTGAATTGACAATTCATAATAATTCTCAATATGAATAAAATAAGTCTTATTTAATTGAATGATGACACCTTTTATCGAAAGAATTAGATATGTTATATAACTTATTGTTCTGTGAAATGATGGTGCCATATCAGATATTTCAGAAATTTTGCGAAGTTTCAAATGAAGAGGATGAACAAAAATTGTAAAAAGTTACTCAAATGGACGATCACTGTATAACATCAACCTCAAATATCGCTAAGCTTAGATAATTACGTTTTTCTTATCAGTTGTGACACAACTTCTTGTATCTCTTAGTTTAAATAAAGAATATATTTTTCGTATATAGCCTATATGCAACTTCTTTTCTTTTTAGCAATTTATCATGCAGTAAGCAACAAATGCGTTCATGCGATCATGATATGTTACCTGAGACCTGATAATCTCTACAAAATATACATTTCGATGCAATAACGTATTCATTTTTGAAATAATTTTATTTCAAAGCTCCATATTATACAAGAGACAGTGAGTAATATTATTTATAAATGAGTAATAATTCAATATTTAATATACAACTCCAGCATACATATAATTGCCTATATTGAGATGCTTGAAACTTAATGGGAAACTTGACTATTCACAGAAAGTGAATAGAAATTATTTACAAACATACTCACTCAACAATTTAGAATTCATAACTATTATATATAATGAGACATTACTGCAAATTTTTCGATAATGATATAATAAGGTACAGATGCATTGAATGAACTATTAAACCGATAATTAATTTTTCTATGCATCTAGTTCATCGACATATTATATCGAAGATTATAATAGAGTTCCTTTCACTTCCTCGAAGTGCACTTCTTGCATAATTCGCGCTATGAAACGAAAAAGAGTACACTAAGCGCAATGCTTCAGAAGTAGATAGTTAAGTGAGAATTATTAATTCTGTTTCATTAAAATTAGCAAATTGGAGAGATAACTTCCGATGTGATCGGTGAATCCAATAATGCAATCTTATTTATCGACATAAGTCCCAAGTAACCTGAAGAAGATAACGGTACTTTTCATGCCTTTCACTGAATAACGTTCATTATTCATTTGGATTTTACAATAATTGACACGATTGCAGCAGATTGAAGTCTTTCAATTAATTCACCCTTCTATTCATATTTCTGCTCTAATTTTTCGAAGAAGAAATGTAATATCCACCTTTAGAATAATAAAGGTATTCGAATATAAAATACTTGAAATAACCATTGCTAGTTGAAATGTTACGGAATAGACAGATGGATAGCGCATGAGCACATTGTAAATCTATGAACTTTATCATACATTTCGTGAGTTCATTGCTCCAAATGAAATAAGAAAAATTGAAATATTCAACACTCTTATACCATTCACCAATATCTTCGTCTAATTTGTTTTGTAATCGGAATTTAAATCAGGACTAATAACGAGTTCACAATTCTACCAAGTCTCAGGTACTTAGTATTTGAAGAGAAAAAACAGCAATATATAAGTGTTAATTGAAAAGATGGATCCACCAGTTAGCTACCCGAAAGGCTTTTAACTGACCCAGAATAATATGCGAAAATCTTGTGCAGTGCAATCTCAGTGCTGAGATAGCATTGTACCAAGTACCACAGCGTGATGATCCAGAACTACCAACATCCCATGATCTGTCCAGATATGAAATTTAAATGCACAGAAATGGTACTGACTTCCATAGAAAACTTAAGAAGAGCAGTGGGTTTCACAGATTTTCCGAAATAAGTTATTTCAATGAATTTTGACAACAAATGGAGAGAAGAAGAATCCACACATTGTGGTTCAAAACACTACATTTTTGCACTTGAATGCTTCGGTGAATTATATGGTTGGACAACAATTCAGTAGTTTGTGAAGCAGATGTAATAGCTTGAATTTTCTAGTGGGTACGAAAGATAAGAAGATTGAACAATGCTTTAATTAATGATTGATTCACTAAATTAAACACCTCATATACTATATTGCATGGTCGTTAGTAACCGGGAATAAACTGTATATTGTAGTCTAATGATTTTTTAGATAAAACAAAATCTGTCCTCTACTTTACCTCTCAAAAAATAAAGATGTCAATGTAATACTTTCAAACTGATTAAGGTTTGAAACTTTAACTGCGCTGGACTTCAAAAAATTTCTGGTAATTAGAGCACTGCTATAAGAGTGAGTTTCCAGATTGGAACTTTATCTCAAGAAATAAGTATTTCAGATTATCTCTAATAAGTAAATATTGGCGATTCGTAAATATTGACAAAATTATTATTTAATGATGCACAGTGTTAGTTTCTATGAAGATTATTTCTTTATGTTCAAGTCTTTGATAAGAGAAAAATCATCCTTATATTTCATGATGAGTTTCAAGTTAAGGATGATAAATATTATACAATTTCAAATATTGGACTCATTCAAAAATACCTTCATATTGAATATGTTGCCAAGATATTTTACTAAAACATTCATATTGAATCGCTTTATATTCTTTTGAAAATACATCAATTTTATTATCACTATTGAAGTCATAATTATTTTTAGAAAATTTTAATAGAACCTCTAATTGACCTCTCACAAGAAACTGATTTACCTGCATCTTTAGGTATTAGTTATTTGTGGAGATGATCCTTTACTGTAAATGCAAGGTCAAAAGTGAATATAGCAACGTTTATTGTCAATCTTTTATTGCTTATATGACCAAAGATCCTCAAAAACATTCAAACTGCTTGTAAAATGAATCGATTTACGACAACACCGATAAACACAGGAGAATATGCAGAGAAATTCACTAGCACGAAATGAAATCGAGAGAATCTGAACTTTCAGATTCAATGAAAGTGAAAATGATTTAATATTCCCTGGGCATATTCAGTTATGGAGTACGAAACATTTGAAAATTCAAATTCAATGTCACGTAATAATTGAAATGAACCAGAAATATATTATATAAAATATTATTAAGTATGATAAATACATAGTGAACCCTAGATCATTATAAATTTTATTGTTTATTTATGTATCGATATTACAATTCGAAAACTTTCTCTCACTTTCACTGAATTTTTCAAATTTTATGAGACAGGGATTCTCTATATCAATAATTCAGTAATATTGAATTCTTCTGTTGGTTCTTTAGCAGTTTATTGAAATATTCTCTGAAGTTCTTTTGAAGAACATCCTCAAAATGTTTATGTTTTTTATAATTTTATGAATTATTCTATGATAACGTGGAAATATTGCATAGAAATGTTAATTTAACAAAAGTTACGAATGGAAGTTTGGAAATTTGAAGTTTCAAGAGTCAAATATTCTCAAAATATGTTCCGTAGTTTTTCTGATATTTTCCAGACTGAGTTCATGGACAAGTGCATGGAGTTGCTATGGACATTGTGCTGAGCCTTTCTCAGAAAATATCTATTTTTGCATTTATTCATCAAAAATATGTAAAATGTTGGAAACGAGTGCCGCAATTACTTCAAACCCTAATTGAAGTTTTTGCTGGAACACTTCATTCCATAGATTATAAATCATTTTATACATCAGTGGTTCACATAACCAGATAACCCAAATCGTTTCTTTAACGTGAACAAAACAAAGAAATTCCGAAACAATTCGATTATATATAAATAACTTACCACAATCTTATCGCCACTAAACAACAAAGTATACTTCACTCCGGGAACCAGAAACACACCCCAAAGGCACCGGAAAAGTCGTAATAAATCGGTCACTTCGTTGAAAAAGCGGGAGCGAGGGTAAAAACCCGGAAAACACGTCGCAAGAAGGCGCAAAGTACGGAATCTATTGTCGCGCGTCAAGACACTGCGCCCGGAAACGCGATCGTGGCGAGCGTATGCGATACTGAGGGAGATCTCTCGGAGTCCGGAGTCGATGAGAGAATCCGCCGGAGCGCCGACACTGACACTTTCTAGCTGCGGGACCCGCGCACTGCACCACTTATTGAGAATGAATATTAGTTCTTGAGATGAGGATGATGGTGTTAATTGACTTCGTCAGTTTTGTTTATCTGTATCGTTCAACAATATAAAGAAACAACCATGGATTAATTATATTTTTACTATGTTTAGAGAGATTTTCTAATAATAGTTGATTGATCTTTAAATAATATTGACTTCAGCTGTCAGGACAGTGTAACTATTCAGTTAATGCTGAAGAAAAAATTGTATTTATAATCAACTCACAGCAATATAATGAAACTGATTATTCGATCTATCGACCGTTTGGATATGTGAGACAGGTAAAGAGCAGTTGAGTGAGTAAATCAAATTGAAATTTTCCAGCGACGATAATTCAGAAGAATATTTGATAGTGTTGGCGTTTACTTGATGTAAATCCATTATAATTGAATATAAACTTAAATTCAAACACTTGAACTTATGATTTACACTTTATTCACTACATAGCATGACGCGTTTCGTCGTTACAAACGACTTCTTCAGATGCTTACAGAATAATCTTTGTAACGACGAAACGCGTCATGCTATGTAGTGAATAAAGTGTAAATCATAAGTTCAAATGTTTAAATTTGAGTTTAGATTCAATTCAGAAGAAGTCTGATGGTCTTATTCCTGAAAGCAGAACAAACTATCACAAAACTGAAACGGATTGCTTGACCTAATTGTGTTATTCGCAATTTTTGAATATCTACATTTGTTCCTTTGTAAAATTGTGAAATTTTGTATGTGTATACATACAAAAAACCACAACGACCAAATTTTCCAGAGGAAGCATTGTCGTGAAAAAAATCTACACACCAGCTCGAAAAAAAATGCTGTGAGTTCAGCAAATTACAACGTTGAATTTTTCATATAATATATATATGAAAGTCTTTCGATATACAATCAATAATATTGAAATTTCAGGACATACAGTCTGAAAGTGTAGAACTTATTGCAGTAACAATATTTACTTTGATACCGGAAACATCAGAATCCATTTATAACAAAGAATAAAAAACGTCGTTCACTAAAATTTTTATATTTCATGAAAAAATCCAAATTATTGAATCTGCCTTAGATCCAGAGTTTACTACACTCGCAATATTGGCTACTATTACCTCGGAATATAAACTACAACTGTCATTATAATCTATAATGAAAATATCTAATTTATATACAAAACTCAAAATAATTCAATTAACTCTATGATTCATTAATCATTTATGGAGAAGTTTATGAACCTTCTCGAGGAGGGAGTTTCAATCAATGATAATCAGATCACGCTCAACATTAGGTTGAATATATATAATTGAAATAATAACGAAATGAGCTCTAGCTAACTTCAACAATGTTACACAAAAATATAATATGTTGGCATATGCGCGTAGTTCTCAGCAATTTGAAAAGGAAAACAATTTCAGAATACAAATTGAATAGAGAAGTACTAACACAGTCCAAAAAAAACAGTAAGCAACAACCTACTTTCAAAAGATCTATCAGTTGATGTAATAATGCACTCATAGCCTTCTTCACGAAAAACATGAGAATATAATAAATAAACATAAAATGACACAGACATATATAAAATAATTTACAAATCAAATGACGAATATCAGAGGAAACAACAATTCAGAAAAGTTCGATTTAGGTACTACACAGATTTATTTTAAGTGACTCAAAATTTCCATATTTTCAAAACGTGGAACAATCAACGAACTCTAAGGTGTTGAATATTTCTTGTTTTTTTGGGAACTTGAGTTCATTGTCCGTATTTCAAATTGTAATGAGTGGTTGAGTTGTTGGTTATGGATTTTGTTATCTTATAATTGATGAATACAACAAAGATTATTTTTTAATGTAGTTTTAATTTATGGAATTCAATTCCAATCGAAAATATGTATATGTAATATTGTTTAATTTGTGATAAAAGAAGACTCATAATTCAGACTCGTAGTATTTGAATCAACCTTTTTTACGACTTGCATTTTCATATTTAGTAATCAAGCCTTTCAGATATTTACTTCCCCATAAATATTACTTGATTCACTTATAACAAATGATTAAATTTTCGTTGAATAAAAAGAATAATCACAGTTATTTCAACTCAAATCAATGTTAAATACAGAAAAGTGTCCCAGTTATTTTTCCAAGCGGAGTATATGGAAATTCAACATTACTTCGATAAAGTGTAAGGATAAATCAACTGAACACCGAATGGAAACAGCTGGTACATAACTAATTTGCAACTGAAATCATTAACGGAAAATATTTCGATTATCAATCAAATCGCAATATTTTATAGCAATTATCTGGTTTTGATATAAGAGGTATAATCTATGAGTAATAATGGTACATCAGAAGCATGAACATGGTACAAATTTCAATGGTAGGGAATCCGCATTTCCTTATCGCTACAATTCGTAGTAAATAATTTTATTGAAAAAGGAAAGTGTACTTCAAAAGTCTACAATATCCTTTGAACCACTTTGGTTCTGACCAAACTCACGAGAACAGAAAACAAGAAAACAAATACAATTTCCACCTAATCGTAAACGAATTAACATTTCCAATAATTGAAAATAACTACAAACATTCCTTCATTAAGAGAAGAAAATTCCACTGCTTGAAGATGTTTCCTGATAAAACAATTGTATCATTGAAAACATTGTGAGTCAGACATTATTTTGATTCACCATCTCATTAGTGTTAGAAAAAGGAATGACCAATGACAGTGAAAATAGACAGAAAGTTAATGTTACGGAGGTTTCGCTTATTTCTTGGTGGAACTTTATATTAAAAACTATAAAATTAAAAATTAACACACTTGACTTAAGTTTCACTGAATATATTGAAAACTCTACACATGTTTCGGGTGGTCAACCCATTATTAAGAGTACACAATATTACTGAATTTCAGAATGTACATATTACACGTATATATCCTAAACAACAGAATTAATCACTGGTTTCACGGAAAACTCTACCTGGTCATTGCGAATAGCTAAATTCTTCTTTTTGGCTATCAAAATTTCCAAGACTTCAAGGGTAACTAATCTTTTGCCCTTACTAACTGAGTGTGCTGTTTCGGTCTTCCTGGAATTCAAGAGATGATTATGTTCAATGAAATGTTCAGAAAAATCCATTTTAGGTTTATTCAACAGTATTGATCTTCCATGTTCATCGATTCTTTTTGTATAGAACGTCCCGTTTGACCTATGTAAAAACTATCACATTCACTGCAAAATATTTTATAAACGCCACTTCTCAAAAATAAGTGAAGTTTTTCCTTGTTATTTACCAACAATGAACCCAAATTCTTGTTGACATTAGTTTTTGACACAACTCAAGTTGTCAGTCGCAAAAAATAAGAATGATTGCCTTTCATTCATTAGTTCATAGATTACTTTCGCTTCCGTTGTCTACTGATAATTCTAGAAAAGAAGTTTGTATAATAAGTAAAATTGCTATTAACAATGGGTATACACCATTCTTTATTCATAAACTAATCAAAAATGAACAGAGAAAGATACTATTACAAGGAATTTTGCCTGTTCACTTAGAAAAACAACAAAAAATTATTCATTAAATTAAATATATACCTACCTAACTTGAGCAATAAAATTCGTAGAAGATTATATAAAAATAACGTGAATACAATATGCGCCAACAAAAAGGATTTCGGTTCATTTTTAGTAAATAACAACTTGACAAACTTGACTACTTGTCGAGAAGTGGCGTTTACGAAATATTTTGCAGTGAATGTGATAGTTTTTACATACATAGATCAAACCTGACGTTCTATACAAAAAGAATCAATGAACATAGAAGATCAATATAGTTGAATAAACCTAATACGGTTTTTATGAACACTGCATTAAACATAATCTTCTCTTGGGTCCCAGGAAGACCGAAACAGTACACTGAGTTAGTAAGGGCAAAATATTAGGTACCCTTAAAATCTTAGAAATTTTGATAGCCTAAAAGAAGAATTTACCTATTTGTGATGACCAGGTAGATTTCTTAGTAAAATCAGTGTTAAATTCTGTGGTTGAGGATATATAAATGAAAGATGAACATTTTGAAATCCAGTAATATTTTATACTCTTGATAATAGGTTAACCACCCGTAACATATGTAGTGTTTTTAATATATTCAGTGAAACTTAAGTCAAGGGTGTTAATTTTTAATTTTATAGTTTTTAGACAGAAAGTATTGAAAATCAATTGTCGTAACTTCAACAATAAGATTCGAAATCTGAGTAGAGGTCTAATACCTCGAATACACATAAAGATATTGGTATTCCAGTTCCTAATCATGAGCAATCGCTGTCACTAAGTTTATCTGTGGAAATAAAAAAGAGAATAAATATAAGTTAGAAACTATCAAGACTCAACAAATACAAATTTCCTTATCAACACTCATTTTGCTTGCAAATTTCCTGAGATTCAATGAACTCAAGCGTAATCACGATTATACAGAATTATTACAGCGTTAATCGCATTGTATCACACGGTGTAATCCCAAACTCAAGATATGGTAATTCGCCTGTTAAATTCCTCCCTTTAAACTAATCAGAAATTCAATTAAGTGCACGTATATCCATTCGTATAACGAAACAGCCTTAAAATGAATTCATTCTCTCATAACACCTACGCGTAATCCGGGATACTTCCGGGGAGGTCATAAGTACACTTTTCATTACGAAAGGACAGCTCAGACATTCGCAATCCGGGTAGCAAACTATTCGGGAGAAAACTTCACGAAGCGTATAATTGTTAGCTAGCTACTTTAATCTCAACTAAAGTTCTGAGGAATTGTAGAGTATTAGCTGCCCACCTTTTTCAATGGCCTCTCGACAAAGTTAGGATGAAATTCAGTCGGAAAATCTCTCATCTTATGTTATGAAATTGATCATTTTCGCGGATCCCGACTGCTACCGATAAGTAAATAACTCAAAGAAATGGGAAAAATTCACTTTGTGAGATAAAACTTCAAAATTTACAATAGGCTTTAAGATAAACCTGAGATAAAACATATTTTATTTCTTTAATAATTATACTTCGTATCATGAAAATCAATTCATAAAATTCATAGCTCACTTGGAACGTTCAAAAACATTATTGCATTTCGATACAGAATTATCTTCAGAAAACATTGAAACACAGATAACCAAGTGGTCTTATCCATTTTTCCATATGAAAAGGCGGACCCAATGCTCAAAAAAAAGACAAACATATTTTGGAAAATCTTGGAAGTAGTCACTGTTATATGAAGTGTAATTCGGCAGAAAAGGTGTAAATTGTGATTTTTAATGAGAGATTAGTTGTTGATTAAATTGAATGCTTCATATATAGAATAAAGATAATATTCTCATAAGATTCAGTAGCTTCTTGATTCAACTTTTCCTACAGGGATCTTGCTTCGGCATTCTCGTTCTATCGTACTACTTCTGGAAGAGTTTGTTTTCAATTTTTAATATAATATTGAAGTTGCGTTTTCGTCCACATCATACAAGCAACACATAATTTCAAACTAACTTACTGAAAAAGCTCTTTTTACCTTATTACTCGTATATACGTATATCTTCTTGAGATATTTCTTCAACATCGATGTATTTTCCTCTAGTGCCTCATTTTAATGACGACGTCTGTAATAGATTGACAATCCATTTTATTTTCGATATGTGAATAGTGACTTTTTGTCATTGAAAAAAAGTAATCATAAAATTAGCATAATACATAAAATTCATTTGTTAAAACATACACGTAAGTGGCATTTGAGATCAGTGCATTAGAAATGACCGTTTCGTAGATAAAATCGAACAGAAATATCAGATTCCTTGAAAAGAGCCAAATAGTCGATTTGATGAGATCTATTTGAATCAGATCAGAATTAGAAAAAGGTTTTCAAATCTCTAACAAAATTACGGATTCTAAAATTTCCGGTGCACTTTTTACTATGATGAATACGATGAGTTTAAGACCATTCCAAATATGTTATGTCATATCAAATATTATAAATATACAATGTATTAGTTGAAGTATAGTACTAAACTCAACAACTTGTACTTATAGTGATCACGATAAATATTTTGTTGTCATGATCTGCGGCAAGAAGCTTTAATGAATATATGAATCGTATAATGGTTCTTCTCTGTTTCTCAACATTGTCATGATATTGATCTAGTTGGTTGCTCATTACATTAAATCATTCAACATTCTTTAACTTTGCTTCAACAATGAGAACTACTTGTACAAACGATAATTAATGATAACTCAAAATATCGAGCATGTGTTATATACGATTTTAAGTTCTAAGTGTGTAATTTCGCAATGAAAGGGAAAGGAACTGAACCCCCTAGAAGTTCACAGAGTTGTTGAAACAAATCTCAAACTTGAACTATTTACAAAAAGTTCAAATAAATTATTTCATAACCATAAATAGACGCCCTTTTCATCTTTCAAATTAAATTCACAGTCGAAAAAGCATGAAAAATATATGGTTAATAATAATAATGATGAGTTTATTATAATTACCTTACATACATGATTTCAAATGGCAGTATAGTCAGGCTAATCTTCCACTTTAAAAATTAAAAAAATCAACACTATAGAAATTAATCCAAAAATTAAAACACAATAAAATACTCAACTTAACCTATCTAAAAGTGAACTAATACTCTCCTCTCTGATGATTGTACAGTTTCTTCACGAAACTTCAGTTACTTCCTAAACAAATTTTATCACTGGATTAGGTATATAAACTTCACACAAAAAGGCAAAACGATTTTCTCAGCGAAAGTCTTTTTGTTGTTGCGAGATGTAAAATAAAATCAAATATGTGATAGATACTGAAATGCCTCTGTCTTTATCACCATTTTTCAATGTGAAACACATAGCTGCCTCATCAATTTAAATGACGAAAACTTATATATTCTACTAGATTCCAATTCTCTAAAAACTTAATTTGGATATTGCGTCTTCAGATGCAGACGTCTGCCAATTCTACCAATAGTACAATATTGAATATCGTTTTGGCTTATCAAAATCAGACACTTATACAGAATAGCGCACTGTAGGCAAAATTCAAGGAATGATGCGCATGCAGATGCAAAACCAACGAACCCTTCACTTGGCGCTTAACATTACAACGCCGAGGATATAATCGCTAACGTGGAAAAAGGTGGTTATCAGGGTGGAAAATTACCGCGAGAAAAGCCATTAATATAATTGAAAATTTTTCATCTAATATTGGAGGAGTCTTATCCAAATGAAGCAGAAGTGAATTATGTTGGTTGAAGACTACCACCCTCCCTACAAATAGAGCATAGTCGCACCATATTCTTGGAAATTCTCTCATAACTTCACTAGGTTCAATACGTCATTTGAGAACTCTCCTTAAACCAATGCTGGAAATAGAAAAGAGATGATAGATGCCCAACATTATAATTGGTTGAAATGTCAATTTCTGAATCAAGAAAGAATGATAACCGTCCCATTAACACTTCAATAATGACACTCATTCAACAAGAACTATACAAAAACCTATGTACATGTTAAGCAAATTGAAACATTTTTATTCAGCGTATGTCAAGATAATTTTAAATCAAATATAGTTTTTGAACTACCCTGATATACCCTAGTACTACACCTCAAGAAACATATTAATTACCTGAATCAATTAAGTCAAATGAAAATACAGCCCGCTAGATATAAAATCGACTCATAATTTACTGAACCAGATTTAGAAACATTAGAGGTTACTTCAATTCTCAATTTTCACTATAAAAATAATTCATTTGTTATATATATATATATATATATATATATATATATATATATATATATATATATATATATATATATATATATATAATAACATAATGTTTTTAGCAATAACAGGTTATTTTCAAACTTTATTTTCGTTGACGTTTCGCTGTATGAATGAGATTGAATTCTCGCTTGAAACATAAAACAATGGTAAAACATAATTGAATATTGAAATAAATTAAACTCTTGGCTTAATGTTTCACGATTTATTTAACAATATGTATAGTCAACATGTTTCGAGCGTTAGCTCATTTTCAAGAGTCAAGTCTTGAAAATGAGCTAACGCTCGAAACATGTTGACTATACATATAGTCCAAAATAGAGATATTTTTTCAATAGATAGATATTTTGAGCATTTGTTATAATTTTGACCTCTCTAGTTTTTTTATGTTAGACACGATAAAATGTGGAATATTTCACCATTTCAAATGAGTAAAGTATGTTCGTTTAATTGAGTTGTAATATTTCCATTGTTGAAATTTCAGAGAATTTATTTATTTTAACTCAAATGAAATCGACCTCACTTATAATACCGATTCTACATCTAAAACATTAAGAGGAACATAAACATAATACGAATTTTTGATTATGTGCATACAGAGTGCTTTAGTAATTGTTCACAATTTTGAATTACAAACCCGGAAAATAAGCACTTGATTGACATACAACTATAAAGATGATAGCTAAAGTAGTAAATGCCAATTCAGTAATATTTTAATCGTTCAATAATTCACTACTAAAAGATGAAAGTAACTATTTTTTGTGCTCTAAGTACTTAAATATTTTTCTTTGAGTTCAAAATATGAGAAGGTAAGTTATCTGAGCGAAAATTTGAAGGATACATTTCGATTTGTTTTTGTGAGCTCTTTCTAAATATGCAAAAAAATTTTCAAAATCTCAATAAACAGGGTGTTGTTTTAGGGTCTCGAATATTTTTCATAATCATGTTAAGTTAAGTTTTTGTGATTACTAAATGGCAAAAAATAAACGGGTATGTATGGCAGCAATGATTGCAAGGAGAAAATAGTAATTCTGGAACTGCCTCGGTGACCTTTATTCGCCTTTCAGGTTTTCGCGTTTACCAATGAAACGTCCTGTATATATGAATAAGAATGAATTAAAGTCCTTTCATTTTTTGAAAGATAATGTTACTTTCACGACGTTTTACCAGAATCTCATGCGACATTTTCAAATGATGCTATAACAAATTATGTTATAATTATTGATCTTAAGACAACGTTGTGTGGTGAATGAATGAAATACAAGTATGTATATCTGAAATATATTTATACTTATCTGATAATAATAATAATAATAATAATAATAATAACCTTTATTCATCCTTTCAGACAAAAACACTTGTATAGGACACGTTTCAAGAATACACAAAAACAAGTAATCGAAGTAATAGCAATGAAAATATATGAAACATAAAATAAATATACCAAATAAAAGAAAAGAACAAGAGAAGCAAAGGAACATTAAATAACCAGTTATATGCTAATTCATATTGAAATCAAAAAATTCTTCCTTATTATAAAAACACTTCACGTTGAGCAGCATTTTAATTTCCCTCTTAAATTTACTGTATTCCAAAGACTTCAATCTATCGGGCAGATGATTAAAAAATTTAATACCATTATACATAGGTGACCGCTCGAATATAGAAGTTCGATGTTTTGGAATACATAATGTTTCTTTGTGTCTTGTGTCATACTCATGAAACTCCGAACACTTTAGTGACACATTTCTACGAGTGTACAACAGACAGCCAAAAATATAAATACATGGAAAACACATTATTTTGTTCTTAATAAAAGAGGGTCTACAGGTCTCCCCAGGTTTCAAGTTAAAAATCAATCGGATTATCTTCTTCTGGACGACAAACACCGAATTACTGAATGAGGAGTCACCCCAAAGTACGACGCTGTAGTTGAGGTGACTGTGCACCAGTGAATAATAGGCATTCATTAAGGAATCATGTGGTAATATAAGTTTTATACGTCTCAAAGCGAAAAATGCACTACTAAGTCTCCTACAGACATAATCAGCATGATCTTTCCAATTCAAATTCTTGTGAATATGTATCCCAAGAAACTTGATATATTGCGAAGATTTCAACTCAGCGAACTGGAGATCTAGGGTTAGCTGGGGATCAGAATCCCTAGTCTGAAAGTAGACGAGCTCAGTCTTGTTTGAATTCAATATAAGGGAGTTACTGGAACACCAGTCGGTGAAGTATCCGACTAGTAGTTCACAACCTGCCCTAAGTTCACTAAAGGTTTGTGCAGAAACTATAAATGAAGTATCATCCGCAAACAATAGAATCTTTACACCCAGAAAACCAAAAACATGGCTCTCGATATAGTCGGGTAAATCATTAATGAAAATAATGAATAATAGCGGTCCCAGGACTGAACCCTGGGGCACCCCTATTTCTGCAGGATACCTTCTTGAGCTATGTTGCCCCACTCGCGCAATTAACCATCTGCTGGTCAGAAAACTTTCAATCCATTGGAGGAAAACGCCCCTGAAACCAAGATTGAACAACTTATTCAGTATAAAGTTGAAGCTTAAGCAGTCGAATGCACGAGATAAGTCGAAAAATAACCCGGCCACAAAAATTCCATCATCTAAACAACTATACACAAAGCTAACCATTTCAGTTGCCGCAGACTCCGTAGATCTACCAAACCGAAAGCCGTGCTGACAACTTGTTATAAATGAAAATTTGTCCAAATATTTCAACATTCTGTCATAAACCAATTTCTCCATAACTTTAGATAAAGAACTTAACAATGAAATTGGTCTATAATTATTAACGTCATCTAAAGCATTTTTCTTATGGACTGGTATGGCCACCGCTGTTTTGAGTATGGAGGGAAATCTGCCTGAAGAGACCGAGACATTAATCAAAAATGCAAGATGATCTGATATATGAGGAGCCAAAATCTTCAAGACCTTCATCGGAATCATATCCAGGCCACTAGAGTGTTTATTTTTTAATTTCTTTATGGTTGAAACAATCTCGGCAGTCTCGACTGGAAAGAAGAAGAAATTGTTATTGGTCAATGACATAGTTGTACATGATCGAGATTGACTCATACCGAAATGCTTCTCAACACTGATTATATTTATTGTGGAGAGATAATATGAAAGTCTGAAATAAACCTTGTTGAATTTAATAAGTCTAATTATTCAACCTCTCTATATTCCCCAGTACACTAGTTGTTACTGATATTCTGTAAGAGCGATCGCAGGAAATCTGGGAACATACTGATATATCCCAAGTTATGAGATCGGTCCCAATTGTAGCTTCGGCGTCATTCCCTGGCGACCCCATCTCGAACTTACGTAACCATACTTTTGCTAATGAAATTAAACTGAGCATGTTTTTCCGGAAATCTCTCATCCTCTTCTCTCGTGCTCTGAATCATATGCTTGAAATAATTCAATCAAGGAAACTATCGGAATCCTGAGGCTAATGAACGTCTCCACTGAATTTTTCGATTGGTTATAAGTTGATAATAAATATTCAATTTGAAACAAATATATTTTAATTGAGAATAAAATGAATTATTCATTCACTCGTTCATTGGTAGGGACAATTTTTTTTCCGAACATGTATATTCCAACAATATAAATGAGTCTAATTGAAAATAATTAGATTACTGCAGTAATTTAATCATTCATCATTTCAATGGAGTATTTCACCAATTTTTCAAAATTCTTCTTTATAAAATGAATGGAAAACCTCTGATTTTACGTAATCATTTGGTTAGATATGATACTAAACATCATCGGACATTACCTCAGTTTCAATTCACAACACCACATTTCACAAAAAAAGATTTTTATAATGTGATAAGGAGACAAAACAATGAAGTTTAATCAGTCCAACTCTCTGCAAGATGCAATCAATAATCCAAAGCAAGTACTATATCAAAACTAATAACTGAAAAAATGAATATATATTTTTCGAACAAAGGTATGAAAACACCAAACACAGGAAATAAATAATAGCGGCACTGTTTATATAAACAAAGATCAAAATAATAACCACTATTTGACCATACCATTGTGAACCTATTTGAAAACTTGGAGAAGCTGTTTAACGAATGTCATATAACACTGTGAGCTAGGGCAAGTAATTCGGAGCAATCAAGTTTCAACAAATTGAAATCAACATACCTGGTGCTGGAAAGAAACACGCTATACATCAGAAATCATCTGACCGTCTGTATATCTCGAATAAAACAGACTATTCAGTACATGAAAATCAGATTGTGTGGACACAGATATGATCGTGGTGAAGAAACTCGGATACCATTGAAGACAAAAAAATATCAAGTGCCAAAGTGAAATATATAAATCTTAAGAACATTTTTAACATAAAGAAACAATTGAAATTATAATAGATATTTCAGTGCCTGACGGAAAACTAAACCTGCGTGTCTGTGAAAACAATGCAAAAATGTTGCCTTAATTTTTCGCCGAGATTTCTCTGAATATTTTCAGATCATTCCAAAATTTCTGTAATCATGCGAAAATTCTTAATGTGGTTGTTAGGTAAAGTTTGGGGTTAGGTTAGAAATGTGAAGGAAATCACCACTGTTATTCTTCCACGTAAACTCCTTG
This sequence comes from Henosepilachna vigintioctopunctata, assembly GCA_030704895.1. NCBI lineage: Eukaryota > Metazoa > Arthropoda > Insecta > Coleoptera > Coccinellidae > Henosepilachna > Henosepilachna vigintioctopunctata. The sequence continues at coordinate 440,102 of JARQZJ010000102.1, forward strand.
ACTTGAGAGAATCCTTTTTTGTTATTTTTTTCGTCATCTCCAGATTTGTACGCCTGAAACAATTATTTGTACAATGCTTTCAGGTGTTAGCTATACCGATTTTTCCTACTTTTGTTTCTACTTTCTCCAGCATTCATCTTCTTTCATAATTATAATATATATATATATATATATATATATATATATATATATATATATATATATATATATATATATATATATATATATATATATATATATATATATATATATATATATATATATATTTATATTCAGTGTTTAATTGAGATTTCGAAAATGTTTATTATCTTCTTCAGGGGTAAAATTGTACAGTTTAACAAAGCACTATTGAAAATTTTTCTTACAATTACTGTGGAGTTAGTCCGAAAAGACATTTGTTTCTTGAATTTTAAAAATAAGTACGAGTATTCCCAAAAGCATTGGGTTCGGATATTATTGCATTTTACGTGTTTAGTAGTTGAAGGAAGCAACGACACTGACTGTATTTCTCCATTGCCCTTTCAAAGTGTATTGTTTCTAGATGTGTTTTCAAACGCCCCTGGTGTTTCTCAAACTGCATAACGTTGGCCAAAGATTTATCAGTAACGAAAATAAAATGAATTTATTTTACGTATTTGGAGTGTATTTTTCGGTAAATGGGATATCATTATATCGATAAATAGGATATCAAAATAAATTCATTCTCTTTTCGTTACTGATAAAACTTCAGCCAACGTTATGCAGTTCAAGAAACGCCTGGGGCGTTTGAAAACACACCTGAAAACAATATACTTGAGAACAATTGAGAAATAGAGTCAGTGTCGTTGCTTCCTTCAACTACTTAACACGTAAAATGCAATAATATCCGAACCTCATGCTTTTGGAAATTCTCGTACTTGTTTTTAAATTTCAAGAAACAAATGTCCTTTCAGACTAACTTCACAGTAATAGTGAGAAAAATTTTCCATAGCACTTTGTTATATAAACTGTTAATAATGTACAGCCCTGAAGAAGAAAAGAAACATTTTCGAAAGCTGGGAAAATACTGAAGAGGTAACTGATTTTCCTCTCCTGGACTGGAATCCCAATTAAAAACTGAAAATACATATCTACAGTCGTGAATCATTCAACTATATATTGTATAGGTATATATAAAAACTCAGACTAATGTCTGAGTTTTTGGAGGAACCACCACAGAAACGTACACATTCTAAGAAAATACGCATAATTACAACGGATGTTAAATCAGATGACAAGTAGAGAACATTCATAATGAAACAATAATTAGAGAATTTTCTCATATATTATTACGCATTAATATCAAAAATACGCATGAAGGGTTCCGAAGTACTACTTCTTTATCAAATGCTGAATAAACCTTCAACCTTCTTGTTGTTAATTCAGCATTTGATAAAGAAGGAGTACTTCGAAATGCGTTATGCGTATTTTTGGTAATATATGAGAAAATTCGAAATATTGTTTCATTATGGATATTAATTTTCTCCAAGTATCGGACTCATCAATCATCAGAGAACATTTCATTGAAGATCTGAAAAAATAAGAAATTGCATTTGAAAATTGAATTGTTATCCAATTTACCTTGAAAAACAAGATGACAATAACATCTAAACAGTCTAAAATAGTAGTCATCTAAATTATAATATTCTGCTGTGGGGCTGCTCTACAGAAATAAATAGGGTGTTTATTACACAGAAGCGAATACTTCGATTAATATTCAATATTAATCAGCGAACATCTTGTAAACCTATCTTCATTGATAATTACATACTCACCTTACCGTGTTTATATATTTATAGATGTGTGTTATATGTTAAAGAAAATGAAGATAGGTTTATTAAATTGAATAGTAATCATGAGTATTCAACAAGGAACAGGGATGTGCTACTTATTCATATGCATAAAACAGCTAAATTCGAGCACTCTCTCTATTGTCAGAGCATTAAAATTTTCAACCATTTACCATAGTATTTGAAAGTACTGAAAGCTTATTTGTTCAAGAGGAGAGTTGAATCTCTGCTCTTAACAAAGGCATACTATAGTGTGTCAGAGTACTTCGATGATTCGGATGTAGGCAATAATGTATGAAAAAATTTTTTGTATCATATGTTTGTATATTTCTTCAACACAAATGTTCTCCACCATGTGAAATTGTCTCAAATGTTTAATATCTCTGAGGAAATTTTTTTTCTTTTCTTTTCAATCAAAGTTGTATATTATTGTAAATATGAATTCAACCAAGATTTTTGTTTGAACCAATACTTTTGCTCGAGGGCTGAATGGAAGATCAGACTCCAAACTGAATTCGGTCCTTTTGAGAGCATTTCTCTTAGTTGCAATTATTGTATCGATTGAAATGAATGTAATTTCACAATGTAAGGAATGTTTCTCAATAAATTTATATTATTAAAAAAATATATATTGAAAAAAATTACAAAACTTGAATTTTCGAAAAAAATTCCATTGCACTGAGCTCACCTGTTCGTCCCAATTAACCAGCTAGAAAATATACCATCCAATAAAATCGAATGCCAATGAAAAATAAGAGAAGCAGAATTTTGTAAATTTCCAAACTAGCTTATGTCCTGAACTAAATTAACTGGGTAGGAAATTGACTGTCAAACAAAATACAACCAACTCTCATTATACCTGCCAAATCGAGTAATTCGTTCAATCTCCCCTTTATGCGTGATTTTATCGACATCCATTCAACCAACTATTTGCAGTACTTTGTCTAGAACAATCACATTGTTTGGATCTAACCGAATTCGTGCAATAAAGAGGAAGCCTGCCACAACGCAAACCACCCATCAGATGAATATTCCGTAATTTTGGACACCATCAAATTGTAACTTTCAATATACGCTATTGTGTAACTGAGAGAATCAAATTGTTGTGGAACACTGTGATGAATTGTGGTTTTCATTATGGGTTCATGTGCGTAGAAAATAGCAAAGGGTAAGTTTGACTAATGCCTCACTAAAACATATCTTTTCATAAATTCAATGGACGATGAATCTACTCTGTGATAGTTCATAATTAAATGAGAGGTAATAATAAAAACTTGTCTAAAAATCACTGACTGAACAATTCTTTATTCGACTAGTTTCGCCTTTTACAGCTTTTATTCTTGATAATGCTGTAAAAGGCGAAACTAGTCGAATAAAGAATTGTTCAGTCAGTGATTTTTAGACAAGTTTTTATTATTACCTCTCATTTACATATCTTTTCAACTTAGTGAAATGAACCACACTGAAAAATATACTACTGTTTCATAGTTTTTAATTAAATTTTCGAATTCAAAACTTATGTTCATTCATACAAAACAGAATTTCATCAGAATATTCTTGTACAGGTAACAATAACAGTCACACTGGGTTGCGAAGAGATTAATGTAAAAACTAATATGATATAAGAAATGAGTAGTACAATAACTCCTCCAACTTCATTGAACCGATCTACCACACACTTTTCAAGTTTAAACTCATATAATGATGAAGCACTACATAACATTAGTTCACTCCTTTGTTCTCTGAATATTAATATTCTCTCAAATTTTAATATTATTCTGTTTTCACGAATATTCATCCTGATTTGAAGACAAAAGTTCAATTTCGTTTGAGAATGAGATCACTATAACATATAAGCACTTTCTACCACACCATATTGCCAAACTTCATCATCTGAACAAAAATATTCATTCATTTTCCTTACCAATCTTACCATTAACTACGCCTATGTTTGAGTCAGTATAGCTCTGTCATATATTTCTCGTGAGTTAAGGAACTATATTTCTCATATACTCTCTGACAAATGTTTTCACACATAGCATTAGATATATATATTATATATATATATATATATATATATATATATATATATATATATATATATATATATATATATATAGGAAATGAAATGAAGTTTTTTTACTTATGGCACTGAATGAATTAATTGAGAAAATGATTACTAGAACATTCATTCGAAAAATTCAAATTGATCAAAGGAATGTTATAGAAGAGCTAGATATGTGAATGATGTGATACCTCCATTATCATTCAAGGGATAAATGTTAGAGAAATATTGAAATCGATGCCACACCTAATAGACGTGTTTGGCTTTACAAGGAACTCGTCAGTCGCACCACTTCCGCCAAAGTTAGGTAACAATTTTAATCTCCAAGCATCTTCTTATGACTCCAAGTAGAATACCGTCAAGTAATAAATACTTCACTATTTCACCTATAGGAATCAATAGAACACATCCCTGAGATCACAGACACACCAAGCATCGAACGTGTAAACTTCTTCTTTACCAGTAGGTATCTACTAAATTGCAAAATATCAAATGATGATATTTGTCTATTCGACAAATATCATCACATGATATTTTCAAATGTCAATATGTTGCGTTAGTAGTACGCTCGCGATTATTATTATTATTTATTATTATACTAACGCACGTATTGTCATTTGAAAACATCATATGATGATATTTGGCAAATAGACGTTTCAATTTAGTAGATTCCTATGGTTATAGAAAAAATATGAACTTTTCCTTGCTCGGACGAATTAATTTCAGAGAAATCGTAATAAATCAGCAGAATGGAGTTTTAAAAAACTGTTTCCTGTTTTCAAATGATAAATTTATGAGTACAATTCATGAAACTTGAGGATACGTATGGTACTTCGGTAAATGCATATGATAATATATATTGAGAATTTATGAATAATAGTTCAAATGTCAAATATGAAATGAACTAGTTCAGATGCCTTCATATATCATAATACATCTACATGTACATAATTTTAAATCATATTTTGCTAGGTTCAGTGTATATCACGCATGTCTATGGCTAACATGGTTTTTAGTGATAAACCATAATTCATTTTCCGCTCTGATTATCAATTTTCATTTTACCAAAGTTTCTCTATATTGATGAAAATGCCATGTGTGTGAGAAATGGCTAGCTTTTTGAAATGTTTCGACCTTGTGATGGGTTGAATTGTAAATTAACGTGAAGGAGGTCTTTTGATTGAGGAAATTCACTGAACACTCTTACGATCTTGTGCATATTTATATGGTGTTCCAGAGAGAAAGATTCCTCAATGCCAGAACATCACAATACAATGATTTACATAACATATTAGGATTGTAGCGCCAAAAACAAACTTTAGTTTTTCGAACCATTTGAGGTACTATTTTCTTCACAATGTCATACATCAGTGTGTCAATACAGTGTGTCTGATGTAGGGAGATAATTCAATGAAAGGACAAACACAAACATGTAATTCTGAGTGACAGCCTCGTTGATCATGTGCGTTCTTATCAGAGGAAATATAAATACACAGCCTCATATTCGATACATCGTGGAAATACATGTCATACCAAACATGAAAAAAAACATATCTCAAACGATATGTTCGAACAGTTTTATTTCTTCCAAGATTGTTTGTTCCAATTCCTGTTAAACAGCTTGTTGAGTATGAATTTGTGTCCAATATATTTTTGTAGAGACAACGTGAAAAATCAAGAAATAAATGTACTCATTTTTACTTATTTTCATATAACTGATGGAAGGCATTGAATAAGAGCATTTTATGTTGAATATTGAAATCGAAATAGATATATAAATGTTCATATTTCTTGTTATTCGAAATAGTTTTGTCGTATTTTTTTTTCCGTTTATTATACCATGCTAGCAAGCGTAACGTAGGTACACATTCAAAATAGGTATGTATATAGGAACTATATCAAACGAAATATTACTTTCACTACCTAAATTTCATTATAGGGAAATATAGTACTGAAACTGTAATTTCGCTAATATTAATACAACCCGTACGAATTATATTTGTGACTAACCAAAGATATCGATAATTTATGCAAGTGAGTTTTGGCAATTTTAAAGAGTTGATTCTATAATGATGTTCAAGAATTCATGGTTTCTTTTCAAAGAAAATAAATCATGAATCAATATCGACAACAATGAAAACAATACTAATTGAAGTGTTAATCTTTATAATTCTCAATAATAACTTTCATTTTAGTTAGTTTCTAAGTCTTTGTATAAAATGGCGAAAGCGCACTTGACAATCTGCTTCTGTAATAATTTACTTCCTAGGAATATGGTGAATTTTTCGTGGCAATACAGTTGAAATTTTCTTTTCTGGCCTAACCAACAAATCATAATAAAACAAGGAGAAAGTAAAATGTAGTACTCAGTGGTAATTTGAAAGAGGTAAAATTCTGCGTTTATGTAGTTATAGTCTAAACTGCTCATAATGAAAATGCAAAACAAGGGTGTCAAAAGCTCAACACGTGGCGAAATTTATAACGATGCACTTTTCAAACTCAGCAACTTTCTTAAAATTTTTTTGGTTCATTTATCTTCGTGCCATCACAAATTGGAGAATCAAATATCCAATTCTTCCATTATTTCGAATGAGCGAAATGAGACCAGAATCATCCAAACGACTCTCATGATTGCAACAGCAATATTTCATATCAGATGACACTATGTAAATACTATGTGAAACATATCCAGTTCGTCCTTATCAGTCAGAAAATCACCCCAAATGTAAATTTACGGTTTCATCTTTCGGAAAATTGGAAATTGATCGCACGATAGCTTACTCCATTCGTAGGAATACGGTCTTGGTCAAGCAATAAATTTCAATCAAGTTGCAGTCGATGGACCGTACCGCATTCTGTGTGCCAAACTTGCGAATTTGCGACGGTGGCGCCGCGATCGGACGTTTGGAAAATTGGCGTGTTATATTTATTGCACGATGCAAATCCGAGATCAGGGCAAGTGCAACAGCATTTTCGTTAGAAGTAATACATTTGTACTGGTGTTGACCATCTGAATTCGAGTAGTCTCTAATTCGAAATGTGAAAATTGAATAAGCCTTTGCACATGGACCTTTACTTCATTACAAACATAATTACTTCAAGAATATTCATTGAAATATATACATTAATATAATTCCAACAATTTAGCTGTTCGTTTCAGAAAACATATGGAATGAATTCAATAATATATGTACAATCAACTGTTAGTATAATTTCTCAAATTATTTCACTATAATATTATCAAAGTGGTATATATATATATATATATATATATATATATATATATATATATATATATATATATATATATATATATATATATATATATATATATATATATATATATATATATATATATATATATATATATATATATATATATATATATATATATATTGAACTTGCAACAGAACAAATCGTACCTTTCTTAGACACGAGAGTTAATACAATTAATGATGGCAATATAACCCTAGATTGGTACCAAAAACTCACAGCATCAGGACGATTTCTCAATTACTACTCAAACAATCCAAAAAAGCAGAAATATAACATCGTGATAGCAATAAAAAATAGGTAAACACATAAAAGTGATGAAAGGTTTTTTCGAAATAATTTAAAACAGCCATTGAACACGTTCTTCAATAATGGATATCCAAAGCACATCTTGAACAAACTGATTTATAACACAAATTTTCATGATGGGCGAGGAAGTTGAGGACGAATTACACTGAGAAAGTTGATGGGCGAATTACAAACTACAAGAAGATTCTTCACATTAGATAACTTAACACATCAAATCACCTCCCTATTCACGGACATGCGATCATAGACATTAGACAGAATAGCACTATATAACACTGTGACTATGAAGAAAAATTTCGCAAAATCAAGGACCCTACACCCACCCTACTTAACAACATTGTAATGTACAAGTTATCATGCTTGGGATGTGAAGGTATGTATATAGGCCAAACCAACCAATAGCTTGAAGGAAGAATAACAGACCATAAAAGTGACGGCCGTCTCATGAAGAACTTCTGTGCTCTTTTTCAACATCAAAAAAATACAGGACATATGTTTGACTTTGCCAATGTATTATTCTGTTAGCATCTGAAGAAGTCGTTTGTAACGACGAAAGTGTTTGAATTTTGGTTAATATTCAATTATAATGGATTTACATCAAGCAAACGCCAACACTATTAAATATAATATACAACTATATTTGAAAAGAAGAGAAAAAAAAATTACCTCAGAACTATTGAACATTTGAGACAATTTCACATGGTGGGGGACATTTTGGTAAACAAATAAACAAACATATACAAAAAATTGATTCCTACATTATTGCGTACATTCGAATTATCGAAGTACTCTGCCACACTATAGCATGCTTTTGTTAACATCAATGACTTAACTCTCTTCTTAAACAAATGAGCTTTCAGCAATTTCAAATTTGACGGTAAATGGTTGAAGATTTCAATACTATGATAATATTTTTTTATGCTTAGGAATAAGTAGCACATCAATTTGCCTTGTTGAATGAATACTCATGATTACTATTCAATTTAATAAACCTATCTTCATTTTCTTTAACATAGAGTAAACATCTATAAATATATAAACAAGGTAGGGTGAGTATGTAATTATTAATGAAGTATGGTTTACAAGATTTCGTTGATGAGTATTGAATATTAATCGAAGTATACGCTTCTGTGTAATGAACACCCTATTTTTTCTGTTGAGCAGCCCCACAGCAGAATATTATAATTTAAATGGCTATATACAAGACTGTAATACACATTCATAACACAAATTCTAGGTACGATGTTCTCAATTCTAGAGATAAAACATCAATGTGTGTTGTAAAACATCAATTTGTGTGTATTAGAGTATTAGGAATAAAATTCAAAGATATAAGAATTTTTTTCAATATACAAATTTGGTTCGTCCACTTTTTCATTGAATGAATTTCACATAATTTCGGAAAAGAAACGATGAAACTGGAAATCTACCAACGTATACTTTTCTCTTGAAGGTATAAATAACAATGTTTTACGAATGAACCAACAACGAACACCGAAAATAAAGTTACCGCGAACTTATGGCGACACAGCCACAGTAACTTCAGCTAGCATATATTTATATATTTACGAGATATTATCCCTTTACATTTGAGGTCGTTTTTTATATGATGCTACCTAATATGAGCTTCCAGGAGAAGCAAATGGAGCGAATGGACGCCTTAATGTGACAGATAACCGATTTCTACAAAAATATGAAATTCCGGGAAAGCAACGAATGTATATTTCGTCAGTTTATTTTATGAGCAGATTATATCGAGAAGATATGGTAGCGGACATTCTGGTTTCCTATGGCATATTCTGATCGACGTTGAAACTTATTGGAACATTATGTTCACTCTTCAATATTCTCTCTGAAAATTGTTAGCATCAGTGATTTCAATATAAATTTGCTACTTCTGCAGAATCTTATATATATATATATATATATATATATATATATATATATATATATATATATATATATATATATATATATTTATTTAATTAAAAATTTTTAATTAAAAATTAAAATCAATTTTTCAAATGAATGTTCTAGTGTTCATTTCCTCAAATATTTCATTCAGTGTCATAAGCACAAAAAAATTTCATCTCCTATATATATATATATATATATATATATATATATATATATATATATATATATATATATATATATATATATATATATAGTTGAGCACTGTTGCACTTATATTCAACATTTTTATAATAACTGTTGGATGACTTTTGTGTCGTTTCTGTTGGTTTATTGACTTATGTCAGGTGTAGGTTTCCTTATTCTACAAATTGTAACTGATTTATTAACACATTGTCTATATTTTTAGTATTCCTGGAGAAGAACGGAATTCGTTCGAAATATAGAATTGCTGACGGTTAGTCGTTTAAATTAGTTCTGCCCACCTTTTGCCGATAACCCAAAATATTTTGAAAGTCTTATCATTTCGGCAACTATTATCCAGATTCACACTGAGGCCAGTATATTTCTTAATCCAAATATTTCAAATAAAATTCTCAGGCAGCTGTCCAAACACGAATCCAAACAATCAAGTTGTGATATTTTTCTAAACGCACCTAGGTTCTATCTTCAGGCGAAGTTCTGATTTCCCTCTATCGAAGAAACGATATAAACTCTCTCAGGGATTCCAGATTCCTTCTTCGTTTCATATGAAATATTTCAATATTTCGATTGAGAGTCTGATTATTGAGTTACTGAGAAGGCTATATGACATATTTTGTCATACAGCTTTCTTACATATAATTATAAGGCATATTTTTCCTGCTAATTATATATAGATTTTTTCAATTTTTTCAGCAATAACAGGCTTTACAATATCAAAAACTTCATTTGTGTTGACGATTCGTTGTGGATTTCAACTATGTCAAAATGAATCATTTTATAAATTACTATGGCAGCAACGTCAATTGTTATTTGTATGAATCAACTTGACTATTGAAGTATTTGAAAGCCAAAACAAGTAGTATGGCAGTAATGGCCTAAAGAAGAATTTAGCAAGCGGAATATAGCACATTGTATCTTAGTTACTAAGATCGTCATATCCAATGAATGGAGTATCTCTAAAACCACCTCAGATATCCCTATTCTCCCTTTAAGTTCTTCTGTTTGACAATGACACACCATAGTAGGTATGTGTAGATAGGCTTTCATTGATAGAAATATGACAGTTTTTCTATATTGAGCCGTCAATGTATTAATTATGTTACCAAACCTTCTCCTATGGAGTTTTCGGGGATCCAAATTCAATATCACTAGAAACTTGTGCAATGCGTTATCGCTGGAAGTTCGTAGAATAGTAAATTTCCTATTACACAATATAGACAAACCGGCAATGTTAATAACAATAATCTAACTCTGGCACAGTTACGGAAAAGTTTTAGCGTTCAGCTAGTCGCTAACTCATGCAAATGAACATGAAGGCGACGACGAAGAGCATTGGTCGATCAAAGTTTGCAAACTATTTCATCTCTCCGCTAACAAACTTAGCTCAAGTTGAAGGGATGCTGGGTACAGTTACAAGTGTGGTCGTCGATGTTGTGTACCTATATATTAATCAATTTCGGGATGTAATTCAATACTGTCATCGACAGACATATATATATATATATATATATATATATATATATATATATATATATATATATATATATATATATATATATATATATATATAAGAAAATGAACACTAGAACATTCATTTGAAAAATTCAAATTAATCAAGAGAATGTTATAGTAGAGCTAGATATGTGAACGTGTACGATGTGATGTCTCCATTATCCTTCAAGGGATAAATGTTAGAGAAATATTATCTTGAAAAAATGAAATATTCATTTTCTTAAATATTTCATTCAGTGCCATAAACACAAAAAATTTCATTTCCTTATATATATATATATATATATATATATATATATATATATATATATATATATATATATATATATATATATATATATATATATATATATATATATATATAAATATCCAAGTCCAGTCATATATTTGTAATATGCCTTGAGAGATGAACGTGATTGTTCTTTGGAAAAATTGAAATGAAAAATGAACATATGTATTAGAGCCGTACCTGTTAAACGAGCAGGTTCTGATGTGATATAACATTCCTGAGTGTGAGTTTTCGACTTATCAGGAAACCTCCAACTGAATGAACTGAGCAATAGCTCCTTTTCAAACAGAGCCCTGTTTTTTCGAAAAAAAAGCAGTAACGAAACTTCACCAGCACGTCGTTTATATTTACACATTATGCCACCACTGAACTTTCAGAAAATATGAAATTTCATGTCGTATGGTACACAAACACCTGCAATGTCAATAACAATAATCGAACTATTAAACAGTGAGTAATAGTTTCCGTGTTTAGTTCGACGCCAAATTAAGCAAATAAAAGGTGGCCTATACGAGTTACGTTGGGATCAAAGTTGTGGAACAATTTCATTACATTTACAAAGTTGGACGAAGTTAACAGAGTGCTAAATACAATTGCGAGTACAACTCATTGCATCGAAATATTTATCAATTTTTCAGTTTAAACATTCAGTGACGTTTATACAACGACATGGAATTCTTCAAGTTTTGTAGGTTTGTCATTCAATACGCTCAAAGCTAAGAGGTAGTTTTATGTGAATTCCTTATTCTTTATTGGCATTACATTGCTAAATAATGAATATCTAAACTCACTTCAAATATAAATTCGATTTGTATTGCCTATTTGAGTATTTTACGTCTTCGAACTGTATATGACTTTTGATTTCAGTCTAAATCTAGTGTTCTTTGAAAGTGAGCGACGTCTCTGTCTTATATTTCCACACAAAAATTATTCAATGAGAAAAATAACGAAATATATATACAAAAGGATTTTTGCGCCGTTCTCTATAATACAATGAACTTTCCGTATATACATTATCTCATCACATTCGGATGATTCCGAGCAATATGATTACATTACATATTGATGAGTAAAAATCTGACATACTTTACATAATAGGAGTGATTAATATTAGCTATTAAATTGACGACCCTCACTCCTCCGTATTTGCGATATTACGAAGCAACAGCAAGCCTTACGAAACTCTCCAATCATTCGACATGATTGAACAATCGATCTAACGGTTATATTACATGCGTGTTGCAACTTTTTCTCCATTTAATCGATGTTATTAAAATGAGTAAAAATTGAAACATTGCCAGCAATGTCGAAGTATGTGGCAGTGCACAATGGAATGCAAAAATGCGAGCGACCCATTCTTCAACCTGCGCCTCAGGCATACAAGTAACTATGTGAAGGTCAGAAGCTGGATACTCCGTTCCAGGTGACGACGTTCACCAACTACGTCTCTTATACTACGGATGGTACAGCGCCGCATTAGTATGTCCGTCATATTCTGAGAGCAAGCAGTTCATATATAGTTTCCCACAATGCTAAAACATAATATTCCGACATCGATTAGTTAAGAGGGAACCACTCTGGTAATTGTTCCGCGGTCCCATCATTATTCCTTGAAAATTTCGTGAGAATCTTTTCCCACAAAGCTGTGATACCTAAAATATGTAAAATGAAAGAATGAGCAACTCATTTCGACAATTGCAAGTATCTACCAGGAGATAGCAGCTTTGCCATGAAGATACTAGTTGGTCTTCTATTTCCAAAGAGCAGGTTCTTTTAATAAATTTAAAAGTATATCCAGAACTTCTGCCATTTCATTTGTAAAGTTGAAATTGAGTTAGTCTTCCTTGTGGTGGATTCGAAAATCACAGCCACACTCACTACACGTGTACTTCTTTTTCATGTCGAATAAAACCAGTTGTATCTGGACGAACGTCTTCTTCATAAATGGAATGAAAGAACAGTATCTTTTTGAATCAATTTTGATGAAAAAAACAACGGTCGATAAATGAGAGAAGCAAGTTGATATTATTTTTGGAATAAATTCAACATGCAAACTCAATTTTTCATATAAAATGGTCCTGAAGTCTAGTCAACATATTGACGTATTGGAGAGAGTTAAATTATGTTACATACCTGAAACTCAATAGCGAAATCAAAATTAGAAACAACAACTTTGAAATCAGATTATCCGCCAAATTGTATACCGAAATCTTCCATTTATGGGTCATACTCTGCAGAGTTCCTCTACAATATTATCAAACTACTAGAAATAAAAGTATTCACGTTCGATTCAATCCAATCATTATAGATATTATTCGCTAAAAAGTTGAAGCATTTTCAAAATCTTCCGAATGACTTAATCACTTAATTTTTGGTAATCTTATGTGGCATGCTTTCGCTTAATATCGTTCTCTTTTCTCCATTCATAAAAAATCCTTTGAAGAGTTAGAATAAAGTAACGAATAAAAATGAATTGCACATTGACGTGATAACAAAATATTTCAGTCCAACTCTGTTAAATGCAGAACACTCAATTTTGTGCCCCTACATCATTCGTCCTTTGGAATCTCGTTTTACTGTTTTCATATTTTTAGAATTATTATTATCGTGAAGTTATTCAAACTGGAGGCAATAGAATTATCGCCTTTTATCGCCGAAAGATTTCTTCATCTCAATAAAAAAAAATATATGGTCAGAATTAAAATGATCCACTTGAAATGTAAATCTAATTCCTCGTTAATTCGAAATAAATTACATTCCTGGTTCATATCTAGCAAGCAATTGGAAATCGAACGCGATTAAATACTCAGCAAAATGAAATGAATCCATTCAAGCAAAAAGATAAGATACTATATAAAAATTAATGGTCCTTTTCAGTTTGAATATAATACTTAATTGAGAGAAATTTTTTTAATTCAAAACATTCAATCTCAGATGAAAGGAAAAAATATGGATCTTCTGAATCAATTGGAAATTTCTGAATCGTAGGTATTCACGAAAAAACCAATAAAAAATGATCAACTTTATTATGTCGCCATGATTATTTTCTTCAATTTTCAAGTCTCACCTGCTCATTCTCTTTCGAGGACCTCGATGCTAAGTACTGTTGTCCTATTTCAACCCTACCTCATTCCCACTACCTTTTTATGACAGTATTGTACATTATAAAAATGTACAATACTTTAGTTACACCTGCTGTTAATTGTTTAGTTCAAACCTTGAAAATGAAGTAACTCCCCGTAATGATTGTTGTACACTTAACACAATTCTGAGAACATGGCCTAACGTTTTTCAGTCAAGGTATATTAAATCGGTTCCATCATCAATCTACATCATTTATAATTTCATTGTGATATTTTTCTATTTTTCTAGAACTTCTCTGATATTTGTTATTGAAATCGAATTTTCCGCTTCCGTACTCTATCCGAGTTGAACAATTGAATGATTGCCTGTTTATAAATATTTTCCAAATATTTTGATCATTTTCGGTAATGACAACACAATCATGCGATATTAGCTACCTAAGAAGGCAGTATTCGACACATTGTGGGTAACAATCAGTGAAATAGGATATAATTTCAATCCTTAGCCGAATAAGCCACAAACTCTCAAGCGCCTAAGTTCTTGTCTTGAATGGTGCTAATAGATGATTCAGAACTGTGACGGTTCCCTTGTTTTGGCAGCGTCTGACTTATTTGGTGTTTGAAAGCAATCTCTTGAATCGTCCATGAATCACTTCATTGAATACAAATGACGAAACGAATGATTGTTTTCAGTAAACGTACCGAACTTCCGAAGTTCGGTGTTTGAAGATTGATGCCTTAATTGAAGAGATTATATCGACCGTCATATATGGAAAAAATAATAACCAGAGCCTTGGACATCATTCTACCGCAGTTCGAAGGTTTTGTGAGTCGGGGTTTCAGACATTTGTCAACATAGACGGTCAAAGTAAATGGACAACTTTTGTTTATTGAAGAAACTTGGATATGATCTGTAGATGTAACGAATTTTGTCAGAAAACACATTCAAAGATTTCCTATCGGCAGTCTCTCTCTTCCAGGCAACGCCCAGCCAATCCACAAGCTCCCATCGATCGTGAGGGTGCTTTCTCGGTCTTATCCTGCCTCTGGGCTCCCAATCACCAACCACAGCTGACCAACGCTCATCTCTTGTTCGGGCTAGATGGCCTGCCCATTTCCACATTGACCTTTTCACACACTCTACGACCTTTGTTTGACCTCTTATCCAGCTGCAGCGTATTCTATCTCGTATGGTTAGGCCCATCATGTATCTTTCTATACTTCGCTGGTTTGTTCGAAGCTTCTGGATGTGAACAAATTTCAGGATCCAAGTTTCGCTGGCGTAGGTCATCGCTGGTAATACGCATTGGTCAAACACTTTGCTCTTTAAGGATAGTGGCATATCTGTTTTGAAGATGTGTTTCAGTCGGCTAACTGTACCTCAAGCTGTTCTGGTTCTTTGCATGATCTCCGATGTAATATCCCAGTCTTCCGTGACAATCTATCCCAGATATGTGTAAGACACTGCTATTTCTAATGGGGATCCGTCCACCTCCATTTGTTCTCTGGTGCAGAATATATATATATATATATATATATATATATATATATATATATATATATATATATATATATATATATATATATATATATATATATATATATATATATATATATATATATATATATATATATATATATATATATATATATATATATATATATATATATATATATATATATATATATATATATATATATATATATATATATATATATATATATATATATATATATATATATATATATATATATATATATATATATATATATATATATATATATATATATATATATATATATATATATATATCTGCATCTCCAGGAAGATTTGAAACGCAAAAGATTATATGGAATAACATACAAAATTTCCTCTCTAAAAAAGAAGAATGTCACTGAAAGCTCGTTTGCTGCTCGTTTTATTCCATTTCATAAACCACGTTGCAGATGAAATACATATGGAAAATAATATCTCAATATTCTCATACAGTTATTTATATTGGACCTAAAGCTTCCAAATCGATAACTTTCAATTAGATCTGAGTACTCATAATGTTCGATCTAGTCCTTAGTTGTTCTTATAGGTACCGCCAAGAAATTTAGTAGAATTATAATCATAATCCAAAACATCAATCAACATTAGTCATCCAAAGCACATCAACTTCCCTCTTGCTGCTGAAATATTTCAAAATTTAATTTATAGGTCTCGAAATAAAGGGTGGCCGCAAATCTCATAAATCAAGATCAAACAGCATCGCTGTTAGAGAGGAGGTCCATAAATTTATTGGACTGTATTTTAGCGGGAAACTACCGTTGGTAGTCGTGCGTTCCAGCAATGTTTGTTCTGTATTCCCTGGTGAAAATATTAATTATCTTACGTGATCACGACGTCAGTAAGCTGATGTATTATTTTTCCACATAGAATGTGTTGATCAATTGTGTTTTAATGAATGGGATATAAACTCCAAGACTCTAACTTCCTGTCGTTCTTTCGGGACATTCAATGCTCAATATGTTCTTATTGCAATAATCATTCGAATGCCACAAGCCTTCAGCAGTTTATTGGTGTAATGAACCATATGAGTATAATTGTTTCCACACAAATCATAAATACAAAACCGAAAAATACAAATTATAGTAAAATTTATTAATTGTGACAAATTGAAATTGTTCAGAAAAATAGGTGTTGTTATGTAAAATATAATCTATGTTATTTACAATGTAAATATATCAATAGTTCATTATCCAAATTGATCATATGTTGAAATGTATGATGATGTAAATAGTAGTTGCTAAATAAAGATTCACGACTCACAGAATGCTAATAATTAAATAAGCAATTATAAAATGATGAATGATATGATTTCAATATGCTTGATGGAAATGATACAAGCATAATATATGCGATTAATGAAAACAATACAGAGGAAATAATAGATGTTGAATAAAATTTAGCTGGCAAAAATAAAACAAATATAATTTTGATAAGATGAAATAAGAATATGGATTATTTTCGCTAGTTACATCTTCTATGCTACATTAAAACTGCAAATTGCATTAATATAAAAAGACAATAGAAGCATTGTATTTTTGGATATTTATTATGGAAAAGGAAACTGAAAAATGGAAAGAAACAACAACCAAAGGGTCCTAAGAAAGCAACATACGTCGGATAATAGAAATGAAACTATTGAACAGATTAATATCCATTTCTTCATTACACATAATAGACGTGTTATATACAGAAGAACACTTCGAGACATTTGCGCGTGTTGTCTGGAGATAAAAATAATGCTCTTTCTACTGTATACAGAAAATATTTGAAAATTATGTCTGATTGACAAATTACACGAAAAAATTCAAAGAATTGACTCAGAGTTTGAAAGAGATGGCAAACAAAAATATTTTCTGGTAATTTCAGTTGAAAACATAATACAACCTCTAAGCATATGATCAACAAGAAGTAGAAATTATTGAATGTGAGAAGACCTTCAGACAGAAGTAAATCATGAAAATAAAATCTCAAGGAAGAGGCCACAGGTTGATTGAGAACCTGAGCAAACTCGAAATTATGTGCATAAGAATTGAAATATACCGTAAAATTAGTCAGTGATGAACCAAGAAAGGATTAAAATGTCATCATTTTGGACATGAAGCTTGATTTGATAGAAGCTTGCTAAAATGATAATCATTTATGACTTGGAAAGAGTGAAAAGAGTTGTATTCAGGTGATAGTTAATAAGAACCACCTCTATATGTTTTTCCGTCTTTGAAGTGATAAATAACTTATTGATTATCAAATATGTGTTTTTTTCACATCTCTTCACATGATAATATAAGTAGCAAATTATATAATTATATAATCATATTATACAATATAATAACATTATATTAATCAAGTCAATCAAGTTGTCAT
This sequence comes from Henosepilachna vigintioctopunctata, assembly GCA_030704895.1. Classification (NCBI taxonomy): domain Eukaryota; kingdom Metazoa; phylum Arthropoda; class Insecta; order Coleoptera; family Coccinellidae; genus Henosepilachna; species Henosepilachna vigintioctopunctata. Next base: position 458,475 of record JARQZJ010000102.1, read on the forward strand.
ATAAAAAAATAGATTTTCTCATTATTATAAAGTTAAAATATTTTTCCTTAATCTCTTCATCTCAGGGTTTTCAGTTTTTCTACTCTTGTCAGTTCATTGATGATGTCACCATCATTCAAGGGATAATTATTGAAAGCGACGTTGCAGTTCATGTAAATCCAAGTCGCCGGCAATTTCTGCCTGGCTGGTTCTCAAGTCACAGTCCGGCACTTGTCGCTATACTATATATGCTATACTATGTCGCACTAGGAATAATGATGCATTTAACGACAAATAGCTAGCAGCGGCAGTTACATCGTTTTAATTTAGAGATAGGAGAAGTACACTCAGTACATTACTGCAATCTAGAAAGCCGAACCTGTAGTAGCCGACGGTTCCGAGAAACCTATCAGTAGGTTTCGCTTATAGTTTTTTTTGTTCTTTTTCTTTTCATTTTTTCTTATGAATTTTTATTTGCGAACCACTTGTTATTTTTTCTCTGTAATTGGGTGTATATCTGTTGGGACTAAATGTATTATTATCTTCGATTTCAAGCATTACCACTTCACACTTTCTCACAGGAGAATTTCCATTCATACCAGATATTTTATATCAGAGGGATTCTGTGGGGGACCTTTCCAAGTTATCAGGCGCGTGGCGGCAGTCCTCATGGCGGTGATATTCACGGCAGCGACCGTCATGGCGTTGATTTCCGTTATGTCCTCGAAACTTCCTGCCAGACCTTGCGTACTGCAGCACCGATTTCTAAAGTTCTTTATGGAGATGTTCGCCAAGTCTTAGATCTCTGATATTTCTCAGGAGATTTTTCATTAATCTGGGGATCATAACAGTGGATCCCAAGATAATTGGAACAATCCTGACAACGTTAATTTTCCACTGTCTTCTCACTCGCACTTCAAGTTTTCGATATTTTGAGTTTTTTCATCATTCTTATCAATTAGGTTGTTCGTATTTGGAAAAGCCACCTCGGTAAATGTAATTTACCTTTCTCTTTTGTCAACAAGTACCAGATCAGGCCTTTTGAGGGGAACTGTTTGATCAGTCAAGATGGTGAGGTCCCAGAAGGTCATTCTCCAAAATTTTCTTCGAAATGTATTTGTAATAAGGCACCTTTTCCTTCTGTAGAAGATATCATTTTGAAGCCAGTTCTTGATGCACAATCTGTATCATCATTATTATTTTACTAGATCTATCATTCGCTGCGAAACACTTGATTTTGGAAGAACAAACTTTGAAAATATTTATCAATTTTGAGAAATGCAATTCTATTCTCTTCTAAACTGTTCCATTATGATTGAATGAGATAAAGAAGAAAAGGGAAGAAGGTTACTCAAATACCTAACCATTTCGAATAATCGAATGATGTTTCACAATTGGCATATTATAATGTCTAATAAGTAACCACTTATCGTTGATAAATAAACATTTATATTGATTCAGTCAGAACCGGATACTAATGAAACAATTACAACGAATGAGCGAATAATTTCGCGTACATTTGTAATAAAATAATAACTTGCGGTATGTCGACATTTCCAATGAATGTGAAGTAGGTGAATCACACATTAAATATTTTTCAAGAAATAAACTGCAATCGCTAATTCTCATTCAGAAGAAAATAACTGTAACTCAATCAACATCAACATTCCTCCATTTGTTAAAGAGGCATTGGTAATCGTTTCTTGTTTGTTGTGTAAGAATATAACTGCAACAAGTGCATTTGCAAGTATATCAGCCACATATTACGACTTTTGTAGACTGAAATATACGAAATACGTATATTTTCAATGTACAGAATCAATTGCATTATGTAACCCATTGATAATTAAACTTGCAATAGAGATAGAACGGTAATGTATGCATAAATTTCAGTGGAAGTCCTAAACAGATTATTGTAGATTAAGGTAGTTAGCCTGCTTGACGATGGATGTAGCTTAGATGATGAGTTTCTTGTAGAAGGAAACAGTATTTCTTATGCTTTCATAAAAAGTGACATCAGTTTCTATATGCTCTAACATTATACCTTTAAGGATGAAAGAGAAGTCTTTTAGCTCATATAGCTGAATTTGCTATGACATCCTCTTGTTTAATGAATATCCTAGTGAGTGTTGTCCTTCAGATTATTCACTCTCTGAAGGCTCGTTGAAAATTTCTTCTGCATTCTAGTTTGTTTCCTATTTCAATTTGACTCAACTGGTGTCATATCTTAAAATTGTGTTCTTTGTTTCTACTCTGCTTGTTGATGATCATTTCAATATCGCAAATCACCGTCTTACGATGATCTCACTTATCTTATGTCTTGAATACTCAAATAACAGTCCCACGTAAACACAAAATAACATAGATAACTATAACAATACAAAGATTTCAGCATTTGAAAAAAAAACAACAACTGAGTATAATTTTTGGGAAACTAACCAAAACACACACCACAATCAACAAACAATAACACTAATTATATCATATAGATGAAATATGAAACTTAGAGGTATAATATATTGATTTTTTGGCTGAAAACATAGAACCTTGTTCACATATATGAAAATTCGAATTTTTTTTCAGTTATCTCGGTTAACATAAATTTTCCCAACGATTTGTTATCTCAAAAAGTCAGGTATTGGGTAATTGGAAAAAATCTGGGCAATAATATGAGGTCAAAATATTATTGTAAATCCTGCTGAGGCAGGCTACATCCAATTCATCGTTAATTTTATCAGGAATCTTTTCGATAAAAATCATTCTATGTTTCGTTTATGTGGTTCGGTTTTTAGAATTTTGGTGGCAGAAAAATCAAATTTGTGTTTTACATTCTGTTCCTGTTTTTTCAGCACAGTTGTGTTTTCATTGTCATATTTATGGCTAGAATATATAATTATAAGAATACTATATATAAATTTAATTAGAAGAGATCATTAGGAAATGGGAACATCATGTGAAAGGCATACAAGTGGGTATCAAAAAAAAATTGAACAAATGTCTAACTTTTGCTGACGATATTGCTATTATCACAGACAACAGAAATGAAACCATTCAGGCCGTAGAAAAACTACATGAAATTGCTTATGATAAAACCAAATACATGGAAAGGAAATCAAAAAATAAATGTTCTCTAATCATAATCTGAAAATATGGTGAAATTCTGCAAGTCGTCTATTCTATATACATCTGAGAAGTTATACGGTCCTCAGGTTTAAACCGCATCACTAATGAACAAAGAATTGCCAAGCTTCAAAGGGCCTACAAGCTAACATGGAAGTAATATAATGAAAAGGGCATCTCAAGAGGCGCCAAATTGTAGTATTATAACACAACGATTCTTCCAAAAGCAATATACTCATCTGAAACAATGGTTATTGACGGTCATTTAAGAATTAAAGGAAAAGAAAAACAAGAACGGAAAATTCTCAGAAACATTCACAGGTCAATCAATAGAAACGGCATTTGGAAGAAAAGACCTCGGTATGAACTTTATCAAAAGACAAATACCATAACGAAAGAAATCAGAAAAGGACGAGCAAAGTTCTAAGCACATGTCTACAGAATGAAACAGTCCAGAATACCGAAGAAACTACTCGATATAATTATAAAGAGTAAATGCGGACTCATAGTGGCTGAAAGAAGTCCGAAATGATCTGCAACAGATTCACACAGAAAATCTCGACGATCGCACTGGGTGTCGCTATAAAATCGCTCATGTGAAGTTTGAACAAAAATAAACTAGCCAATCTGGAATAAAATGGACAGATGAACGGAAGAAAGAGCATTCCAAGAGGATGAAGCGTTTTTGGGACTCAAAAAAGATGAAGCAAAAGAACTAAGAATTGCGAATTCAAGTTCTGTTGCTATACTCATGGAAAACAATCGTTTAAATAATAATGATATATTATAATAAATAACAATATATTATACATATATTATGATACAATAATATATATATTGTATTCTCCATAAAAAAAGTCTGAGGAGTTAGTTATTCACCTGAAACTGTTTTCAATTTTTTTAGAAGATAGGTGTTGTGAGTATCTGATTAACATATACTGCTGAAAGTGAAATGTGGAAAACCGTTTCCACATTTGGAAAAACTTGCAAAAAGTTTCATACAATAGCAGTTATTTTTACTAGTTACTGAAGCAGAAAAATTAACCTATAATTTGGAATCAATAGTTCAGACAATATAATGAAAACACAAATTTCGTATGACGTACGCCTTGTCTACAAAGCCTGTAAATTTATCGTGAAAACCAGAAATAAGAATAAACCAGTATAACCTTGGAAAAAGACCGCTTCCTGTTTATGACATCGCACAAGAGCTAATGTTAGACACTGGAACAAATATTTAACGAAAATCACACACTTTCATCGGCAATCTACTAACCATTAACATAAAGCAATTACAAATGTTTCAGTAACTTTCGAATTTCAACAAAAAACCAATCCTACGATTTTTTCTGAAGAGACTATGTTATTGGACGTCGTTTTTCACAGTTGCACAAAAGGAATTCCGGAATTGGGTCAAGTGTTCTCATTCGAATCCAGGAATTTCCATTCATCGTTTATGTGTTTCCTCCTTTCCTATGGTTTAACATATGTGTTACTCGTACGTATCTGTGAGTCGATGAGTACAAGAATTATCGACCCAATACAATGAAATTCGATATGGAGACGCCCGAGCAGATGTAAGTAAGAAATATAGAGATCGGCTGAACGCAGCTGGATTTTATGCCCTCCGTTGTGGAATCGCACTTTCAAACTCGTATTTTTCCCCCTTTTCTTGGTGGAAGAACAAAACACAGATAAGAGCTATCTCGATTGTCTTTTCCGACTCTATCGATCGCTAAAGCCAGAACGCTCTGGTTTTGATATCGCAAGGAATTTTGTGTGATATATTAAAAACGTTGCTCTTTTGGCATTAGTTGAAATTTACATAAATTAATAAAAAAAGATAAAACCAAATGAATAAATAGAAATTTTTCGGTATTGAAATAGGTAAAAATCTGAGAAAACTTATGCGAGTTTCCTCTGATATCTCAATTTGATATATTGAATGTATATTTCATACTAAAAATTGAAAAACAAAATTTTGAAGAAAATGAGATAGGAGAATTGTACCATCATAGTGAAATGTGAGAATTTAAAGCAATTTAAAGTAATGAGGAAATGAGTTCTTCATTCAAAAACAATCTCACCACTGCTTAAAACGATTGTGGGCAAAAATTCTAATCTAATTTTTTTGTGATTGTTAAGTTACCGTTTTCTTTTAATTTTGTGCTTCTTACAGTTTGGTCGAATATCCTTTTGAAGAATATAACCATATTCGAAATATAGACCAGACTAACAAATAGGTTGTGTAGAGAACTCATCAACTTTTGATTTATGTATATATATATATATATATATATATATATATATATATATATATATATATATATATATATATATATATATATAGTGAGACTCTTCATCGAAATGACGCAATAATTCAAATAAAACTCTCAGGGAGCTGTCTACACAAATGTTATCAACGAGAACGAACCTATCACTTTCGGGGGTGAATATCAAGAGTGCTTAGGTTCGTTGGTTCGTTCGTAGGTTGATAGGTTCGATCTCATTGACAACATTTGTAAATACAGCTCCCTGTGGGTTTTATTTGAAATATCTCGATATTTCGATTAGGAGTCTCGGTATCTCAGTATTTAAATTACTAGTATAAATGATTCGTGAATCTTGAACCTAGCTATGCTTTTACCCGCCTCCGGAGCGTGATTTGGGGCAATTAGGCATGGGACATTCTTACACATTGCAGACAGATTTCTGTGGGGTTCGAATGAAATGTCCACAAAGCCTCACGTACTCGCACTAATGTTGTCATCGCTAGGAATCTGGAACGCTTCTTCGATAGAGGGATCTCACGTGAATTTTCACAAGTTGTTGCTCACCTCATTCGGATCTAGGACTTGTGGCCGTTTTGAAAGTCATCGATTCTAGATTGACTGATTGACGGACTGATGATTCATAGTAATCATTGTATCCTATTATTATCATTCAATAGGATCGATGATTTTTTCGAAGCGCGGCTTAATATTCACTCTCGAAAATGATAGGTTCGTTCTCGTTGACAACATTTGTGTAGACAGCTCCCTGAGAGTTTCATTCGAAATATTTCGATATATCAATTAAGAGTCTCAGTATTAACCATTTATGAAGTATTCGTGAACCTGGAAAAAAAAAAAAAGAATATATATATATATATATATATATATATATATATATATATATATATATATATATATATATATATATTTATAAATAATCTAAACTAAAAATAGAATTACAAGTTCGCTTTGAAATACCGAGTGAGGTTTTGTTTTCTGTTCTCTGTACAATGAAACAGAGGAAGAATCAGGAAATTCAGTAGTCTTTTTTGAGTTATGATTTTTGTAACTCTTCTTCAACTAGTGGAATTTTCAAGAAGTTTTTTCTTGTAGAATTTCGATCTTTTCTATATGACATAGGCATATAGGTAAATCTCGAGATTTTCGATGAAAATTACGATTTTGATTGTTTTTTAGTAAAATTTAAGAATTATGAATGATGTCTTTTTTCCAAATTCCTAGGAGTAAAAGCCATGAAAATGAGATTCAGTCATAAGTCTTACGACTAGCTAATTTTTGACGAAAGATAAGCAATCAAAATCATATTTTTCAGCCCCTTTTCTGAAGAAATCCCTGAATTTTGCCAGCTAATGTGTCTTTATCCCTCTAACTCAGTAAGTATTCAGATCATTTATTGAGTGGCGAAATAATTTAAAAATAATAAAAAACTGATTTTTTCATATAATGCCTTTTGAATGATCTTTTTTACTGTTTTGTGTTGTGAATGCTACTACGCGTAATATTCACGAGATCAGTTGATTGGAATTATTATTGGATTCACTAAAGCCAGATTCTGGATTATAGAAGTAGATATTCCAAAAGAATGATATTAATTTTCTTATTTGCATTCTCAAAACGATTAAGAAGAAAAACGTTGATGTTCATCAATTATATATAAATCTTCTTGTTATTGTGAAAAACATATCTATACATTTGACAATATTGAAAAGCATATAAGTTTTCTTAGATGTGAAATTGCATTTACAAAATGAGGTTTAAACTGGTGTATATTGCTTCACTACACAAAAAACATTCACAAATATTTCTTACCATAAGGGTATACCCATACCCTTATTACCATATTTCTCACCCAAGTACGTGAACGACTTTCAAAGAATGTGTTGAAAAATAGATTTTAATTATATGTCTTACGCCAAAAATTCGCTTTTTGTTTAAGAATGATGCATTACATTTTCTCACCTTTCATTAAGAATTGAAAAAAAACTCATCATTCCTTATTTTCCTATATTAAATTTGTCAGTATATTGACAAAAACAGTAAATTCTCCTCAAAAAATATTTTTCAAAAATCTCGAGAACAGATTGGGATAAAGCGCTAGAAATTGACCTAATTTTTTTATGTACAGCACCAAAATTAACCCTTGAGTCCGAGTTCAAAAGTACGAGTTGAAGAAAACAGTGAAACAAATTTCCCATATATAAACCGTAACACTAATTCGGTAAGGGTATGTTTAATGCCTTACTAGCAGAGCATTTCAATACATTATTTCAATACATCACTATCACCTTCAACCTTTTGAACATAATCAGTTGGAAGCTGAGATTTAAATTAAAATTTAACTTCATTTTATAGTTATAAATGATTAGTAGCAAATGTTAGTAGCAGATGTAATTTGATTGCATTATATCATACCGTCTATCATTTCAAATCTTTTCAAAATTTTCATGGGGATAATTTTGGACATGTGTCGTATGTCTAATACATCATTAGCAACTATGTTATACTAATATCTTTATGTCTTTATTGATTACTGTGTTCGAAATAACCAATAGTAATCGGTTATAGATTATTTGCCCCTTGGACAACTGGATTTATTCAAATCACGTAAATGTGCGTTGAAAAACATTTCACAAAACTAGAACTCGAAAGAAGAAAAAGATCTCATCTTCAAACTTCTTTATCCCAAAGCGAAACAACTTACTAGAATTGAACATAATGGAGGTCGAATGTAAAACTGCAAGTCACTTGAGGAATGAAGAAGTAAAAAGTATCCATACCCCACTGGGGAGCAGAGATGCTTGAAGCGATATCTGATCTTTCAGTCGATTCGAACACTTTGATATAAAGATTGACTTTGGAGTTTGCGATTTGTTTGTAAACAACTTTCCACGCAAATGTTGCCCCATCGTCCTCTGTCTTTTCAGTCTTTGGTGTTGGGAATATTCAAATATTGAAGTTCTTGTTTTTATTTAAGCTATCGCAGAAATGATAAAATGGCGTTTGTTCCGAGATGATGGAGATTCTTCGTGATATTCAACGATGAGATGACGCAGGACTTTTGATGTTAGAAAATCGCAGTCATATTGATTTACTTTGATGTAAAGAACTCGAAGCATACAAAGAAATAGCGTCTATATCTAGGTACCCCAAGTATCAAATTAAGTATCGAAGAAACAAATACAAAACCTCATATTTCTATTCAGAATTTAGAAATACTTATCTATAAAGATTTATGCATATTGCAATTAATAATAAGCAATTATGAACTAGTTAACGTCATTCAATCATAAATGTTCAATTGGTTGGATTAATGCAATGATTAAAATCTCAGAAGTCTCATTTGACTTCTCAGGCAATACTTTGTGACACGTTGTCAAAGAGTATTCAATAAAGTCCATACTTTTTGTTTTGTTCATCCTAATTTTCCATTCGTTGTAATACTTCGAGATCTGATTGATGTGATATTTTATCAGACAATTTTACTGCTTGAGCAGAGTGAGAGTGGGCGTATTTCGCTGTGTCACGACAAACAAGTTTTGCTCTGCAAATCAGGAAAATGAGGGGTATCATGTATATAGATATTGAATAATTTTGGCCTCAGTATAGGCCCTTGAGGCACACCAGCCGTTGTGATATTCTATCAGACAGTTTGTCTCTTGAGCAGAGTGAAAGTAGGCGTATGTTACTGTGTCAACAGCAAACATGTGTTCGAAAAATGAAGGATGCCACAAATATTGAATCATTTCGGCCCCATTATAGATCCTTGAGGGACACCAGCCGTGATTTTCCTTACTGGTCATTTATAAACATTCGCATTCACGGTCATCTGCTCGTTATTCAAATACGTATTTATTAGTTTTATGTATTAGTTTTTCTTCTGGTTAGAAGTTGAGATCATGTCATTCACACTTCTGACCAATTTACTAAGCACCGATAATAATGCCTATACGAAGGTAATAATACCTAATTACGAAGTCCCCGATTCGATCCCAGGTGTACGATAGTTTCGTTTATATTTCAACGTTGAACTAAAAAGTTCATCTTATATTATTGAAAGTGAAACTATGTTTTTGTTATTTCTATTATATTAAATTAAATTATTTATTTATCGAAATATCTCCTTCTAAAAACGATATAATATAAACAAAATACCAAATCTTGATGTGAAGTAATTTAGAAGCAATTTTACATTTGAATTTTTCTGAATGCATAATTCATGTCTTCATTCGTTCGATCAGGGGATCAGTGTAAAAGACCGTTGTTTCTCAAAAGCATGGTTCCGCCCGGGATCGAACCGGGGACCTTCTGCGTGTGAAGCAGACGTGATAACCACTACACTACGGGACCTTATTTTAATTATATTATTACTTCTTAGTATTTATTTCTTTGGAAAATTATAATCAATGAAACTAGGATAAGCAAACAAGCAAACAAATCCGAAAAAGGCGGCAATCGGAATGAGTTTTTCATAATTTTTTTAAAGGGTATCCAGATAGTATTGAAATTCTGATTATAAAAAAAGATCAGCACATTTTGTTTTGAAGTTGATCTGAAGGTTCAGTTGAAGTTTCTGACATGCTCTGCTCAGATTTACACTCTGATACGAATACCATAAGAATTAACTAAAAGAATCAGCGAAATGAAGATTGCTAATTCGAATGCTAATAGACTATAAAAGTTTGGTTCCGCCCGGGATCGAACCGGGGACCTTCTGCGTGTAAAGCAGACGTGATAACCGCTACACTACGGAACCTTGTTTACCGCTTATAGCAACGGTAGTTCCAATGAAGAATATTACCTGCATTCATAAATTCGAATTGATTTTAACAGATAAAAACGCCTTCGAAAAAAAATACGATATTATTTTTGAACTTTTGAAACTTCATATATCAAAAAATATTCATATATGTCAATTAAATTAAGAATAATGGTTCTTGGGAAAATATTCTAAATTTATAGCTGAGTAGGTTCCGGGTACGTAGTACTAATAACCCTTAATCCTGGTAGATCTAGAAATGTTAAAATAACACTTCATCAACCGATTCATACATGAAAAAGATTTTTCGGGCGTGATTAATGATTTATTTAGAAATCTACTAAGCCATAGATGAAAATTTTTTCAGTTTATATACTAATGTTTCAATGTTATAGATAATATATTCAATGAAATACATAATTATACATAATTTTATTCAATAAAATTTTAAGAACAAGCGTCCGAATTTCAATATTCCACCGTCCAATGTACCCTTCTTTTGTCCGTTACCTTTAAGAATAATATTTTCATTGAAAGTGTTTTATTTAGTCAAGTTCTGAAAAATTATCACATCATAATCTGCAAAAATCAACTTGAACAACCGCCTACAGTCTGCAGTTGCAGAAAGTAACTTCTAACAAAGATAAATTGTGCAAAATTTTCGAGGAAAAACTGTAATGTTGTTAAAAATGTCTGAAAATGTGTACTGAACTCTAATGCAAAGGAAAAATAGCTATAATATAGATTTTCGTCGTCTTGAATTGAATTTCTAGTAAATGTCATTCATTTTCATGGTGCTATGATGCCAACTTTTGAAATGACGCGGTTATTTTTTATTTTGTACTTTTCAATGGAAGAGTTGATTCAAATAGTTTTTAGAATACTCTAAAAGAATTGTCTCATTCAAATGTCATTTCTATGTCAATGCGCTCTTTTTTCAATTGTATAAACATTCAAACGTCAAAAATTAATGATAATTTTTTTCTTTGGTGATATTCTAGTGTACTCTATTTTGTAAATAATGTTTTTCAGTATAGTTTCAGTAAATAATTTCAGTATAACTACACGTGTTATGGGGTTCCGTAGTGTAGCGGTTATCACGTCTGCTTTACACGCAGAAGGTCCCAATTGGGCGGAACCAATTTTTTCATGAAACTTTGCAATGCCAATCTTTCCTCACAAAAGTTGGTGAGGAAAGTATCTTTCTCTGGTATCGGAATATGCTAAATTTATATCAGTATAGCTGTGCGACCACCTTCTTCCGCCGAATTGTTTCTATTTATTACTAACGTAAATTGATAAGCATGTTATAATTACAAAGGACATAACTTAAGCACTTACTGACTTTTATATGAAAAAATTAAAAAAAAAAAGTGAAAAAACCTAATCTATATGTTGGAACTGTGGACATAAACTAAAAAATCGTATTTTTTTAAAACTTATCTCTGACCTAAGCTAACTAACATAAAAATAGAGAAATGAGTCGTGTTAACTTGAAAACAAACTAGCTTATACTAACTACATTGGTACAAAGCGAATTCACTAAACCTACACCTCCTCCTTAAACGAATATTTACTCACTTAATAATTTAAATTGCACTCTTGGCTCAATGTTCCACAAATATTTGTGTACATGAATGGTTCAATTTAAAATATTATTCAATGACGTTCACCAAGAGGTAAGCGAGAAATCAATCTTAGTTTTTAGGTGAATTTGTACTATTCACAAACGACTCAATTGAAAGTACTTCCGGATTTTTACACATATTGGTTTCAATGTGTCGGAGTGACGTCGACATGACGTCCTAATGGCAATGCAGTAACGAAATTAATAGATGTCATAAAGACGGTTTATGGAGCTTATATTGAAGGAATTTCATAATTTCAATAAAACAATTTTTATAATCAAACATTTTTCAAAAAAATTATTTTTCAAAGATTGGTTTCAAAGAACTTGCTTTATTTCTTTCCCTCAATTGTTCTGCAGTAACAATTATACCAACAATATGTTTGAGGAAAACCTTGAAAGCCAAGCAGAAGTTCTTGGTGAAGTCGGATTGATACTATCTGGCATATCACAATATTCAAAATAGTTTAATCAAAAATCTTCTGATACTATATAACACAAAAATGAAAAGAATTCTAACTGAGTTTCTTTAGAAAAAAAGATAATTCTTTGAATAAGACTCAGAATATGGAAGTCATGTACCACTCAAGATTTGAAAAAGAAGGAGCGTATTTATTCAAAAAATTGCTAGTAAGTTGTGATGAATAAATAAAGGAATATTTAATTATTATGCTGTATTCACGAAAATTTCAATTAAAAATCTGCATCAAAAATAACCTACGAAATGTTTGCTCTATCGGTAAAAACTCACTAATTAGAGTTGTCTTCAAGTGGAGCGAATAAAATGGTTTTCTTCTTGATCTTTTTACGTGAAAATTAGACAAAAAAGCAACAAAATCTGACAATAATAAGTGTTTCAAAGTTTGATTCACTCTGTTGGGTAAATCTCCTGCAACAATTGTCGACAAGCATTTTACAATTGTACAAATTACATACTCAACAATACAAATGCAGTAATTGTACAAATTACTGAACATTATTATCATTGAACTATTTTCAACAAATACAGATTTTTCACAATATTTGATATGATTTGATTTGCAAATCAAAAAAAAAGCTAAATTGAAAATAAATATGGAAAAAAATTGAGTTACCTAATTGGTTATTTTTTTAGCTATGTATGTAAAAAGGCCCGCCAATTTTTGCAGGTACCCATGCTTACATATGTAGGTGCATCTATACATATTTATGTACATTCATAAGGTAGCGTTTGTTCCAATTATTTTTTCAAGATTTTTCCATCATGTAGTACGTATATATATATATATATATATATATATATATATATATATATATATATATATATATATATATATATATATATATATATATATATATCTCATTAATCAAAGATTTAAATAATTCAAGATTTCCAAATCAATTGGAACAATTCAAGAATTGGATCTTTTTTTCAGTAACATTTTCAATTAACCTTAAATTTAATCTGTTTTAAGAAATTTAAATTGATTGGTAATAGGGTCTCTAGAAAAATGAAAGCAAAAACAAGAACCTGGTATTGAACTGAAGTGTAGTATTCACTTGTGTAAGTTGATTGAATGTTCGCTGATCTCTTGCTGAAACATTAATAATAAGCATATATAATAAGCATATATTTCCAACAGGTAAGTACACACTTACAAGAAAATACATAATAAATAAATATGGTACAAATATATCAATAACAACATAGATATGCGATATTAAGAAATAATTGGGTATATCAATAAAAAACATTATCAAATAGAATAATCTAAATCTATAGTGTAAATATCTAAATGTTTAATATGTTTAATAATTTCTTTGTTTTTCCATTATTCTCAGATTTAATTCAATTCTTTCACCTGTATATTGACCTGTCCCTCTACTTCGAAGACATGAATATCAGCCTTAAGCCTATTGCAGGTAAAGACGTATATCTATATAAGAATGTTGGTCGAAAAATGGGTACCCCATTTTCAAAAGTTAAACTATCACCCCGAAACAATTGTCAAGAACTCATTATGAATTTTGTGGAACCAAGGCAAGTGTTTTTTATTTAATATAGTAGTCACTTGTATTGGATTATCACTATATGACAGTGGGAATATCATTCCTTGGGGTGGAATGTAATATCTAATTATCTGAGGCTGTATTCAGTCAGTTGTACAACGTTAGAAGATATCAGGCCCAACGTGTGAAACCTTCTTTATTGCTGTAATACACTTTTTAGATATTGCGTTTTTTGTATAATAGTAACTTCCCTATTCAATAATTTTGCTTCCAATCACGTGACACAGTGACATATTATTTATTATTATTATGTAACATATTATGTTATTGGAGTTCCTATATAGATAGAGATTAGACGTATAAATGGGTATTTATGAGATGAAGCTGATGCATCTTATCTTATTCCGCATATTTCGAGATTTAAATAGTATAGGATATATGATTACTCAGATATATGAGTATCGTCCTTAGAAACAGTTATTAGTGTTTTCGAGGTTCAGTGAAGATGAACCACATGATTCCCAAACCATTGTTTTCTAATCAAATAAGTTTAAAACAAACAGTTCTTTATAAATAATTTCCTAATTATATTTGCTTATATATTCATATAAATCATATTGGCATTTGAGAATTTCCAGAAATTGTGAAAATCTTTTGAAATCAAAATAATTTCATGTTGGAATGACATTGTTATTATGGTTTCACCTGCACATTATTTTCAAATGACGTCTGAAGTTACTATTTGAACGTATGAGTTGACATTGATAATTTTCATTGTAAAACTGAATTTTCGTCAGAAATGTTTGTGATTTGTAGTGACAACAATGACAAATCGCAGTTCAACGAATATTTAGCAACTACTACAGGTCAGTCATCAAACAATTGCAAATAAATTTAATAAGCAACTACATAAATTGATATCCCTCACTGTAGAATTTTCACCTGTATCAATTAGTAGGTCCTGTGATATAATGAAAGAAAAGAACTATGTATATATTGTTTTCCGCTCCAGTTCCAAATATCCTAGATTACGACTTTCGACACTAAGGAATATACACTCATATTTTTGCATATGGAATATTTGTTGATATTTCGTTCATCTAATTTTTAGACTATGGAAAGCGTTATACAATGAATTGATGGTACTTCGATGAAAACACCTCATATTTTATAACCGGTTATAACTTTATCGAAGCTTCCTCTTCAGTTTTTTTACTTCCAATTTTTTCATCAAATTATTTATGCTATTTCAATATTAAAACATTAAACAAAATATTAAACAGTCGTTTACAACGAATGAAACTGTTCGATTCATTTGAGTTCTGAACCTCATGAACTAGTAAAGGTTATACTCTTATATCTATCTATGGAAGCATAGATTTCCTTTTAGTAAAAGAGCTGAGAGATATTTTTGAGCATGTATTTTAAGCGTCTTGAGAATTTGAATACCTTTGTTGTGTTATCTGAATACTAAAATGAATCAAACTCTTGGCATAATGTTTCACGATTCATTTAACAATATGAATATTCTACATGTTTCGAGCGTTAGCTCATTTTCATGACTAAACTACTATAAGGAACGTACAACAAATTTATATCTACTCAATGGATGTGAGTAGGGAGGATTATTGAAAATCTACTTGTTCAATTACGATTTCTTCTTTTCTCTTCCAAGAACTGCTTATTTCAATTGCTTCCAAAAGGTCTAAACGTTTCTCTTTATTACCTGTGTGTAGGCATTTAGTTTTCTCAAAGTCTATCAAGTGATTAGAGTTAATGCAGTGTTCTGAGAATCCGGTTTTATTAACATCATACAAAATCGACCTTTTATATTCGTAGACTTCATAGACTTTGAGAAAACTAAATGCCAACACGCATGTAATAAAGGGAGACGTTTAGACCTTTTTGGAAGCAATTGAAATAAGCAGTTCTTGGAAGAGAAAAGAAGAAATCGTAAATGAACAAGTAGATTTTCAATTATCCTCCCTACTCACATCCATTGTGTAGATATAAATTTGTTGTACGTTCCTAATAGTAGTTTATTCTTGAAAATGAGCTGACGCTCGAAACATGTTGACTATTCATATTGTTAAATAAATCGTGAAACATTTGAGAGTTAAGCGAGAATTCAATCCCAGTTATCTGAATACAGCTAACCCGTATCTATCAATATTCTGTTTTTCAAATCGATAATGAGGACACTCATCTCAATCCCCAAAAAATTATGTTCAAATAACGTTCGAAGTTTTCTCCTGAATTGAATGAAATCCAGATTCATCATTGAACACTACCTAAGATGAATGAGTTTGTATTAATTATTTTGAAATAAGCAGTGAAATTCAATATGCTTTTGCAAATTCATTATAAAGGAAATCAGGTTTTTGAATATGGCAATAGCAGAAAAAATGAGTAATAATCAAATTATCTTCAGAAATTATAAAAACCGTTAATGTGAATTACAATTCACATTAATGTCTTCTCAATATACGCTTTTTCCGAATTCTGAAAAAGAAGAAATTAAATAACTACAATTTAAAAAGGTGTTCGTGTAAAGAGCTCTATATTATTCAGTTTCTATAGGCATCTATAATACCTATACTATTATATATTGTTCACAATGTTGAGGAAACACAGAATCTGCAACAATGTGAAAAAATTCATTTTCTGACGATGAGTGTTTTTTTTCAGCAAGTATCCTGAGCTTCCTCGTAGGTATACACACAGGATGGACATCACCTTTCATTCCTAAGCTTCTGAATTCAGAGCATTATCCCTTCGATATATCGAAGGAAGCATCCTCATATATAGCCATTTTTGGACCCATCGGTGACATATTTGGGGAAATATGTTCTATGCTCATCGTTGATAGGATAGGAAGAAAAACCACATACGTCGTCTTAGGCTTTCCAATGCTGCTATCATCCATACTGATATACTTCTCGAACATTTCTCCTATTATGCTATATACTGCAAGGTTTCTAGGAGGAATATCCATGGGTACCGTTGTATCCATCTATCCTATTTACACTTCCGAAATATCGAGGCCGTCAATAAGAGGAAAATTAGGAGTAATGGGATTATTTTTTTACATATCAGGAATGATCGTTGTAAATTTCGCTGGAAAATATCTCAATATTCAACAAACTGCATTGATTTCCATGACGGTAACTATAATATTCCTCCTTTCATTTTTATTAATACCTGAGACCCCTTACTTCTTACTGATGAAGAAGAAGTTCAAGAAAGCTGAGCAGTCGCTGAAGTTTTTCCGAAGAACGCAAGACGTTAACAAAGAACTCATTTCACTTTCAGAAGACGTGAATAGGCAGCTAAGTGAAAATGGTAACTTCAAAAATTTGTTCGATATAGATTCCAATAGACGAGCCTTATTTCTCATTGTGATGGGTAGAATTTTCCAGGAATTAACTGGAGCGACTGCATTTACAATGTACGCTCAAGATATACTAAAGGATTCCAGAGAAATCCTCGAACCGCAATTTGCAACTATGCTTATTTATGTCGTTCAGGCAGTTTCCGCCCCCATTTCTGGTATATTATCTGATAAATTTGGGCGCGTTTCTCTAACTGTACTTTCAACGGCCTCTTCTTCATTAGTTCTCATGTTGCTAGCTATATATTTCACTCTACGAGATAATACAAGTTATGCAATGCCCGTATGGTGTGCAGTTTTCTTCCTCGGAGTATTTTATATTTCGTTTCAAATAGGGATCGGCTCTCTTATTGCGGTGATATTAGGTGAATTGTTTTCGACGTCTATAAAATCTAAAGCAATATGTGTTGCAAACATATCTTTTTCCTTAACTGTGATTGTTGCAACAAAATTTTATCAAGTGTCGACAGATTATATGCAAACTTGTGTTTGTTTCTATGTGTTCGCGTTGAGTACTTTGATTGGAACATTCTTCATTAAATTTCTGTATCCTGAAACTAAGGGCAAAACACTGGAGGAAATTCAAATGGAGTTGAAAAGAATTGTGAAGCAGAGATCTACCAGAAAAAGTATAATTTGATTGAACAAAACAGAATACATCCTAATATTTTCGATTATTTCTTTTATAGAAAACTATTCAGAATTGTTATGTTACAAAAATAATAAAATGTCCGTGTTGTTTCATTTGTTTTAGAGAATTTTTGGATCCTTTTCAATGGTTATAGATATGGTGATATAAAGCATGTAATTAATTCTAAATTTAATGTAAAGAAAACTAGTCCACAACTGATTAAATTGATTGTTAAAAGAAATTCGTTGCCAGATATTTAATGGTTATTAAGACACTCGTAGTCGTTACGGCCTTCGCCTTCTGCTAATATAATATTGTAATTTTCGACCTGCTGTCTTGATAACTGTCATTAATTTTTCTTTGCATTCCTACTTCCACACTATTTATTCGGTCTCGGATTTACAACATCTTACAGGTAGGGATTTGGAGTATTGAAACTGTTAGGAGTTTTACCAGAGCTGTCAAAAATTTTTTGATTCAATTTGATAGTGGAAGGTTGCATGAGATAATTAAGGTTTGAGTTCTGTTTTCTTTTGTATATCTGGTTGAACTTACTTTTTTATATCGTTTGAACCTGTATTTTTGATAAATGTGAATTAATGAGTAGACTACAGACAGCTGCTGGCTTTGTCGTTTTTATGCATTTATATTGGGGAAGATACAAGTGTACCACCAATAGAAAGGCTATCACCATAATATTCGCCGAATAACAAATTTGCCCTGAAAATTTCTGACATAAGATATAAGACAAAAAACTAAACAATCTTGAAAAATTAAAATGGTTGGTCTTCAATTGTGGAAATTTTTAACTTCACTTTATCAATGGAATGTCATAGAAGGAATGTGTAAGCAATTGATTAAATGGTTTGTTGGTTATCGAGATAATCGTTTTCGTAACAAGGTTCGCCTGAGACTCATAATTATGGTATTCAAGTTTCATATTCATATTTGATAAATGACTCTGGTAATACATATATGCGTGGTTTTCATATATTCATGCGAAACTGAGAATCAGAAGATTTAATGAATTAGAATAGCCTTTTATTTCGACTTAATTAGTCGAAAATTAAATTAACTAAATATTTAGCAATTAGCTTTCGAACTCTTACTAACTATTGTTTAAGACTTCAAATATATTTGATATTAAACCATATGGACATCAGGTAAATTATGAATAAGACCCACTGATAGATATCTACCGGAGAATTTTTCGAGCTTCATCTTATACTAAGTTTTGGTGTGGAATTATAGTTAATTAGGAATCTGAAAGGATTTATATATTATATTTCAAATATTATTTATGTGAATATGTGGAAATATTTATGTAATCTAAATCAGTACATTCAAATTAAACCAAATATTTACACACTTCCAATTTAAAACGAATATATTTTATGCGCGAATAAGTAAAATAAATATTCTCTCATTTATTCAAATATCCATTATTCAATAATAGATAAACAAATTACTTTGTATGAATCAGGGATGTACAAATTCAAATATACGATGGATTGTTCCGGCATTGGAGTTTGTATAGAAACATAAAAATTCCTCTTTACGAAACAAAGAGTCATCGTATCAAAAATAAGTATTCCAAAGATATCACTTGAAGGGAAGAATTAAATTTTTTGGGGAAATGACGGTAACCTATTGAGTTTAGATCTGCTTTATAGAAAAAAAAGAAAGATATTCACATCTGTAACGAAATCAAAGATCCCAGATACACCACATTTAATTATATCTGGCATGAAATGTCAAAAGCAATAAAATTTAAAACTCCAAGTAACCATAAAATTTTATTGAAGTTGTAAATAGTTAGATTGTCACTAATCCAAATTTTTTGTATCAAACCTTTAATAATGTATGTGGAATGAAGTTAACGTTTTTTATTGAATTCAACTTTGATTTTGTTTTTGAATATTATATACAAAAATTAGTATGTATTTCTTGTGTTGATTTGTATCTTTTTTGTTTTTTATTTTTGTGTCCTTTTCTATGGGGATTACATATGAGACTAAATAAATATGAGACATGGTAGAACAATGAATAATAATAATATAATAATAATAATATAACTTATTTATTTCATATGTTTCACAGTATCGCTTAATCGCAAAACTAACAAAACACAAAAATACGTCAACGAGAAACATCACTCTCCATGTTCCACGGTTGCAATATTCTCTAAACTATGTTGAGTTATATGGTTCACATATTATAATTAGATCGAAAATCGATTTCTTGAAAATTCGAAAATCCGGTATCTTCTGGAATCTTTTCGGAAGAACATTAAATATTTTCATTGAGGCATACATTTCACTCTTTTCTATTTGACTTAGATTATGTCTAGGATATAAAAACGTTTCCATTTTTCTCGTTTTGTTACAACTTTTATAGTTCTCATAGTAATTTTGATGTTTGTGTACGAATAATAAGCATTTATATATAAATAATCCATTTAGTGTTAAGAGTTTATTTGTTCTAAATAAACCTCTACAAGAGTCCCTCAACTTCATTTTGAAAATCGTTCTCTATGCTAATTTCTGAATAACAAAAACCCTATTACATCGGTAACTTCTACCCCAGAAAATTACCCCATAAGAATGTAGTTGCTGAAAATTTTAAAAATATATTACTATCAAAGTATATTTCCTAACATGGTGTTTCATGACATTGATAGAATACACCACCGAACAAATCTTCTACTTGAAAATCTACATGATCTTTAATCTTCAGATTGCAGTCCAAATATATACCTAAAAATTGGGTATGAGATGCTGTTGATACTTCAATTTCTTCTAGTGTTAAGGGCTGCTGAGTTCGCTGGTTTGTTCTGTCCGTTTGGAAAATTACACAATTCGTCTTGCTAACGTTTACAATTGGTCTCTTCTTGTTACACCAATTTCTTATAGCGCAGAATATAATTTTTCAATTCTGTATTGCAGTTGGTAGGTCCGGTGATGTGAAAGCTATATTTGTGTCATCTGCATATATGATCGTGTTGACGTTCTGTGGGAAAATTTTGGGGAGGTCATTGATGTGTACCATAAAGAGTATTGGTCCAAGTATAATTCCTTGTGGAACACCCATTATATTTTTTCAAGTTCTTGGAGGTGTGTCCTCCATTTCTCCCTATCTCCACATACTGATCTCGATTTTTCAGGTAACTTTCGATTAAGTCGAGTTGTTTGTGCCTTATACATGAATATAGCTTTGAAAGAAGTCTTTTATGCTCGACTTGGTCAAACGCTTTGGTTAGATCCAGAAATAGAGCAATTGGGATATTTCCATTATCGAGAGTAGTCAGAACGTCAATTCAAAACTGCAGTTTCTGTTCCTCTGATCGGCAAAAATCTATGTTGGTTCCTACTTAAGACTTGAAATTTTTTTAAAAAAACTCATAAGTTTATTTGCCAGTAATTTTTCAAAGACTGTCGAAAATGATGGGAGTAAACTTATGGTTCAGTAGCTGTGTGGTTCACCAATAGGACCTTTCTTATAGATTGGTTTTATAACAGCAATCTTTAATTTATCTGGAAAAATGCCCTCAATGAAGGACATATTCATTATGTATCATCATATGAATATAATATGGTAAAAATGAAACTCATATTTACATTTGATAGATGAATACGACCGTATAATTTTTCTGTTACGAGTATTAATGCTTTTAGATTAGCATTCACTCTCTCTTACAAAAATTCATTTTTTCTCCACAAATCATATCAAAAGATATTCATTCATGTGTACCGTTTACAGTAGATAATATAAAATTTTGTAGATGATAAAATTTCTTGGATTATTATCATTTGAAATACAAAATAACCATTTCAAATTTTCATTCAAAATTTTTTTTCATGAACAAGGAGTTACAAATTTTACTAGCGGTTCCAGCAAACTTTGTACGCCTATATATTTTTTGTTCGTGAATATTTTCGAAATTCCTGAAATAGTGTTCTATTTGTGGTAGAATGTTTATGTTTTTATTACAGGTGGAGCCAAGGACATCTATAGACTAAGAAACTGTTACACTTACAATTACTTCAAATCAATCCGATTTTCAATGATTCTCTTTAATATATGATTTGCCTGTAATATATGATTTAGATCAAAAACAGGTGAGTTTAACACTTGTGCTATATCCCGACATAAAATATAAGTCACCTAAATTCACACAGGACGAAAATTAACAGATAAGGACGTGTCACATCCTATCACAACATATGATCAATGTATGACAACATATGTGCCAATCCCTTTATCAACACATATGATGTATCGAAAGTGATATTAACTTGTCAATTCTATAGTTGAACCTGAGTATCTTAAGATACTCCTTGAGAATATATTCTTTATATCTTCTCGTTAGTTATATGGAAAATGCTGATTACCGTGATTTTGTTGAAAATTGAATTTCTTTATTCAAGAATAGAGAATTGTCCAATAGATTTTTGTCGTCAAAAAATCATACTTGATTTTTAAAATATTTTGAAGCATAAATAACATGGCGTTTTAAACTTCTAAATACAAACCAACACCAACTCCAGAAAATACCGTGATTATCTGTACCTAAAACCAGGTATTGGAATATGAAATTATGTCACTATATCCATACGGTAAATATTCTTTAAGTTGTCCATTGCTGCCTGTAAAACTGACGTTGTTAATCCCTTAATATAGTTAAAACAAATATTGGAAAAAAAATTGTTGCGCCCCTTTAATTTTTCAAACAATATAATTTTATAAATACTCAACTGATAATATAAATTATTTAATGGGCTACAAAATAATTTACAATATTATGTAAAAATATGAATAAAAAAAGAATTATTCATTATAAGAAATAATAATTTTAAATATTTAATAGTGTTGGCATTTACTTGATGTAAATCCATTATAATTGAATATAAACTAAAATTCAAGCACTTGAACTTATGATTTAAACTTCATTGACTACATAGCATGACGCATTTCGTCATTAGAAGTTTGTAACGACGAAACGCATCATGCTATGTAGTCAAGAAAGTGTAAATCATAACTTCAAGGGTTTGAATTTTAGTTTGTATTCAATAATAACTTTAAATGTAATAAAAACAAATCTTACAAAAATTAAAAAATATATATATAATTAATACAACATTATAAAAGTTTAATGCGACGGTTGAGCTTGTTTTTCAGTATTTCTCAAACCTGAATACCTGGTATCATTGAAGAAATCGCGGTTCTCAGTTCCTTCTCAATCACTAGGTGAGATCGATACTTTGTTTCTGAGACAGCTACTGTAGACAAACCAGTTTGATGTAGGTAAAATGTTACAAATGGCAATAAAATGTCTAAAACTTTGTTTGTCAAAGTAGGAAAATCATCCTTTACTCGTAGCCAAAACGTAACAATATTATTTTAGTCTTGAAAAATCTGCTTTAATGGACTGTCACTATATAAGTTGATTATCACTTCTTTCTCTGTTGTCATAAGGCCAAAATCATCATATTTTTTAATCACAAATCCGTTTCTAATCCATTCATATTAGGACATTTTGAGATCTTTGAAGTAAAACGAGAATTGCATTTCATCAGCAAGACAGGTAATTTCAAAAGTGAGAAACATGTCAAAGTTAGCATTAATTTGAATGAAACCATGATTTATTTAAGTACTGGGTCTTTGTAAAATATCAACTAAATACGCAAGTTTTATAAGGAATTTCATATCATAAAACAAGTGTTTATACCTATTTTGCTGATTCATTTTTTTTTGACACCTATTCGATTTTTTTGGTTTGTATTCAAAATTGATATTTTGGAATAACTGCATGCCCCCCTTGCAACAGTCTTGCACCCCTAGGGTGACGCAACCCACAGGTTGGAAACCACTGTTTAATGTGTCGAAGTATATTGATATTTTACTCTCTCACAAATTTCCAGATTTTCAAATATTATCTCTTCAATTTTCAAAAATTTTTCCCATTTCCACCTTTTATTTTGTGAGAAGCTTCCAGAATTAAGAGTATGAAATCGGCCACAACGGAATTTCATTTATTAGGCATTCAAGGAAAAACAAATCATTTGTTGACTCGAACAATATTGATAACTGGATTATTCTATCATCTTAACCAAACTTTCATATTTATAAAGAATAAATTACGTCAAAAAATTCAGTACAATGCAACTTCACTTGAAAAATTAAATGTCAACAACTAATATTTGTTAATTTATTTTTTTGCATGTTATTACCTATCTTCACCTTCGTCAGGTTTCAAATCAAATAAGATTATTTTGTTGTAACTTTCA
The DNA here is from genome assembly GCA_030704895.1 of Henosepilachna vigintioctopunctata. Taxonomy (NCBI): domain Eukaryota; kingdom Metazoa; phylum Arthropoda; class Insecta; order Coleoptera; family Coccinellidae; genus Henosepilachna; species Henosepilachna vigintioctopunctata. The sequence continues at coordinate 482,549 of JARQZJ010000102.1, forward strand.
GTTTTATTCGAGATTAATCACATTATTTTGCAAACGTTCAATTACCCAATTCAGTGAATTTGAGATTAATTCTGACCATTGCCATAATATAATCTGATGTTTACATTCATATTTCAAGAATGAAAACATTTAAACATTCATTCCTTATCAGTTAAGCAGAATATTGTCCAATATTTCATCGATTTAGTGTAATGATCACTTAATGAGCGGTAGAAAATCATCTTTCTTCACGTTTTCAAGAAACATCTGCTAAAGTGACTTTTTCAAATAAATGTATGTTTTCATAATTAGTGAACATGATTCTACGTTTTTGTAAAGAAAATAATGGATCTGTTCTCAACGAGTATCTGGCTACTTTTACAGGTTAGTTATATCATATTATCGATACACTTAATATAATGTCAAATCTTGTCATTTATACCTGATATTTATGTTAATCATGAAAAAGGCCTGTGAAATGTAAATTTCAACAAAATTTCCATGGAATTTATTTTGGAGCGAACTGATTTTGGTATATGAAAAACGATACTTTCAACAAATTGATCAGTTTGAATAATTTATTTGTAAAAGTATATCTACTAGTGCGATATAAATGGATATTGGAGTAGAGGCTTCAAAATCGAAATCATCATTTTCAAAATTTATAAATAGTAAAGATTCATTCGTATCTACGAAAATGAACATATTTTGTAGAAGTTATCTTCTTTAATATGATGAATTACTAAATTCTATCGTCGATGAAGTTCTAACAATGTTTTCATTTAACCTAACACTCAAAACAATTTTAAGAATTTCAAAAGCTATGTACATATTGTCTACTATAAGATTCATTCGGTATGAAAACTTAATGAAGGTATTGTATACCAAAATAGTAACTAGTATAGCAATGGAGAATATATATATATATATATATATATATATATATATATATATATATATATATATATACCTTTTTGATTTCATGAAATTATTTCGAGTTTGAAACAATCTATGACATGAATAGAAAACGAAAGTTTAAGAAACAATTTAAAAATATCGGTTTGTGATGATAAAAAATGTTTTCGAAGAATGTAAGTAAGTGAAAATGAAAGCATCTGAAGATGTTAAAAAAGAAACCAAATCAGAAGACTTTTTCATTTCAATTTCAACTATACTTCTTTAAAGATTTTGAATCAACTACATACAAAATATAAATTAGTCGGTCGCCAAAATTTACAGCAAAGAATATAATTCTCCTTTCCAAATTTCCTACCATGAAACCACACCGGAGGATAAGGTCAAAGCTAGAATTTTAAATAATGTGCAAGGAAATCTTTCCAGAAAAAGTCTGAGTGATAGATGTACATATGGCACAATTTTTTGTGTGATAAGAAGTCACAGAAAAGTAATTCTGTGTTAGTTTATAATCACAATTTTTTTTCACTATAAGGTAACTTTGATTTTGTTAGTGCTAGAATACTTTTATTTATTGTATTTATTGAACTTCTTTCGTTTAAATGTCCGATTTGTTTTGATATTTCAAAACAGTAAAATAAGTTTCTATTTCTTCATACCTAAGTCTCTCAAATTATTATTTATAAATATCTTCAACTGAAGGGGTTGATTAGTTAATGTAAGAAGTGAAACATTTCTTTTCACTTCTAGAGAATCAGCCAAATAATAAAACTAATCGAATGGAGATTTTCATTGACTCCATGATATTTCAATAGAAATATGGCGAGAGTTCATTATTCCGAAATGATAATTTAAATTTGTTACAGCTTGTATTCTCTACTTCTTAGTAGGAGTTCACACAGGATGGACTTCCCCATACATCCCTAAACTAGTGAAGTCTGAAGATTATCCCTTTGACATTTCCGATGAGGCAGCTTCCTACATAGCGATATTCGGACCCATTGGAGATGTTTTTGGAGAGATAGCGTCAATGCTGATCGTAGATAGAATAGGAAGGAAAAATACTCTACTCGTTTTGGGAACACCGATGTTAGCATCATCATTGTTGATCTATTTCTCTAATACTTCTCCTAGTTTTATTTATATTGCTCGATTTTTAGGAGGAATAACTGTAGGAACAATAATGTCGATATTCACAATGTATACGTCTGAAGTAGCGCGTCCGTCTATTAGAGGAAAATTAGGGGTTATTGGAGTATTTGTTTTTATAGCTGGAATTATCACGGTGAATATAGTTGGGAAATATCTTAATTTTTATCAATCTTCATTAATTTTTATAGTAATAGCAGTGTGTTTCTTCATTTCTTTCTACTTCATGCCAGAATCGCCTTATTATCTATTGATGAAAAATAAACACAGAGAAGCTGAAAAATCACTGAAATTTTTCAGACGGACAGAAGTTATTGAAGAGGAATTAATTTCCCTAGTAAAAGTTATCGAACGGCAATTAAGCGAGAAAGGAAATTTTCGGGATTTATTTTCCATAGATTCTAACAGAAAAGCGGTTTTACTCATGGTGTTTGGTAGAATACTTCAGCAGATAACTGGAGCTACAGCGTTCACCATGTACGCTCAAGACCTCCTCAGTGATTCGAAAGACTTCATTGAACCTCAATTTGCTGTAATGGTTATTTTTTCCATTCAAACAGTGATCGTTTTGATCTCTGGAAGACTCTCTGATAAGTTTGGACGTGTTCCTTTAATAATTATTTCGACAGCGTCAACTTCTTCAACTCTCTTCTTATTTGGCGTATATTTTACGTTGAGAGATTACACTAGTGTGGGTTTGCCGACATGGATTCCATTTTTTCTTTTACTGTTATTCTTCATATTTTTCCTAATAGGCATAGGATCTCTTCTGGGTGTTATGCTTGGAGAATACTTCTCAGCCTCAATAAAATCAAAGGCAATATGTGTTTCAAATATAACATATTCCATCACTGTGATTTTTACCACTAAACTTTATCAAGTGTGCAATGACTATATCCACATATCTGTATCTTTCTATTTTTTTGCAGTTTGTACATTAATAGGTACTCTTTTCATCAGAAGTTGTTACCCTGAAACTAAAGGAAAAACTTTAGAGGAGATTCAAATGGAATTGAAACATAGCAACCAGAACGGTACAAGTTAAATGTATTTACCATAAGTAACGCACATTGTTAAATAACTTATTCCTCATTATTGTGTTCTAGTCAGCCTTTTACAAATCTCTTTAACTGATACAATGTATTGAAAAGTGAATAAAGGTCTATTTGGTTTATCGAATCATTAATCGTACCTATGTCCCCATAGTTAGCATATAACCTATGAAAACGAAATTAACACAGTACCAAAATCAAATCGGTGGCATTGTTATTACTATGGCGAAATATAGAAGAATTTCACTTTCACCACAAATGGCGCTTCTGATAGAATGATTCACTGTTGCAATTTCCTGAAGATCAATCGGTACATTTTATTTCTCGGGCTGATTGAAATTGATACATTCTAGTTCCTTTCGCATTAATTATTGAGTAATGTTCCACCTATCAAAGAATTATTGACATCAAAATTTTATACAGGTTTCGTAGTGTAGCGGTTATCACGTCTGCTTTCCCGGGCGGAACCAACTTTTATTGAATAACACGTCTACATAACCACAAAACGTTTGTGTATATAAGTATGAAAATATCAATTATTTGAAGGATTTCCACTACAAGATAATCGAATTAATTTGCGTTTTCTGTTCCTTCAATCTTTTCATTATATCATAAGATCATTAAATATCATACCACGAGTGACTTTTGAAAGGGTAAAGAGAATCAATTATTTTTCCATTTATTCTGACAGTTGCAGTGAAGTTATCAATTTCTGATGTAAAGAGTGCAGATTCACGAATCCTCCATGGTATATCGAAATATCTCAATTAAAACTAGGTATCTTGTCAGAAGAAAGCGATCTGCCATGCTCCAGAGAGTTTATCACGTTTCCTCCAAAGAGGGAGCTAACGTGATTAGTTTACAAATGAATATTCGCCTCATTTTAAGATAGGACCAGGGTGCGTTTGGAAAACCATCGAAACTCAATTATTCAGATTCGCGCCACTGAGGATTTCCAATAAGGATGAAATAATTTTATGGTATTGCCATTCAACAAGTTCGATGATTTTCAGAACGCACCTAATATCCACTTTCGCAAGTGTTAGGTTGTGTTTTCGCTGACAATATTTGTGTAGACAGCTCCCTGAGAGATTTATTCGGAATATTTTAATATTTCAATTGAGAATCTCAGTTTTGACGTATTATGAATATATATATATATATATATATATATATATATATATATATATATATATATATATATATATATTTATATATAGAAATATTATGAGTTATCGGCAAAATAGGAGGCCCACGTTGGATGAATTTTAACCATTTTGTTAACCTGGTCTATATTTCGGTTATGATTGCAATCTTCATCAGGACTCTATAAAATAACAGATATTAATAAATATCATGATAAAAAATTCTTACAGCTTACGGCTAACCAAGTAAAATGTTTGACCAACACCATAAACAGGAGTGTGTGTATTTACAATATATATGATGTTATACACAGGAAACTGGATATTAATACTAAGATATAAAAATATAAAAATTATAAAAAACTAACCAACAACGATAGTAACAATAGACTAGATCTGACAGGAGCGCAGAAATATGTCAGCGAAACAGCAGAGAAGAAAGAGTAAACCACTGTTTTTCGGTGAAATTTTTCTGTGCTCAAAGTGTGACTAAAGTGTCATACGAGAGGTCAATCGACATTAATAATATTTCAAAATTTGAAGAGCATGTTAGATACACCTAATCAAACTAGTATTTGATAAATTCTATATTTGTCTAATATAAATGAATTTTCCTATCATAACCGTGATTATCTTGACATACTGATCCAAAACTACTAACGACATCAAACCAACTACCTCATTAAAAACGTTCGCTCTTAATTAACTCTTTACGTTGTTTACCTCTGATTATTTTATATATTTTCATGATGTATTCACATTGATTATCTATTAGTTAAATTAACTCATCCTTTCCTCTGGTTCGAAATTTATTCGTTATATTCGTAGTACATATATTATGTTAATTTCTGTAACATTTTGTTGAAATAGAAATTTTATAAATAAACATTAATATTCACAAAATAAAAATATAAATCAAACTTTTGGCTTAATGTTTCACAAATATATTGAATATTAAAATAATATTATAACGTTGAATCAACATGTTTCGAACGGTCAAATCATTACCAAGACCGATAATTTCTTGGTAATGAGCTCTTAGTAATTGATGTCAGTCTTGATAATGAACTGACCGCACGAAACATGTCGACTAAACGTTGTAATAATATTTTATTATTCAATATATTTGTGAAACATTAACTAATATTGAAATTAGTAAAATCGCGGGAATCCATATGATTCTTCCTATAAAATATTATGGAAGAAATAATCGATTTATGAGAACGAGTGCCATGTTCTCATACAAATATTTCTTGGAAGGTGACAAAGTAGTTAACACTGTGCCCACTTTCAATAAAAGCACATTAATCTCTAGTAATGAAACAACCATTACCAAACTTCAACAGGTAACATATGGTGAGAGGTTCAACAACTCTAAATATAACTATTATATATTGCTTTCAGACAAAACAGTGGGGTGTTGATTCGTTTTCGATGGTGAATTGTCACGTGGCAACAAAATTCATGGCATTGCCTCTACCTTCCTCTCATTTTTTTCCATTTTATTCTTCATTTTGATTATATCGTACTCAAAAACTTCATTATCTATCTGAATGACTGATACCCGACAGTTCGTAGGTCTAGGTCGAATAGAATTGTCCAAATATCAATTATCGTTTCTGTTTGAAAACTGGGAACTAAAAAACATAGATGACAAATTGATGCAAGGATGGAATATTTTTTCATCAATTTTTAACTGAATGTTTAACTTTTGCTTCTTCAAGCAAAGCTTCTCCATTCTCAATTTGACTCAATTCAAATGACTAAAATTTTTTGCAACGCCTCTACAGTTATTTTGATACGATACTGACGCACAGCTTGAGAAACGCTGACTTAGACATTTATTTTCTCTTTCAAATTTAGAATCGTCTTTTTCCTTTTACAGATTATAAATATTCCTATTCTAAATACGCCATATGCGTTCATTGGAGTATGGCAACAATTTTGAAAATTTAGTCACAATACATATATAGAATCCCTAGAGCATCAAATTGAGCTCAAAATCAATAACTTCTATAACAATAATCCTATTCATGTAATAAATTTAGGAACAAAATCATCTATTCCAAATACTGCAATGAGAATAACCTACTTAATTATGGCAAACATTCCGGTAGTTGAGTATGCCATTTACTTGCAGGAGATTCAATTGCACAACTTCGATTAATGCCATTATTATCGCCCAAACTCATCTCGGTTTAGTTTCCAGAGACTCCTTATTGTTTTCCTGTTATCCATGAGAACACTCGACTTCAACTTGAGAGTTCACCATCCCCAATAACAGCATTTGATTTGAAGTTTCTCATGTCAAATTTCTCATAGTCTGGAACTTACACGTGGAATACTGTATTATTTTAATACTGAATCAAAAGTTTCCTAGTTTGTAATCAAAAAGTGAATTTTTTTCTTCAACTCATATACTTAATCATATTAATGGACTCCACGCACAACGCCTGGTGATACAATATAACTTTAAAAAACTTTACTATTTCAGACAATTAAAAAACCACAAAAATAACCACACAGTTGATGATTCTGAGCTGACAATAGTATTTTATGAACAATGTAATATATTGAATAAATAATATTTGTCTTCGTTTCATAAAAATTTTATCAAATTATTTCTTGACAATTTTTTCAGGGTGTTTTTTGGGTCAGCTAGACTGAGAAGTCTAGCTAACAGAATCAAGCTTTCGAAAATGGGGAAATAAATATTTTTCAATCAAAGTTAACAATATAATACATAGTCAGATTGTAACTGTTTTCGAATTTTTCAACTAGATAAAATTCATCCTAATAATGGATCAGTATCTCGAAACATATGTTGAGTAAATTGAATAATCTGGGTAGAATTTAGTCAAGTGTTTTCCAGTAATATGTATACCCAAGTTTATACCTTTAACGAACATAAATTCAAAAAGTATCAAAATTTTTAATGAGCTCAGAGAAGATTATTTGCAACTATGTAGTAAGTTCAATATTATAATCATATTATGAACATTATCGATACGAATAAACCAATTCTGCTTCTTTGAAAATGCTCCAGTAGATATCGCAGGCAGATGATGAAAATACTGATTCGATCAAATACCTGGGGGAAATGATAAGATTTGACAAATGTTGAAATAACGACACAATGGCATTTCCTTAAAGAAATGATTTTGTCAAATTTCTTGATACTTTTTGAGAAAAGATGAAGTAATTGTATTTGTGTATCGAAAAATTATTTATTTCCCATTGAATTTGGATTAAATGATAAACAGTACTAAAAAACAAGTTAATAGTTTGAAATTATTCGACGAAATTGAAAGCTCATATTTTCGAAACCTAAATGAAATTTTCATTGTAAATCCGAACATCATTGTCACACATCTCGTCATAGACAAATGTAACAAATGTCTATTTGTTACATTTCAATTTATTCAAAAAGCACTTCAATGCAATATTGCATTCTACAAAATGCACATATTTTTACATACTGCGTATTCTTGAACATCTGGGGCAGTATATAACGTTACAAATGTTACTGCAGCAAGAATTTCTTTTTGAATAATCGCAAATCCGATGCATTTACTTAGGCTTCGAATGTTTGTGGAATTATTCCATTGTGTTTGAAGCAAGCGGTATATATAAATCTGAATTTCAATACGCCATTGTTGCATTTGCTCGACATAAGCTTATGGTAATCTTTGTGAGGAAGATGTAAAGTTTTGTCCGTCATGCTGGATTCTAGTTTCTACTTTTTCTAATATTTCCTCACAAATCTTCGCGCGTATCTAGACATTTGCTCCGATGAATTCCATGCGGGGTTGCTATTCGTGCACGTTGCCTCAACTTTATCGACCGAATGAAGAATCACGACTTTGGTACTGAACGATCAACGTTCCAAAGATAAACGAGTACAGGTGATGAATACTATGAATATTTCACGTTACTTTGAAGAGTATTCACACGATATGATTAATATTCTGCAAACGTTCATCCTACTTCTTGTGTGTTCGTATAGCACTGCTCAGAGAATTTGCCTATATCAAGTGCTTATATCATATGCAATCCTGCCATTTCTGAGTATTTATGAAAATAGAAGAAATATCATCAGAATAAAATAAGCATGTGTCAAATATTCCATGAACATTAATTACTACCTAAAGTAGAAGTAAAAAAATTCCATACTATACTATTATATCTAAAATATTTATAAAGTGAAATCAATTACAAGCATAATTTGATGTAGGTAAAAGTGAATAATCTATCTATTGTATAAATATATATATATATATATATATATATATATTATATATATATATATATATATATATATATATATATATATATATAAATATTTTATTTCGAAAGTTTTTAGCAATTTTAAATAAATTTCAAGAATATATATATATATATATATATATATATATATATATATATATATATATATATATATATATATATATATATATGTGTGTGTGTGTGTGTGTGTGTGTGTGTACGAAGTTATTACTCTATTCAGATCTTTGACTCACTAAATATAAAAAATGCCAAAATAGCCAAATCGAGTATAATACAGAAACTTTTGCATTTATTTGATTGTTCTTAATCCTGCTATAAATTTTTGTCAGACGTTAAATGAAACTTTTGAACCTCATTTCGAAACGATGCGATTTTGACCTCGTGCAATTGTTATAGTTTTGCCCCAGAACAGAATTATATTCAATCTGTATCTTCATAATTGTAAATTACAATAACACATCAAATTCGGAATTCAAAGATCAGAAAAACTAGTACTTGTAGATATAGAGTGCGATATATATTATGATGAAACCATTAGTTAATAAACGTGAATTGAAATCCATTATACAGATCTTATAAAATCTTATAATTTATTTCAATAATATTATGACCGCAATTTTTGACACGCCCATGTCCTGGTATGCAATTATTGATGAAATGCAATACGAAAACTGCTTTACCCAGATGCATTCACGAAGGCATTACAAAAACGAAAGTGCGACGTATATTGATCCAGTTCCACTTCGTAGGCAATGGCTACTGGTTTTATGACATAATATAGAGTTTCTCGAATATAAATCAATTTTCCCACCAAATATATAAATATGTACATATACATTTTTCATGTATAAAAACGTGAATAGATGTCACCGAGGAGGTTCTACGAATTGTGACGTACGTTTCATCATTGCGATTGCCTCTGCGGACTGCCATTTATTTTGTACTCTGAAGAAGCCAATGTAAGGGTGAACCGAACGTGACAATTGTTTGATGAAAATGTGTAAATTCAGAAAGGTGTTTCTCGTTCACATTTTAAGTCTATAATATATATAATCATCATTGCGATTGCCTCTGCGGATGCCATTTATATATATATATATATATATATATATATATATATATATATATATATATATATATATATATATATATATATATATATATATATATATATATATATATATATATATATATATATATATATATATATATATATATATATATATATATATATATAATTTTTTAAAAATTGATTTATTGCCTGTTTAAGATATTTTATTTTCATTGTTTTTAGCAATAACATGCTTCTTTTAATATGAAAAACTTTATTTTTGTTGACATTTCGTTGTATATCACAACTTTATCAAAACTAATGAATTTGTTATAATTATACAACGAAACGTCAACAAAAATAAAGTTTTTCATATTAAAAAATCCTGTTATTGCTAAAAACATTCAAAAAAAATATATATATATATATATATATATATATATATATATATATATATATATATATATATATATTGTTCAAAGATTCACAGGTAATTCAATACTAGTAAATACTGAGACTCTTAATCGAAATATCGAAATATTTCAAATAAAATTTTTAATTTGAAATAAATAATTTCAAATAAAATTTTTTATTTGAAATATTTCGATATTTCGATTAAGAGTCTCAGTATTTACTATATATATATATATATATATATATATATATATATATATATATATATATATATATATATATATATATAAATCTTTCTATTTTACCGGAAAATGTTCAACTAAACTTACTGATTTCATTTCGATTCGAAATATGTTCGAATTATAAACTTATCATTATACAATATGTTGCATTCGAACAGAATTTCCGTCGATTTTAATAAATTTATTGAATTTATGATTGAAAATTTGAATCAAATGTTATAACTTGGACATATGTTTATACATTTGAAGATTTGAATTTCAAATCAAAAATTCAATATTTTAACGTTCCCAGCGACATGCGTTCTAACCATAAAATTTCAACCCTCCCATAAAATATCAAATGTAGATGAAATAAATTTATTCCCAGGTGATTTTCCATTTCATATATCTTAAATTTATTCCACATCTTATCACTAAAATACCGTAAAAATCATACTTCTAGCTATAAAAAATGGAACTAGTCACAACAAGGAGATATGTTTTTCGGAAAACACTCAAAAATTTTCGTTTTTCGTTTGTCTATAATTGATTTTTCATATGATGGTTTCATATGATGCGGATCAAACAATTTTGTCTATTAGAAATATAAGCCGAAAGATTAAGACCATTATAAGACAAGGGAGTTAAGATAACGATCGATCATTATGAAAATAATCAAGAACATAATTTTCTCATTGACACTTGTTAAAATTTCAATATCTTCAATTGCCAAATCGTCCGGATTTTTTTCTGTTGTGTGGTCGTGATTTTTTGAGAAGTAACTCCCCATCTTTTGATAGTCCTTTGAGTATTGATTTTGGAATCACCTCTTTCATCACGAACGTAGTAAGAACACTTCACGAGTTTATTCCGACAGCTACTACTCGTATACAAATAATAATTCCGTTCCACAAATAAACTTTCAATAGAGTGTAAACATCTCTGTTATGCCCTTGATAACTTTTTTTCTCAATTTCATAAACTTCTATGAACATCATACAATGTACTCGTATAGTAGCTATATTCAAGTATCATTTTTGAAACACTCTTTTCGTAATTTATTCAAGTTCCGATTTATTATTCTGAATTGATTATGCATGGATATTAACAACTACAGCAGAATTAATGCCAGCATGAAAAGTTTGGAATATGCATCATAAAAAGGTTTCAAATACAACTGTCAAAATTAACAACATCAAATAATAAAGAATAAATCTTCTTACAGATGTAGTTATCCAAATATTTCGTTCACCAAATTTCGTTCTGAATTAGGACTGAATTGAGTGCTTTCGGATGTACAGTATTCGAGCCGTTTTAATACGATGTGTTTTCAGTCTTTTTGAAATCTGCGGTAACTGACATTTCTATCGAATATAGATCTATTCAATCGACCACCCAGGTTTCTAGTCCCACGGCACCTGAAAATTAATCAAAGTTATAAACTAAAGCTTCATATGTGTCGTCCACTGCTATCAGACCATTCAACTACAGGTGCGGAACCAAAAGCTTGCGTTCCAGCTGTATATATAGGGTGTATATAAAATAACCTTCTGCAAATGCACACCATTCGCTCTTGGAATAGAATTGATTTCTTCAGTGATTCTTTGCTTTAAAACATTCAGGTTGGATGGAAATGGATTGTAAACTCTACTTATTAGAAAGCCCCATTGGAAAAAAGAGCAGGCGTTAAATCAGGGCTGCTCGGTGGCCAGCTGATGTCTCCTCGGCGGTTTATCATTCTTCCAGGGAATAAATCGTGAAGAGCAGCTAATGAGTCATTTGCAACATGAAAAGTGGCTCCATCTTGCTGGAAAAAAGTGTTGTGGTTGTAGCCATCCTGGTTTTGCATTTCTGTAGCTGAAAAAGTCTGTATCATATGGCAATATCGATCAGAATTATTAACGGGCTGAGTTCGACCTCAGTCATCCTCAAAAAAAATGAGGACCGATAATTCCTTGACTTGATATGGCAGCCCAAACAATAATTTTTGGTTAGTGCAATGGCTTCTGAAGCAATTCTAGCGGATTCTTGGATGCCCAGTATCTGCAATTTTGTCTATTCACGTGACCGTTGATGTGAAAATTCGATTCATCGAAGAACCAGATGTTATTGAAACTCCTAAAACGGGTTTTCATTGTCCTGCAGAATTCGACTCGTTTTTCAGGATCATCAGGCTTCATCTCTTGAACAATAACAATTTTATAAGGGTGAAAATGTAAGTCTTTCGAACTAATGCGATGAACCGTAGATTTGTTCAAATTAAGAGAAGCTGCGCGCAATCTCAACGATTGTTTTTTCTTCAATCTTCAACGATTTGCCAGTCTGATATGGAGAACTTTGCCAGACTGGCAAACGCAGTGGACGTTCATGCTCGTTCTTGTTGTCTTTTTGCGCCTAGACGATTTGTCCGGCGTTGTATTCCCTGTCTCTTCAAACTTGTACGCCCAATGCTTAATTTAAATGGCACTTGGTACATGTTTGAAGCTTGTTAAATTAAAATGTGACCTGTAGAGAAGTCGAACAACAATGTAGGAAACGTTGTTTTTATAAAACGGTCGCACGCTAATCGCGCGCTGCGGTCCCGTGAAACGATTCATGGCTATTAAACTTAACGAGCCGGCCAAGCGATTGAGACCGCTGCTATCTTCCGGCTACCTGCACCCTTTACTTTGCAGACTTACTGACAACTTCAAATGTTGATGTATGGAGTATTAATGATGATCCTTCGGTTCTACCATTTGGTCCTGATTCCTCAAAAACAACTGACCTCTAGGAAAAGAATAAAGCTAGAACACAGATGAGCCAAATTTCGCATTTTCGCCATATAAAAATGAATTTAAAAAAAAAGAACAAATTTATGAAAACTGTTATAAATATTGAAAGAAATGAAGTCATACCTGTAGAAGCTAATGAAAGTTTAATGTGAGTCATATTCTCAATCGAATGGAACAGAAAGCATAAAATGTAGTAAAACATACAAAGACGATTGGTTCAAATGAAAGTTATGCAAAAATTGGTAGTACATAGTTTGCGCGAACAAATAACCATTCAATATATACTACAGGTGCGTCTTAACTACGATTCTGGCATTAAATAGTACGTAACCAGATACGATACCCATTACTTAATACAGAAACCAGATCTTGAATGGTAGTTGAAATGGATTCATTTAAAATTTGAAATCATTTTCGTTGAAGTTTCCAATATTTGAGAACAATAAATATTGTTTTGAGTGGATATTTTGTAAATTTTAATTACTTAATGAATTTTTAGATTTTACTCTCATGAGTGAAAAATAAGTTTTGCTCAATATGCTTCTAAACTATTTGGCAAACTTTCAACGAAGAACTCATTCGGTGCATTTTGTTAATTAACTGGATTGTTTCAGTAAAATTCAAACTGAATAAACCAATTTTTTTCAAAGAATTATCGAAGCTCTACTTCTGGTTTCAAACAGTGATAAAAATCATTTCTGATACTGAACATCCTTTCAATTCTTCACCAAATTGGTTCCATTATACAACTACAAGTATTTTTTCACGGTCACGGTTTTCAGTAATTTTATCGATGAACTCTTATGGCTTTCTATTCTATGGTATTCTAGTAGCATCTGAAGTAGTCGTTTGTAACGACAAAGCGCGTTATGGCATGCTGTCAATAAAAGTGTAAATCAAAAGTTTTTGAATTTTATATTATATTCAATCTTATAGCTAGTTGAAATTATTACACGATGAATAAACTAAAAAATGTTCATCTGACACTTTCTAGCTAAATCATAAAGAAATGTTTCGAGTCACTCCACTATATTGTTGAATGAAGAATTTTCCTAGTCCATTTTATAAGTTTACAGGAATTGGCTCTTTGTAAGCATTCGCATATTTCGATAATATAAGTTTTGTTGAAATGCTTCTCTCTGGTATTTTTTAGAGCATTGAAAAAACACTTGAAAAAATTTATTTGAATGAATTCAAATTGAAAAACGAATGAAAAAAGTTTTTTCAATTTTGAAATACGCTTTAATCGTTTGAGCTGACGAAAATAGAACTATCCAAGAAGTTGTTTATTATTTACTAAGAATATACTCATTGAAATTGTTCATCCATCTTCACCAATATACAATATGACAAAATTACGTTTTTGGTTATGTTGTAGTAAAATATTCGACTCAATAGTAGTCCATACAAACCCTCATTATATTACTGGGCATTAATGAAGTATCCATTCCCCTTGTAATGGCTTAATAAAGCTATTAGGAAGACCAATATTCGATGCCACCCCGCCGCATACTTCGAGCAATATATCCCTTATCCAGATGACCATCCAACCCCAACAGATAACGCTGTTTATGATGTTTGTTGTTGTTTTCCCTAGAAATCATAAAATCCTGTGCATTTTACGAGATTTCGAGCGGTTATGTTTGCTGCTGAGATTTATTGATCGCGATGTAGATCTCAAACATTTGCTTATTTGGCATACACGCGTAGGAAAAGAAATGATTGAGGGAAAAATGCGGATGCGCTCGTTTCTGTCTTCGGTCAATAACTCCGATGAAACCATAAAAACAAACGTAAATATTTTATAGTTCATGAAAAGTGTTTTATGGACGATAAATTCTGAATATCGCATTGTTGAACGAATTGAGTTTTTTCTAGTCAATCAGGGTGTATATTGGTACCTCCGAAAAATTAATAATCTGAATCTATGATGATCATTGTATATATATATATATATATATATATATATATATATATATATATATATATATATATATATATATATATATATATACATATAGAGGTGGTAGAATATAGAACATCAATATCAACTCCATCCTATGTACGTTGTTCATAGAAAATAGAGTGAACATAGAGGTGGGGATTTCCAAACCATCTGAGATTTAACAGAGGGGAGTGGTTTAGGTCTAACTGGTCATTGAGAAGATTGTAATTATCGGATTTTTGGAGTTTATATATTTCCATGGCTTCCAGGTAGTTCATTCTCATACCTTTTTCACAGTAATGGAGAATATTTGGTTTAAAACAGGGGGAGATCTTATGTCCTGTCGACTCTAGATGTTCCCGAAAAGCAGATTGACCGTTTTTTAAGTGTTCTTTCAACCTAGTTTGAAAACATCTTCTGGTCTGGAATACATCTGATGACTTACATTCTTCACAGTCCAATCTATAAATTCAAGACTTTTTCATTGGGTCGGGTTTGACCAAATTGTTATTAAAAATCATTCTATCCAATCTGTTGTCAATCTCAATAACAAATTGTCCAAACCCGACCCAATGAAGAAGTCTGGAATTTATTGATTGGACTGTGAAGAATGTAAGTCATCATATGTAGGCCAGACCAGAAATGTTTTGAAACTAGGCTAAAAGAACACTTAAAAAACGGACAATCTGCTTTTCGGGAACATCTAGAGTCGACAGAACATAAGATCTCTCCCTGTTTTAAACCAAATATTCTCCATTACTGTTGTAAAGGTATGAAAATTAACTACCTGGAAGCCACGGAAATGAATAAAGTCCAAAAATCCGATAATTACAATCTTCTCAATGACCAGTTAAACCTAAACCACTCCCCACTCTTAAATCTCTCATAGTTTGGAAATACGCACTTCTATGTTCACTCTATGTTCTATGGATAACGAACATAGGACGGAGTTGATATTGATGTTCTATATTCTACCACCTCCAGGGACCGAACCACAGAAGATACCAAATTTAGGGTGTATTCTGTGGACCGAACTGATCTGCAAATATTGTCTTTGTAATATGTATTCATTCTTGATAATGCCATAAAAGGCGAAATTAGTCGAATAAAGAATTGTTCAGTCAGGGATTTTTAGACAAGTAATTCTTATTACCTCTCATTTAAATATGAACTATCACAGAGTTGATTCATCGCCCATTGATTTTGTTTGAATTTTAGTTTATATTCAAGAGCTGTAAAATATTGCATCTTTTTCAGACGACTTTATAGTCTTCGTAATTTGTTCATACTCTTCTTATTTGAGTTAGTAGACAATTCGAGTGTGTTAAAATACCGTCGAGATTTAATCAACGCTGCTGCACAAGTTCTTCAATAAGGAAAAATGCGGCCATGCGAGGTTAATCGACAAACAGGATTGCTCTGGATTTATTGAACTGGATTGCTCATTTCGTTCAAAATGTCACAAAGTTTCAAATTTTTTGTGTTTTGTTATGAATTTCCTGGCGATTTCGAAATGGAAATATGGTATGAAAAATGTGTTAATGCAGCTGATCCCTAGGTCATTTTGGAATCTAATTGTTAAATGTTAAATTTCTCCACGAAATATAATTTGATGAATTTCAACTATGAAATTAGTAATAATATTTTGGGAAAACCTAATACATTTTTTGACCATGGCGAACATTCGATTCTCAACTAATTTGAGCCACATATCAATGTTACAGTAACCGCTGCCTGTGGAGTATATGGTTTCATTATTCGCATTGGTAAGGAATTTAGTAATATATCGACTCTCAAAACATTGTATTTGTGCCTTCGAAAGATTTAAACTTGAATACGGATCAACAGTCTGGAATCCTGGATATCAGTTACATATTGATCAACTGGAGTCTATTACACAGAAAATCCTGAAACTTTTGAGCTTCATAATTGATGGAATATATACACCTATAGGCATACCTCAGACAAAGTTCTGAAGTGAAGTTTGAAACGCACAGGGCGCTTGAAAACACATCTAGAAACAATCCACTCAAAAAGGTCAATTGAGAATTACAGTCAGTGTCGCTCCTTCCTCCAACCACTGAACAATTAGAACCCAATATTTAAATATATTTGAAAATAATTACTTCGAAATGCAAAAAAAATGTACCTTTGGACTAACCCTACACATGTGTGTAGCTGTATCGATTTTATCACTAATTAAAATTGTTGATGGTTCATTGTGTTTAAATGTCTCTCATTGCCTTCTATCCAACTCGATTTATTTTCATCAAGTTATAGATTATAACAGACAAAAATAAAATAATCGTGGAATTTTAATGAATAACGCATGAAACTTTGTAATTTACTATCATCGTGAACCCTTTTCACATCTAAATTCTCATATTCAACTGATTACCATTAATCATTGAATTCAGAACGGACGTAGCATTCCATCACTAAATTCTCATTTCAACGCCATCAGTTCCAATGTAATAAACAGATCCATCAATTTCGTAGTTAAAAATCAACATGTATCATTAAGGATACCACTCCTGCGATTTTCATTGACGCTAATTTTATAGAACACGAGAAGGGAAGTACCTCGATGTAGGATCAACTGTAGTGGACAACTTTGATGAGATCACCGATGAAATGAATGAATGGAATTTGAATAAATCCTCAACTGGAAGTTACAAGGACATGCTAGTCACGACTTTTCAGCAAAGCTTATCAAAGACTTATATAAAGTACATCTGATATTTATTTTAGAATAATAAATGGGATGTCTATCACAGCCATCTGATTATTTTCACGATTTATTGAAAGAATATCTTTTCGATGAGAAAAAGTACCTGACGTTTTTGAAGGTTGTCCTTTGTTCTAAAAAATTTATTTCATTTCGATATCACGATATCAAATAATTTTGAAATCGAAGAAGTACTATTTACTGTGGTATCAAAATGTGGTTGCAATATTTCTTAGCATTATCAATCAAAGAATTGGTGAAGAACATCATCGTATCGCATTTTGATATGTATTTAGAATCAGTTCCTTATAAGAGTTCTTCATACAACCAATTCAAATTATCGCAAGAACATCGTGCTGTTTCTCATGAACAGTTTGAGTTTTTTGACGATATTATTGGATATCAAATTCATTTCTGAATGCTATGACTTTCCAAGACTTCGATTTGTATCATAACAATGCTCATTACATCTTCATCGTTGATTTTTTTGTGATAATTATAAATTAATTGAATTTTATATGTATTTCTACTGATTGATGGTTACAATTGATAATGTATCAACTTTTGATTACATCAGCTGAATATTGCAGTTACTAACTCCATGAGGTCCTCGTGAAAGAACACCCATAAGCATATAGTTATTATCAAAAATAATCCTATCCATTGTTTTCGAATATCCATTGTACCACAATTCCGTCTCTCTCACTGAATATGTGCTGATGTCTGAAATTTGAAATTATTTTCAGTATTAAATTTTTATCGAAAATACTGACACCACATATTTTAAGGTTCGGTCATTTTGATAGTTTACCAAATTTTCCATTTTGCATACTTGCACCAAATTCGACATTTTTCCAATAGAAATTCTTTCTTTATAACAATTATTTTCAATTTTAGATGACTTAACATTCCCGTGTGAGAAAAATATTACTCGTATTTAACTACTGCACATTCAAGCGTTAAACAGTATAGATTGTACTATAGCTTTCAATATTTTAATATGATAACGATATCAGGAATATATTCGAATTTCTGTAGTGCTACGATATATCTATAAATCATAACCAAAGCTATGAAATGAAAATTTATATCAAATATGACGATTTAAATTGATGATATAAGTACCTAATAAAAATTAACAGGCAAGTTCATATTGACTTTAATCAACCATTCAAATAATGAAAAAGAATTCATTTACTGGGTGATTAATAATTTTTATGTATCAAAATATTATTTATGATCTAATAATAAATTTAAGTTCCTCTAATCTGGTAGCGATTCACATCATCCACTCCTGAATAATAACAAGCAATAATATTTCAAATGTGACCAATTCTTCCTACTATTTCAGATTTAAACCTTCTGTTTACAAAAAAAACATCAATTTTCTATGTCTTTAACAACTTTGAAAATGTTTCGAAAACGTACAGATATACTATAGATATGAATAGTCTATGGTATATATTGTATAATGTCAAAGTATTATTGTGTACGTTCAGTGCGATCCTAAGGAAAGGACGAACAGGGCTCACGCCCTGGGCGTCTGATGAGCCCTTTCATAAGGGGCATCGCTTAAGACACAATAGTTCCGCTAACCAAGGTTCTCACTATCTCCACCGGTAGAGATTTTTATAAATTAGCAATAAGCCAACAGAAACGTGCCAAAGAACTACTTACTTGCTCAAAAATCTGGACAAATTATTGAAGCATTTCTATCGGAAATTTGAAAGTTTTCGAGATATATTTTACTCTCAAATCCATTGAATTTTGCATCGAAATGTGTTAGAGTAATAAATTTTGAAACTTTTTTAAATCTTCGTTTTATTTTTTCGAATAAACTTAAATTGTCTCAAAAAAAATTTTTTGAGTGGAATCTTATGTAGATGATTCAGCTTTTCGTGAAAACAATGTCTTATAAATTTTATGTCTTTTGTGTATTATGAAATTGCTATTGATAGCTTTTCAATAAAAAGAACAAGCAATATTTGATCCAAATTGATACTTATTATTGTTATTATTGAATTCTGATCATTTAAATTCTATTATCATTATATTAGAGAAAAAATAATTATTGTTAAGAATTCTATGCTTATGATAATTGGAGTGTATATCAATTTGTAGTTATTGTTAGAAAATCAATACTCATCTGAATAAACCTACCACTACATTATTGCAGCCACAATTTTTATTATTTCATTTGATATAGATGATTGATGAGGCCGATAATTGGTGAAAATTAATATCCATAATGAAGCAATATTCTGAATTTTCTCATATATTAACAAAAATACGCATGACATACGAAGTACTACTTCTTTATCAATGCTGAATTAACTGATAATGCTGAAAAAGAAATAGTACTTCGAAACGCGTCATTCGTATTTGTGTTAATACATAAGAAAATTCAAAATATTGGTTCATTATTTGATTTTGTTTATAAAACGTAATTATTGAAAAAATTTAAATAACAACATCCCTAGTTCCATATTGAGTGCTTCAAAGTAAACTTCAATTTAGCGCTTGAAAAAACTCTATGTAAGTAGTAGTTGAGGGGCACTAAGCTTGGGCTTGCTCCTGGCATCTTTCATTCAAGGAGTGATCTGAGTATGGTATTTTCCCTCCACATTAAGCCCGAATTTTCATTGACTCCCCAAAATAATGTCAAAATTGCTGTTTCGAAATTGAGTGTTTTGTATAAATCCATCTAGAATATGTATGAAAGAAAACATTTTGTGACAAAAAATTAGTCGTAGAATTGTTCAAAGACCGATATGGCAACAGATAGGGCAAAAACTATTTCAGCACCTGGTTAATGAAAACCCAATCTTTTTGAACAACTCTTGAATCCACTCGCCGATGAAGTGCTAGCTATATTTGATATTAACAATGATTTAAAAGTTCTGAACAAACAATCTTTTGAACAATATACAAATGGTTAATTTGGTACATATTTGAAAAAAGTAGTTAGGTTGAATGAAATCACTTTTCCTATGGTATCAAAAGAAGAGAAAAAATATATAGATCAGTCTTCTAGCACAGCAAACATAGTTACAAACATATATGTTTGAAAATGATATGATATATAATCACCTCATCGATACGCCAAAGTGGGATATAGCCACGTTACCCAATCTAAAACTTCATCAGTATAGAAAATGTAATAACAAATGAGTAAGCAAAATAGTATACCAAGTACCAAATGACCTCCCATCAATTTTGACTATTTTTTCTTGTATTCCGACAAGTACTTCACATCGACTCTCGTAGAGAATTCCTGAAATTGAAAACCAAATAATATGATTAAAATATTTCATTTGTATACATATGTGTGTAATTTCAATAGATGTTTGAAAGGGTAAATATTTGACGTTATGGCAGAGTGTTATGACACGAAGTATCCTCAAGGGTTTCGCAAAAACCATCGACTTTGGGTTACATATCTTCAGATATGTTGTTTTTCTTAGCACCAAACCAAGGTTTTTCTGAGAGTACATTTTCGACTAAGAGGAAAGTCGAGTAGTCGACATTATTAATTACTTTGATTTTCCACGATAATAAAATTATGAAATGACACTACAGTTGCTTTGAAAACCTCGAATATTCCACCGAAACTTGAATTTTTCCCTTTACCCCGAAAATAACAACAAACTTCATGTGATTAAGTATTTAGGAAACAGCTCAAACTCGAAAATGGAATGGAAAAAATAAAAAAAATAAGTGCTGTTCTCTTCATAGCCAAATATCATAATCCAGTTCAGTCATATATTTACAAAAACGCTAGACCCAGATAAATAATACTATACTCGTAAACATGATACTGACCTTCTTCTGGTTTTATCGTTGTTATTGCAACAAAAAAAAGTAATAGTATAAGTAAATTGTTGCAAACAGTAGAAATAATATCAAAACCGGAAATTCTTTAACGGAATTGGGATTGATATCATAGTAATTCGTTTCTAGTATTTCATGTTCCATAAATTCAAAAGTTTCAAGTATTGCTCATTTTGTAGATTTCAATTTCTTGTAAAACATTCAGCTACTTGAATATAATGATTCATTAAATTTACATTGTGAAAGATCTGTCAAAATTTAGAATAAATTATAAATATGAAATCTTTCGTCTTCTATGTGCAGGTTTCAACTGAAAATTATATCTTAAGAATATATTCTATGATCAGATCATTAAAACAAATCAGACTTGAATTCTCTTGATAGACTCTCAGAAAAAAGAGAAAATGTTAAATTGTATTTTCATATGTTCTCACTTGAAAAATTAATTTTGTCGAAAGTCACCTATTTCCAGAAGAACTAAATTAATGAGTGAAATAAAACACAATCCTGCAATTCTCGTTAAACGATTTTACGGCCGCATTTTGCTGTAATTAATGAGAAACTCCCATTTCAATTTAGAAGAGTGGACTGAAGTGTGAGTGCTTTTAGGCATAAAATGAAAACTTGTCTCCTTGAATGTTCCGGAATTGACAAAAATTAATTCGAATATTAAAAAAACAAAGTCAAAAACAAAGAGTTACTTATATTATTATCAAAGAGTGAAATTCAAGGTATCAGTGTCGAATTATATTGATAGCTTGCATATTGTTTCTCCATTCAATCTAATGAAAGTAAACTATATCTGAGTGTAAGATATAGGTATATATTCATAGTATACAAAGGTATATACTATGTATATACCTTTCTACGTATATAAAATGTGTTAGCCTAGATTTGAGACAAGTATTATTAGCCTTGATTCATCAATCCAATACGAAAAATTAAACATCAAACAAAAAAATCATCTATGTGATATATCGAAACCAACACAGCAACATAGCCAACAAAATATTTTTCAAAAACTAAACCTCAGTTAGTATTCTTACGATTTTATCTACTACTTAAAAGTATTGAATAATAAATTTTACTACTTGTTGACAAAAACACTAAAAATTCTTCAGTGCTCTTAGTATCTAAACCAATATAAATCAAAAGAAGCAAAAGCTATTTGAATTGAGATAATAAGAAACTGCATATCGCTAATTAAAATCTCCTTCTGAGTTTCATTATTCCAATTTAATTTCAATTCTAACGGTACTGAAATTTCTTATTTCTTATAGAATTCATTTTACATACTTTTGCTGGATGAATACTTGTCAATAGACTCTCTCTCTCTGATTCTGATCTCTTTGAAAGTTTAGGGTAGTCTACTGCGTCCATTGGGGGTTTGTCTGATATAGCTTTTTATTATCAAACAGGTATTGAATATTGACTCTTGGACAATTAGCCATACAATTGCGCTTGCAAAAGTGTTTTTTTGTTTATAAAATAAGTGGTCGCTATTGGTATGCAGATAAAAAAAATCACAAGGTCTACAGTTTCAAATACATTCATGTTTTAACAACACTATAATAGTCAGATTAGTGATCGCTATTGGTATGCAGACAAAAAATAAATCACAAGGTCTACAGTATCAAATACCATTTATGTTTTACCAACACTATAATAGTCAGATGTGTAGGTACAAAATAAGATGCCAAAATACAAAATACTTGCCAGAGTTTCTTACGAAACCTAAAAGTTTATGAATATTTTCATATAATAAAATTCATTCATGACAATTTCAGTCCTTATGAAACGGAGAAACTGGCAAAGGGAGGATATGTTGGGCACATACAAGTACCAGTGTATTTGGGTATATATAAGAGACGTTAAATACAATCTGATAGAGAGCTTTGTTTGAATTTAATTTCGTAAGAATTCGAGTGTGTGAGGAGCGACGTTGCAGATCCGTAGCTATAAACTTAGGAATTTCATTTGATTTAATTTTTTGACCTCCTCTTGTGAAAATATAAATATCTATCAACAGATCAATAATCAAGGAAAATCGATCGCATAAACTCATGCATTATGTATAAATTTTGAATATTGGTGAAGATAGCTGAAAACTACAAATATTTACATTCCATCCTTTCTTTACGAAAATTACAAAATACGATAGTTACAAAATATTTTAGTTTAAGAAGTGATTACATTCAGAGAAGTGTTTCAAAATGTGAGTGCATAACCTGCAGGAGATTGCTATATATTTTTTCATACAGAAAACTAACATGAGACTGAAAATAATCAGGTTGTCAGATTCAAAAGTCATTGGCGTACCATAGATATCTGTCAAAATATGGACCTGTAAATCAAATTTCATTGAAATATCTGGACTAGATACTATTGCAGATACGATACAGATACATAAAAATATTTGAAATATTTTTACATTGAATTTTATGAATGAACACAATTTAAGGTGTCAAAAATCCATCAATTAATGATATTATTCATCAATGTCATCAGCTGTCAGTAGGTTATCAATAGTTAACACAAATAGCGGGCGTTACACGAATATTTATCTTCAATTTTGCTCCGATTGCCTTCTATTTTGAAACAAAATGTGTGATGCCTCACCTTACTGAATATTCGGTAATACTCATCCGCTTATACTTCTTCGATAGAACTAGTTTTCATTCAACTGTTGAAGGTCTTGTATACCGAAACAATATTGTACTGGACAATATATGAAATATTCTCGAAATTTTTAAAAATGACTCAATCAACCCTTCGATAGAATATATCGTGTATCGGGCATTCCAGCATTTGTGACATATATGTGTCACAAGTTGGATGCTAACTCACAATAAGGATTTACAGAAAATAAAATCAACAAGTGAGATATATCCAAGCAAAAATAACTACACTTTGTTGTATTTTCCATTATCGAGATTAAATCCATCCCTGCTTAGTGAAGAACGTCCGACAGAGAACAGGGTAATAAAAACTAGAGCCGAAAATTGCAAGCAATAAATGTAGGCAACTGATCCCCTGAAATATGGCACCGCTGTACGAGATTAATTCTGTTCTATTAGACTTTATCGCATGGGATAATAGCACTCTTTGTCTCCATCGTTACTACGAGTGCCGTGGTACCGATTCATGCAATGAAGTTGTACAAGTTAATTGATTAATCTCAGATGGTCCTATGTGGAGATGAAAATAGGAACCGGTTAGAGAATCTGTCAATCTTGGACGTTTATCAAAAATACGTTGAAGTGTTTAACCTTTGAGTATATGAAGGGGCACTTGTACATACCCATAGAGAACTTATGTATCATATATCATACAGTTCCCAATAAAGGCTTAGGTTGAGTTTTTGTAAAAATATATCCAATGAATTACGACATTATATTGTAATGATGATAACGGCATGATGATAATTGTATTTCTCACTTATGTATTTATTTCATTTACATTTATATTATAAAGCATCAATACATGTGAAAATTAACACGGAATTCATAAAACTATCATTAATATTGATATCAAACTGAAGGATTCTCAATCTTTTTCAGCCCGCGGTGCACTTAAGAGTTAAGTATTTCGTCACGGCGCCCATTCTAACTAAGTACGACTATTTGAGTAGGTAATATTGGAGAATGTTACAATAATATTCAAGTTCAAGAAGTTCAATAACAGTAAATTTAAATTAGAACAATTAGCATTTGAGTTTTGCTGAAAATAGTATTGAGCCAAGTGTTCTGTCTATATTATCATCTGCAAAGTATTTCGAAAACGATGATTCGATGAGCATCGAAAGGTTTCCCGTGAAAAGGGACGTCAGGTCTGGTGCGTCAACCAGTTCCTTACACGAGTATGACGGCATATAATTGCGGAAGACAATCCTGGTTGCCACTTTTCTCATTTTTTTATTCTCAACTGCAATTTATTTCTAAACACCTCAAACTTCTCCAAAATATCTTTTATGTGCGTATAGTTGCCTTGCAATGATAGATCCAATTGATTTCCTCAAATATATCGTACAAATATGACAGGTTCAGAAAAAATTCTGGTTCAGCAAAGTATGCGGTGGTTTCGCAACTAGCGGGCCATATATTCAGCTTACAATTTATGCATAGTTTTTTTTTAAATTCTAACAAAGCAGTGCTAAATTCTAATTTAGCAGAGTAGTGTTTATGTAATTCACTCCACCGATGATACATTCTAGTTTCAGAGCTCATTGGATGAGTTTTCCTACGGATGATGGAATAGTACCACATAATTTTCGGTGCTTGTTTTACGATTATACGCCCCTATTCCCTGAAAGGGACAGAGTATCAATGGTTATCGAGTGCTTAATACTCACATTGCCAAGACGACTCAATGTAAGTAGGTACCGATGCGTGCATTCAAAATATTGTTAATTTATAGGTACCCGCAAAAATGTATACCTATATCACATTAACTTATGGTTTCCAAAAATGACCGATGCTCACATCGCCGTGGCGCATAATTTGGGAACCCCTGATTTAACCCATGATTACCCATGAACTCTGGGACCTTAATACCATTCAACCACCTGTACCATACCCGAGAGATATATTATATTAGCTGATGAGTATTCAATACAATGAATTCAAATCTCCTTTTTTACATCTCTGCGAATAATCTGCTTTTTTCTGGCTTCACTCTATAGTCATTATAGAGTGAAGCTTCATACAAAACTTTCGTTTCAATTATCGTCAATTTTTCAAAAACGAATTATTTGTCTTCTTTACGAAATTCGTTATTTGAACTTCTAAATGCAGTTTGAAACATTTCGCATGATTCAAAGAAAATTAGTTAATATCTAATTCAGCATTCATCGAAGACGATGTATTTCCGACAGATTACAACGACACCGACACCTTTTTTGAGCGCATTTGCAGTTATTTTAGAAAATTGAAACAGACAACCGCCCGCGTCTAGGTGCAAAGCGTGAAAGTGAAAGTGACAGACAGAGAAGTCTTGGGAATTCATGGGTCGTCGCTTAACTTCATAGAAATGAGTGTTGACAATCCTTGTCAAAATAATACCAATAAACTCCAGATGCTTATCTAACTGAGGGAAAAGCTTGGCAAGCCAACAGGCCAGCCAGTGACAGCAAAACTCATCCAGGAAATCTGAGAGATAGTAAGCGGATTTCACGTTTGAACGTGATTTTTGTATGATTTTTAAGGATTTATGTAATGTTTTTCAGATGGGCATTTGCAAAAACTTCGCAGTGAAAGATTTATAATGAATTTCATAAATCTTATAAAATATATAAATCTTTATATATTTCATAAAGTATAAAGGATAATGAATTTTATATCTAACGAACTTTAAATTAAACTATGTGGACTATCGGGAAGCGGTCTGTTACAAAAAACTTATTTTCTTCTAATCTCTATATTTCGTCATTTTTTATGACTTCTTCAAGAGAAACTACAACAATACATCATATTCTAAGTAAAATATATGAGTTTCCCTAATGTTAAGGTACCCACCAAGATACAAAGACAGTGATTTCATGTTTTAAGGATTTTAAGCATATGAAAATTGCTAAATATAACATGGTAAAAAATTCCAATTTGTTCTCTAAAATGTTGAATATATGAGTAATGTGGTCTATGAGCTTTCTTGTAGTGGTTGTGGAGGCTGTTACATTGGACAGACCTCACAATGGTTGAAGCAGAGACTTGTGCAGCACAGAAGTGATTGCCATGTAGGTAAGAACTCCTGTGCGGCAGTGGAACATCATTTAAAGACTGGCCACAATTTTGACTACTCGGAGGTCAAAGTATTGGAACAAGAAATGCAATGCAAGAGTAGGCTGTTCCTTGATATGTTCCACATTAATAAGAACAAAAACGCCGTAAATTTCAAATCGGGCACAGGATAGCTGAGAAATATTTACGGTAACATTCTTCATGTACTGCAAAATGGGAGGTACAGCTAATATGCTACGTTTTTTTTGTGATGGTACCTAAATAGTATTTACGCACGGCGATTCATATCATCACTGCTCATCGTGCCGACCTGTGTTTGCAGTTTATTATTGTTATATTTTGCTGTTATATATAATTGATGTTTCTGTTCAATTTGTTTTCCATTTCAGATTTCAAAGTGTTCCTTTTGTGAAAAGTAATATAAATTTTCAAGGCGGTTCTGCGAAATCTCATCAGGCATTTTCATATGATTCGTGTTATAATTTGTGATCTGAAGCCACAACACACTTGAATAGCTGATTCATTTCAGGTCTCTCGATTATTCCAATTGAAATGCGGTTCCGGTTGCCGTTTTTTGAGTGGCGCTTAAGTAAATTGTAGTTATGCGACTTCATCGTTGCGTTTCTCTGTTATTCTTGATAATGCGTGTTCGTCATGCTGCACCTTATTTCCTGTGTTAGTTGCATTAAATATTTGAAAACTTGCGAGATTCTTGTTGCATCGTCACGTTTGCTTAGTTCTCCCTTTTGGTCTACTAGAAATAAACTTCATAATTTTTTTACGTTAAAGGTACCGAAAAAAATTATGGAAAAAAGTTACGTTTCAAAAATTCACACACATGGACATATTTCAATAAATGATAGCGAGAAGTTGACTACTTCTTTGTACTAAATATATTAAAAATAGAAAAATAAATTTCAGGAACATATGATTATTTGCATTCAAATACAGCCATAATAATTGTATTTAATATAAATATTTTTGACGCCCACTTCTACAACTTCGAGAGTATACACTTCAATATTTTATCATCAGTTATACAGGATGCATTCTGAATGGTGATCTAGGTATACGAATTTTTATACAATTTTGATCCTCGTATATTCTTCTCCGTGACCTGAAAAATAAAAACAATATATACATATATAGAACATTCGATTCCATACCTATGAAAATTTGCACTTAGTTCTCCTCACATATATCTCAAGTTGTCGATCAAATTGGTTAAAGAGCAGCAAGAATCTTCATCAGAAAAGAAGAAGTACCAAACTGCTAGACCAATTACTAACCAACCCAAGAGACTCATTGCCATAAAAAGCGCAGATATTTGCCAAGATTTCTCAGATGGATCTGGCCTTGGGTGCTGAAAGATAAAAATATTGTTGAAGAATTTAACGCTTTTTGAAAAGATTATACTTCTTTTGATAAATACTTGAAGTAAACTTCTCTGGAGTACTTACACAGTACCCACAGCGAAAACATGAGGGATCACAAATTACTAGTTTTTGGTCCATCGTAGGATATATTTCCAATACTTACTAGTGATCCCACACACCGTTTTCTACCTCAGGAAACATACACTGAAAATTTTGAATAATAGGATTTCATGATTTTGACGTATATAGACAATGTCAATGCATCTGTCACTCACAAACATATCACATATTTTCAGACTCAATATTTTTCACGACTGGTATATTCTGTCAATGGATGACATCAACAAATACGATGAAAATTTAAGGAAATACTATAATATTTTGCGAAACAGAAAGGAATATTGTAATCACACTACATTTTCGCTTCGTCAATTTATTACTTTTGAAAAAAGGTGATCAAAGGATCTGTATTGAAATTTGTGTTAAAATGAAATAAAATGCTTAAAATATTGATAGTGACATTCGGCGAGTCTACTTTATCTCAAACAAGTGTTAATAATTGGTACAAGCGCTTCACAGAAGGCAGAGAAAATGCTGATGACGATGATCGACCTGGGGTTACAACCACGTGAACAAGCAATGAAAACGTCGAAACACTGAAAAACATGGTTTTGAAAAATCATCATACCGTTTAAATTTGGTGTAAAGCGTTTTGCTACAATTGATGAAATAAAATTGGAATCGAAGAACGAGATGATAGCCATACCGAAAAGCGCATTTCAGAATGCTTCGAGGATTGGAAGAAACACTGGCATAAGTGCATTATATCTGAGGGGATTACTTTAAAGGACAAAAAAATGGATATGTATATATCTATATAATAGATCTATAATATATAGATATATTATATATATATATATATATATATATATATATATATATATATATATATATATATATATATATATTATATATATATATATATATATATATATATATATATATATATATATATATATATATATATATATATATCGTAAGTATTTTTCCAAGTGTAAAAGATAAGTACTGCTAAACGTATATTTCTTATATAAATTTCCTTCTTAAATTTGTAGACTTGACAAGTAGATAGCTCTTCCGCACATCCATATTTCCCTTTTGCATTATTCATCTCCAACATGTTTTCTCGATCTTTTTCTACGTCAGCTTCTTCGCCCTGCAATCGCCATAGATAATAATATGTTTCCACCTGAATTATCATGTATATGCCATATCCGCTTGTCAAACAGAATCAATATATCTGCGAATAGAGAAACGCGTTCAGTATTCAGGAACCATACAAACTCGATTTATTCGAAGATTACATTGAAAATAAATGAGGCAATTCGTAGCCCCCGTAACCGAATTAGTCGATTATTTACCCCGAGACGAAAGATCGTAGAAGAGGGGTGAGTGCCGTCAAATATTCCGTTTCCTCAAAGTTACCATTTCCTCTCTCGGAAGCGCGACGTCGCAAAACTGAAAATGTCGGAAATTACGTGCTTCAATATTGGACTTCTCAAATGAATAGAATTCTCATTTGTCAAAGAAGGCAATGCGAGATCCGCTGAAAATTTGTCGAACGGTACTTACCGGATAAAGATACTTACCACTAGATAAGAGTTGAAGGAATCAAAAAGCGCGATATACATTGTTCGTCATGATGTATTTGAGAAAGAGGAAATTTCGAATGATAGTTTTTCACTTTAATAATATTTTTGCGGCCTCAATATCATCAATGACAACAAACAACAGAAATATAATAATAATGATAATAATAATAATCTTTATTCATATTCGTTTACACTTTATCTGCAATTTGCAAAAAATTAATGAGAATAGATGTTTCTCTCAGTTTTATACAACTGAATATGAAAAAAATAAAATTTGTACAACTCTCGCAAAGTTTTAATACCTGTGGTGAACGATTTTTTCAAATACTTTTTTCTAAGAATAGAGTAAATAATATTATTTTCAGTAATCAAAACTGTATATCTATATTTACCTTATTGTACTAAGCTGTGCCTATACTGCACAATACATTACTAGGTACTTAACCCATGCAATTCTCTGATATATTCAACTAATGGGTGATTTTTTAAGCGTGGTCTTTTAAATCGAATAAAACACTCAATTTGCATTTTATATTCAAAATTTTTATTGAAATTTATAACTTGGCCTTTGCCATTTACATTTTAAAGATAACTTCATGCAAATGTTCTTCGCGGCTCCGTATCAAATGGTCCATTCGGAAGGTCCAATTTTGCGTCACTTTTTCGAGCATTTCGGCCTATATCCCACGAATTAGGCGTGTTATGTTCTCCTTGTAAGGCTTCCATCGTGTGCGACTTTTCCCAGATACACTAACGACTTTACATAACCCCACAAGAAATAATCCAGAGGCGTCCAATCGCATGATCTTGGCGGCCAATTCCAGGGCCATTTCGAGAAATAACCTGCTCACCAAATTCATCCTTCAACATGTCAATTGTTTCACGAGCTGTGTGCCATGTGGCACCGTCTTGATGAAACCACATGTCAACCAAATTCAACTCGGCCAACTGGAACAAAAAATAGGTGCGTAGCATAGCTCGCTATCGTTTGCCATTGACGATAACGTTTCTTCTGCGGTCGTCTTTGAAGAAAAATGGACCGACGATGCCACCAGCCCATAAACCACACCAAAATGTCGTTTTTTCGGGATGCATCGGTAATTAATAATAATAATATCTTTATTAGCCAAAGCTACTCAATACAATAATATTCGTTACAACCACTATCTATTTACAACTTAACCTATATTACCGAAAATATATGAAACTAATAGTTTCCTAAAAGTTTTATAATTTGTACAATATTTCAACTCTGGAGGTAATCCGTTAAATAACTTAAAACCTTGGCTAAACGTGGGCTTATTCATTAAAGTTGTATGGAACGTATTTAAATGAAAATCGTTTCGATGCCGCGTTTCATGATTATGCACATCACAATTAAATTGTAGGTTTTCGTTTAAATACAGGGGCAGCATATCATTTTCAATTTTATAAATAAAATCTAAGGTTTTATAAACAATACGTTGATTCACACTCATTAGTCTACTAACATCAAGCATTTTCTTGACAGAGGTTCGTCTATTGAACTTACGAACAATTCTCAGGCCCCTATTTTGAATTTGAATTTTTGTAAGCGTTCAATTGAATTTTTCTGTAAGTTAAACAACAGCGAGGCGCAATATTCGATGTGATGCAATACGATAGTCCTAAAAAGTAAGAGCCTACTATTCAAATTCAATTTGTTACTAAGTCTACCCAAATAACCAACTTTTTTCGACATTTTATTGGCGATATATTCACCAAGGGATTTGAAGTTCAGACATTCATTAATCATTATACCTAAATATTTCATTTCATGAACACGTTCCAGAGAGTTATTTTCAAGTTTGAGTTCTAAGTTTTCAATATTAGTGTTACTCAATTTATATTTTGTTGCTACTAACATGAATTTTGATTTATTAATATTCACTATAAGATTATTGTCACAGAGCCAAATGTATAGTCTGTTCAAATCCTGATTAACTTGACTGAACATTGTAACAACATTCGAGGCAGAATTTTTTTCTCATAGTATCGTCCGCAAACAAAAAAATTTTACAATTCTTAATGTATTTTACAATATTATTGATATATAAAATGAAAAGGAACGGTCCAAGGACCGTCCCTTGGGGAACACCGTATGTATTACCGAATTTGACGTTTTGATACCTATCAGATAAGTATGATATAAACCACTCATGAACACTGCCCCTCAAACCTATTTTTTTCAGCTTATCTAAAAGAAAGTGTCTATCAATAGTTTCAAACGCCCTTTGAAAATCTAGAAAAACAATTAAAACTAACTTACCTTTATCAATTTCATTCATCCATTTGTCACTTATATTTAAGATTCTACTCTCACATGAATGCGTAAGGCGAAATCCAGATTGATTTTTAACAAGAATATCATTGGAATCACAAAACCTAACTAACTGATGCCTAACCAAAAGCTCTAAAACTTTTTCATACACTGACAAAGTATGTATCCCTCGGAATTCTACACACATAAGTGAGTTTTCCACCTTTGGAACCGGTACCACAACGGACATCTTCCAAGATTTGGGAAACACACCACAAGCAAGAGAAGCATTGATGACGTCCTAATTCTTGTATGGTATGTGGCTGTTCATCACTCCAGATGCGACAGTTTTGTTTATTTACATATCCATTGAGACAGAAATGAGAATGAGCCTCATCGCTGAACACAATTTTTCGATAAAACAGCGGATATTCATTAAGCTGTTCTAAGGTTCATTCACCAAAAATTAGAGGTTGTGGTAGATCATTCGGCTTCAATTCTTGCAGAAGTTGAATTTTATAGGATTTCAAACCCAAATCAACACGTAAAATTTTTCATGTGGTTTTCCAGTAACACATGCCCAATTGCTGAGAATGGCGACGAATTGACATTTCACGATCCTCATTAACACTACGCTGTACGCTACCGCTGCAATATTCTCTTCAGAACGCACTGTACGCATGCGAGACAATGGTTTAATGTCCAACAAAGTAAACTTGGTGCGAAATTTGGTGATAACAGCACGAATTGTTGAATCACCAGGTCGATCATAACGACCATAATATGGTCGTAACAAACGATACACATTTTTCACAGAGCACGGCTTTTGATAGTAAATTTCAACAATTTGCAATCATTGCTCGTTTGGAAATCTTTCCATGATGAAATTGCAGAGTATACTCAAAACTTTTCACTTTGACAGATGACGTTTGAATGCCATTACCAACCAGTGCCGCCAACCTGAAAAACTTAACTCTTAAAAAATTTCCCGTTATATCTAATCTTCCATTAATTAAAGTTTTACAGTAGACCACCTGAGATTTCCATTTCTTTAGGGCTTTCTTAATGTTTGAGGTATTCACCATCTCTATTCAAATATATAGGCAATTCGTTGCAAATTCTAGGCGCTAAAAAGCTTGAGGAACGTTGACTAATTGATTTTTTAACCTTCGGAACTTCCATAGAAAAGTGACTATATCTGGTATTCAACCCATGTGCTATTCGTTGCGGGTCACTAATATTGTTGTACGTATATTCCATTAGCGTGTAGCGATACAACTGTTGTAAGTCGCACACTTCAGCTAACTTAAACAATTGGTATATTTGGCATATTTTTTGTACATCACTTTGAGTAACCATTTCTGTTATTGTTAATTTGTTCAAATTAGTTGAATACACGCTTCCCCAAGCAATTATTCCATATTGCATTTGTGACTCGATAAATACTTGATATACCATTTTCAAGTGAGTACTCCCAATTACACTGGCCAGATATTTGAATCTGTCTAGGAATCAAACCTCTGAGTTTCAAAATTAATTGAATATAAACTTAAATTCAAACACTTGAACTTATGATTTACACTTTATTGACTTTATTTACTACATAGCATGACGTGTTTCGTCGTTACAAACGACTTCTTCAGATGCTTTCAGAATAATAACAACATTTTGAAAAACACAGGCATAAATATCAGGGAATTTTGGGATTCTATGGTTTTGGTTTTACCTAAGATATTCCATTCTGAAAAATAATTTCTATTACCTGAAAAGGTTTAACAAGGGTGAATTGTTGAATTCTATCTGTTCATTGAGCAAATTTCCAGAATTTTTAAGCCGATTTATTTCCATTATTTCCCAATAATCTAATTGACTACTTCTCTCTATATTGTGTAAAATTTTGAAATTCGTATCAAAAGTATGGTTTTCTGTTAATAACTGGTTAGCATAATTCGAATTACTTTTATTATGGGCGAAGCTATATTTATGTTCCTGTATTTTAGTACCGAAATTTTTACTAGTTATATATATATATATATATATATATATATATATATATATATATATATATATATATATATATATATATATATATACCGGCACATGTTCCACAATAACTTATTATTATGTGCATCCCATTCCAATCAGGAATCTAGAATGACAACCAAGTATTTGGACTCGAAAGAACAATTCATTTCAAAATTGTTGGCATCGTTTTCTGTAATTCTTAGGATATCCCCAGCACTCAAAATTGGAAATCCCTAACCTCTATTGCAAATGGCATATATTTTGTTTCTTCTTAAGGAATAGTGAGTAGATGTTGATCTAACCAGTGCTCAACCTCAATGAAATCAGACTGAGCTAAATCTTCGAGTTGTTCCCAGTTTTTAGAATTGGCCTCAGAACAGTTCCTTGAGGTACCCAATATTCCAACACTTTAGCGTCACTACAAGAGTCACCAATCTTTACCAGTTGCTTTTTCCTTTCAAGTATCCAGCAATTAACCTCACACAGATATCTCCAAATCCCTATTAATAAACCTCAACAAAATCAGATATTCTAGCGTACAAAAGCTTTGGCCGGATCAACAAGAAAACATAGTGCTATTTTATCATGATCAAATGCCTCGTAACTTCTACTGGTTAGTACAGTATACTCAGTTGATTTTCCTCCTCTGAAACCGAATTATATATGCCACATAATAAAAATAATATATGCCACAATATTTATGCAGATAGATGGACATCCAATTTTCTGAAAACGTTTATCCTTATACTACTAACTCATGATTTCATATTGTCCTGTCCATCTGGAGGATTTGAAATAGTAATTTTGGAATGAAACATTTCATTCAGTAACACCTAAAGTCTAATCAACTGTCTGAGTTTAACTAGTACAATCTAACACCTGATTTTGTCTACATACTCTTGTATCAAAAAAGGTGTCGAAGGTTTTGAATCTTCAGTCTATTGTCAACTGTATTTACTAGTATACGTTTTGAAAATGTTGTTAAAAGAGACTGGTACAGAAAATCCACTTGCTCAGACAAGTTCATTAACTGCCCTAATCACTCAACCAGCATGAAGGCATATCTCAAAAAGGAGATGAGAAATGAGGTTCAGAGTATATACCAAAAATATTCCCAAAAACACAGGCTCGATAGACTGCACAATTTCTTGTGGGAAAACTTATATCCCTCCTTTATAGTCAAGAACCTATTATTTTCATCAAGTATAGAAAAGACATCAGATAAATGCTATACTACAGAGTCTATAATATATTTTTTGTTAGTTTATATCTAGAGTATAGGCACAAACTAACAACAAAAATACACTATAGATTATTACCAAATATAAAAAGACTAACCAAAAAAATTTATTCAGAGAAGAGATTCTTTCAAGATAAATGCTAATAATCAAGAAACTGTAGCAGGTCTTCATTCCCGTTTGACAGACAGTATACCAATCAAACTTGAAAGCAATGCCGTTTATCAGATCAAATGCCAAGAATGTGGCATTGGGCAGGCCTCCCATTTGTTGAAAATTCGACTAGTGCTTGGTACAAGCTACGTAGCAATTTTTGAGCATACCTGTGTCCTAACCGCATAGGGTATCTTCGAAAATACTAAAATACTAAAACGGGAAAATAACTGTAACAAAGGAGTGATTGAAGAGATCATACTGATACATAAACATGAAGCAACAATAAACAAGAAAACTGAAACACAAAAACTAAGCTATATTTATTCATAAGTTTTGTCTAAAACAAAGACAACCGATGCCGATTTTTACAGTGGAGCACTGAACGAATAAAATAAAGACTGAGATCAACTATAAACATAAACCTTGAAAAAAAAATCACAATTAGAAAGAGTGAAAATAAAAATGAGAGAAAAATTAACCCCGAAATCGGTAACATCTTTCAGTTAGATTATATATGATAGATCTGATGATAAATTGTTTTTTGTGAATCTGTGAATCCCAGACGCCCTGATGAAGAAATAAAACCATTGCGAAAGCTCAGCCAAGATAAGAAGTATGAGTATACACCTATGTTCAGAATTTTGAAGATTTTGAACAGATTTACATAGTTAGAAAAGGGAAATATTTTATAATAATGTATTAGGCAATAAGTATCTAGGTTAACGCAACTATTGCGAATATCATGGGTTCTCCATACTAGCATGAGCGTGATGAACTTCTTTTTAGCGAGTAAGTAGTTTGATTTTATGTATATATACGTTAATATTTTTTTGATAAAAGTAGTAGGTAGTCAACTCATTCACCTGACAAGAAATAGGCAGATTGAGGCCATGTCAGCACCGAAACCCTTTCATACCAATTTCCAGAAATCGGGAGAACTGGGCCTTAAATTAGTTGTCTATTACTCGGCAACTAACAACCCCCTGACAAGGAGTAGGCAGATTTAGGCCTTGTCAGGGGAAAATTTCCTAGTCGGGCCATAGCACTCCACATTTCTGTACACTATATATATATATATATATATATATATATATATATATATATATATATATATATATATATATATATATATATATATATATATATATATATATATATATATATATATATATATATATATATATATATATATATATATATATATATATATATATATATATATATATATATATATATATATATATACATATATATACTTGTATATTGATGATTGATGAGGTTGATACTTGGAGAAAATTGATATCCATAATGAAACAATAATTTGAATTTTCTAATATATTAACAACTATACCCATGACGCGTTTTGAAGTACTCCTTCTTTATCAAATGCTGTATTAACGACGTAGAAACTTGAAATAATATACTATTATGAGGTACTCATAAACTTTTTTCAAAGTATTTTCAGTTTTCACTTCAATTGAATGTAATAAATGGCATTTCAGGTAATGTTGCGAATTATTCATTCTGCTCATTTTCCCTCCTTCTGGAATGGATGCATGTAACAATTCCAACAATTCTATAGCGATAATTGTTCCACCCGCCTGCACCATATTCCTTCTGCAGACTGAACTTGTAAACACCGGTTGGATGTTTCGCATCTTTGTCACTTAATTTATTAAAATATATTCATCCAGGATCCTACGAATCAGCAGACGGAAGATTTCCCAGTATCGGTAAATATCCTCCAATAAATTTTCCCTATACACTCTACTTGAACAATTAAAGTAAATAAACGCAATTCGTTCACCTTGAAGATACTAGCTAGAAAATGTAGCCTGAATGCATACCTACTTATATATTTTATACACACATACTTCACATACTAATACATCATAAACATAACCTTCATTGTGAAGATAGAAATGGAGAAACGAATTACTATCTATGACACACAATTTGCAGTAACAAACTACAAATTCTGAGACAAATAAAAAATTCGGATAAAGACAATTTATCAATGGCACTGAGGAATGAATATAGAAAGCAGGCTAAAATGGATTAAATAACATATTTTCTGCAGAATTGCGCATTTTAGTCTGGAGAATTATAAATTTCAAACCAGAATTTAGAATTATGAAATTCGTTTGCATTTTTATTGTCGTCAGAATACTATTTTGAAGATAATATTCTGTATTTTGGTGAAATTCACAAAATTCTATGAATTTGTCAAATTTCACACGCCCAATAAAGCTATTAATATTCATGTTGTATAAAACCTTGTGAAATTCCATTGGTAATGATAATAATAATAATACATTCATTCCCAACAGATATACATCCAATTACAGAAAAAAATTCATATAGTAAACAAATGAAACAAACTGAAATTAAAATATTATTTATAACTAAGTCATATGTAGACAACAGAAGTTCATGAAAATATCCCGATATCCCATTGCTCTGTTCTGAGTGGCACGCCAAGATCATTGATAGCCGATCAAAATATCACATCGACCGCAACACCCATCATAAAGATTACATATACAGTTGATAGGAGAACAAGACATACTATTTGATCTGCTGTAAGTGACATAAAATGTATTATTCCGCCTCAGACCAGGCCTTGGTACACGAATATTTATTTTACTGAGAAGAAATGGTGAGTCAAGCGAATTGTGCAAAATTTTAAAGAGAAACGTTGGGCCTAAGCGTTCACGCCTCAACTTCAATAATTCAATTCTCAGACTATCGGTTAGGATTGAATGGTCGAAGCCTCTCGAAGGATATTGCCCATAACATGTGAAGTACATATACTTCAAACATTTCCTCTTAACTGCCTCCAAGACGACAATAGAATTAATGTACACAGGAGACCAAATTATAGACGCATATTCCAGTTTACTGCGAATGAAGGAGTAGTACAGCGTTTTCATTGTGCCAAGATTAACAAAGCTGCCACAATTTCTGACCAAATAACCCAGCATCCTAGAAGCCGAAGCCGTGATACAAGTTATATGTTCAGAGGGCAGCTTTTAGTAGAAAAATGCCCTCATATCCTTAAACTCAACACATCTAGCTAGAATTTGACCTTCCAATGTATAACTAAGGTGGATTGGAGTCAATTTTCGAGAAAATGATAAAACTTTACATTTACTATATTCAGTTTCAGCCCATTAAAGTTACACCACAAATTAACAGCGTCAAGGGAAGATTGTAATCTGACGCAATCATGACGATCGTTAATAGCAGCAAATATTTTTAAATTAACAGCAAACAAAAATAATAATGTTCTCACTACTGTCCGCCAGCAGCTAGCATAATTCAGAAGAGCATTCAAATCCAACAAAAGTTATTGCTTCAAGAAGTCTCATTATAGGTATACTAACTCCGATTAAAGCGATTAGTTCGAAAACTAAACTCACGTCTCTACACTTACGAAACAATTCAGTAAATCCTGAAGTACTCATCAATATCTACAAACTACCCGTACGCGCTTCAAACTTATCCAATTCGTATAATTGGTATAGCCAATTTCAATTCTAAATTTCACTTCAACACCTGAGAACCTCGTCATAAAATCGAATGGGTCACTCGAGCATTAATTCCCAACTTTTATGGGCTGTTTCCCTCGCCACGTGGCACTCCAATTTTAAAATGAAATTATAGGAAAATTATTACACGAAATGTATATCGTTATATTGCAAGTGTGTTTGAAAATATATTGAAACTGCTTCAAATTAATTTCTTTGAATTATATATGAATATATTTTATATAAAGAGGGTGCGAAAATAATGACATATTTTGAATTGGCTACCATTCTGTAATAAATGAAAAAATAGCTATGTTTGTATCAAAAGTTTATTTGAAGGCCACCTCTCGAGTTGATATATAAGTACGCTTGTTTTAATGCATTTTCAATTATTGCTCATCAAACAACTGCCTCAAAATTGGCGATTTCTTCTTCAATGTTAGTTTTAAAGACTTACAAACTTCGAAGTTTGTGTTAAACGTAAAATTTCAAAAATCCCCAAGAAAAGAAGTCAACTGCTGTTAGATCTCGAAAAATTGACGGCCAAATCAAATATATTAAATGGGAGATCACTCGATCTGGAAATTGATGTCAGAAAACCTCCTTAGTTACCCGAGCTATGCGGTTGCTCCACCCCGTTGAAGACAAAAATGATTGAGGCCCAAAGCAGCGACTCGTTTAGCATCTGCCTATAACTCTCGCCACGGCGGCATTATCGGCGTTTTCGATAAAACATTGCTGCACATTAATTATGTTAAATTTTTTGTTGTACAAAGGTTACCCAGAACAGTGCTATATTACCAGAGTAGAAAACATTGTACTCCGCCCTTGTGGAGAGTCTATGAAAAGCTTTAATTCGTTAGAGAGATGCTGTCAAAATAATACCCCACTGATTGCTGAGAATTCTAACAGAAGAGGATTTTAAAATTAATATTCAAGAAATGGAAGCAACATAAGATGACGCTTTGATGCAGAAAACGAAAGGATGTAGAAATAGCTATTGGATGTTGAGCAACTCTAATTCTTGCAAGTTTGTATTGAATGCCACAAAACCAAAGTCGCTTTGTGGCCCTCGGCAAGTAAGATACACGTAGACTGCACAATGCTACGGCCTCTATTGTGCGGAAAAGCCTTACACAAAGGAATTACCTTTTTCAAGAAGCAATTGATTTAAACTCAGAACAAAAACAAATAAGAAGCCACAAAAATACTCATATTTTTAAGAAATAACCCTACTCGTATAAACAGTTACATTGTCAGTGCCTAGACGAACATTTTATGATTAGTATGAATTTGATATTAATTCAAAATTTTTTTTCAATAAAATACTCAGGTAAGTAGTCAGTTCCATGTCAGGATATATATAATAATAATATAATATGTGTTAGCGATTTCCAAAAAAGTAGATGTGCCATTTTTTATCGTAGAATTTTTTCATATTCATTGGGTCTGATATATAAGTTCATAAAAATCATCAATTTTTAACACAATCGAGTTGAAGGAATTCTTCTTTACTGAGATTTTACTTAGAGATTGAATATTGTTGAAGAAGAAAATTCTTTTTTTCTATTACATTGTGGCTACATAAATAGATCAACAAAAGTGTGTATTCTGTTGAAAAGTTTAGTTTTCCGAAGTTTTACTGCTTTACTCTGGTTCTTTTGACAACATAATATATAAATGTTACAGGAACAACAATACAGTAAGTCCTAATATGTATAGGTATTCTAGGAGGTTCATACGAAAACCTTCGTGAATTAATCGAAAGAGTATTATATCTGAATTGAATATATGAACATGTACATGTATTTAAATTCATGCCAACAATTGTGCAAGCACTAAACAGACTATTTCTACAAGTAACTCATCAATGGTGCCATGTCGATCGTCAAGTGAAGTGAAAACAATGCAGAGATGAATAACTTCATAAATTCCAACTTATAAGACGACGTTGCAAATTTACGACTTCTTCCTTGTAAAAATTATTTGCTTGATGTGTTCTTGAAGAACTATTGATTTCTATGGCTGGATAATTTATTTAAGAGTTAAAGAGGTAACCTCACAACGAAGTCACAACTGATGGATTCCATGTAGTACGAAACAGTTTGTATTATGCTTATAGTCGCTCTCAAAGTGTATGAAATCGAATGAATAATGGAAGCATCACAATGTACATTTCACATAGCCAGCTCTATAGTGATATATATATATATATATATATATATATATATATATATATATATATATATATATATATATATATCACTGTAGGCCTATATTCAGGAAACTCAGAATATTTACTATAATAGCTGAGTTAATCTTAAGCTGGTTTTGAGTGTTGCTAGAAACACAAAATCTTATGTGAAGAGATCGGAATGTCAACCGTACAATATGAGATCTAACGAAGAGCTTAGTATAGAGAAGGCTAGAGTGACAACCAGTGATAGAAGAAATGAAGCAATTAAACTTTGTAATAAACTTCCGAACAAATGGAAAAATCTGAAGGAAAACGTTTTGTGGAGAACATTGAAGCAGAACCTAATAGCAAACCCACTTTACAATTTGGAATAATTTGAAGGGGCCAATTTTCAGATGAAAAATTTTAATATTGAAAATTTATTGTATCTTTTTTTTATTTTCTCCAATTTCTGACTATGTTACTATGTGACCAATAAATTTCTATTCTATTCTATATATATATATATATATATATATATATATATATATATATATATATATATATATATATATATATATATATATATATATAGATATATTTATAGATTTTTCAAATAAATATTCTGGTGTTTTCTGGTCCATTAGCACAAAAAATTTCATTTCCTTATATATATATATATATATATATATATATATATATATATATATATATATATATATATATATATATATATATATATATATATATATATATATATATATATATATATATATATATATATATATATATATATATATATATATAATGGTATATTGTTCCGGGAATACATCCGTTTGTTTGTTGAGTGCCTGTTGGGAACTGGCAGACGTTTCGTCAACAAACAAAAGCCTCAACAAACAAACGGATGTATTCCCGGAACAATATACCATTATATTTTTCCATCCGTGAATCTCTACGTTCAAACATATATATATATATATATATATATATATATATATATATATATATATATATATATATATATATATATATATATATATATGTATATATATAGGTTATATATATATATATATATATATATATATATATATATATATAATAATAATAATAATAATAATTTATTTAATCCCTTTAGACACTACATTGTGTATAGGACAAGTCAACAAATTTAATGAACTTAAACAACTAAGGGTTTACACAGATATTCATTTACCGAATAGAAGCCATTTTTCAAAAGTAGATTCTTGATTTCCCTTTTGAACAATTTTAATTTCAATGATTTAATAAATGTTGGTAAGTGATTAAATAGCTTGCTACTTCGGTATAATGGAGAGCATTCAAATTTGTAGGTCCTATGTTTGGGTAACAACAAAGTTTGCGTATTTCTCGTAACATATTTTTGATGATTCGACAATTTTATCCAGTTGTTATCATTTTCCTTAGCATATATTAAACATTTGAGGATGTATATACAAGGTAGGGTTAATATTTTGTTCTCAATAAAAAGTGATTTACACGATTGCAATGGACTGACGCTAAATATTGCACGTAGAATTCGTTTTTGTGCTACAAATGCTCTTGATAGGTCAGAACTACTACCCCAGAGTAAAATATTGTATGACAAATGACTATACACTAAGCTAAAATATACATTAATAACACAACTCATAGGTAAAATGTTCTTGATTCTATTAATTGCAAAAAATGAACTATTCAATCTCTTACACAACACATCAATGTGAGTTGACCATCTTAAATTTTGGTCAACATGGATTCCCAGAAACTTAGTTGTCCGAGATGGTGAGATAGTGTTGTCACCACATTTAACAGTAAATGATTTTATTTCATTGTTTTTTAGACAAAAGTAAACACACACAGTTTTTTCAACGTTCACCATTAAATTGTTCAATCGGCACCAGCTTACGAACTCCTTCATTATAGATTCACAGGCCTCCAGGAGTTCACCAGTACTCTTTCCAGAAACAACCACCGAGGCATCATCTGCAAATAGGGTCACCAATGAACTGGCCAACCTCGCAGGCAGATCATTTATGAATAATATAAATATAAGCGGTCCCAGTACGGAACCCTGAGGAACTCCGAGGCCAATATTTAACCTTTCTGAATAACTCTCACCTATTTTAACAATCATATTTCTTTCATTGAGATAGCTACGTAACCAATCTAGAAATATCCCCGAAAACCCAAATTGTAGCATTTCCCAAGTATAAAATCGAAAAAGAGTGTATCAAATGCCGAGGATAAATCAAAAAATAAACCGGCCACGAACAAATTTTTGTCCAAGCACTCGTAGACAGATTCAAAAAACCTGACTGCAGCTGACTGCGTTGAGTGTCCACTTCTGAAACCATGCTGAGCACGATCTAACAAGTTGAATTTATTGAGGAAACACATCATTCTGCCGAGAACTATCTTTTCAAACACCTTGGAAAAAACACTTAAAATTGATATCGGACGATAGTTCGTTATTTCGTTTAGGTTACCACTCTTAAATACTGGGATCACTATGGACCTCTTCAGACTACCGGGAAACTTCGCAGTGGAGATAGAAACATTGATGATATGTGCAAAATGTTCACTAAT
The DNA here is from genome assembly GCA_030704895.1 of Henosepilachna vigintioctopunctata. Taxonomy (NCBI): domain Eukaryota; kingdom Metazoa; phylum Arthropoda; class Insecta; order Coleoptera; family Coccinellidae; genus Henosepilachna; species Henosepilachna vigintioctopunctata. The sequence continues at coordinate 526,813 of JARQZJ010000102.1, forward strand.
ACATTCACTAATTGCCTTTAGTACTTTAGTAGATATAGAATCAATACCGCAACTTTTCTTATTTTTCAAGGCTTTGATGGCATTCTCCACCTCAAATTTTGAGACTGGATTGAAGAAAAAATTACTGTTCACCATAGGTGACAGCGTGCAAGAATGGGACAAATTAACACCATAACAAGACCTCAATTTAGAAGCAGCAACCGAGGAGAAGTGTTTGGCGAAAATATCAGCCAGTTGATCACTATCCAAGTTTAGGGGTAAATTTTTTCGACCGTCCCCTGTTCTTCCAGTAAGATTGTTTACAATGCTCCAAACTGTTTTATTCCTGTTCTGGGAATTACTAATCACAGAACTATAAAATTTATATTTTGCGTTTTTTACTAGAAAATTATGTTGAATTTTAGCTGCTTTATATTTTTGTAATGTATTTTGGGAGCGAATTTTTGTATGAAGCCAATGAAGATTAGATAGGTCGCGTTTGCTCTGGAACACCTCAGTTGTTACCCATCTTTTCTCTGGACTACCTGACAAAGATTTGACCATAGGACAGCATTGCTCAAAGCAATACTGAATAATATTAATAAATGAATCGAAACAACTATCAGTATCAGCGCTATGATAGAGATCTGCAAAATTGCATTTAGACAAAACTTTTACAAAACTATTCAAGTTATCCTGGCCAATATTTCTGTATGCGTATGATTGAGATTGCTGTTTGCGTTCCGGTTCAATATCAGCCCTAAGTAAAATAGCCTTATGATCACCAATATGAGGTTCAAACACTGTAACTTTATAGTTCTCTGGATCGACATTTGTAATGATGTAGTCCACTTTGGTTATACTAGTATGCCCATTTAAATCTGTGAATACTCTGGTAGCACACTGAGACGTAACTTTCAGTCTGAAGCAATCCAATACATCACCCAATAATTTCAAGTTTTTACAATCTTTCTTTAAGTAATCTATGTTTAGATCCCCACACAAGAAAATCACATCAGTGGATGCACAACAAAATTGCAATGCACAAAATAGACGATCAAAAAACAGATCAAAGCTACCATTACATGGTCTATAAACACTAAGGATGCTCAGACGAGTTCCTCGATCTGAGACAAGAACACCACAAATTTCAATGTGCATCTCCTCAGAGAAACGCGAAACATTTAGTTTTTTGACTTTTAAACACTTCTTTATGTATATGGCCGATCCACCGTGTTTTCTATGGATGCGGCAAAAGCAATCAGCTCGAACATAGTCTGTTATCACCATTGAGTCGATACCAACCGCACTACACCAATGCTCCGCTACACTCAGAACATCAGCATCAGTTTCCATCAATAGCAACTCCAAACTATCCAGTTTGTTTGATATACACTGAGTGTTCAGTTGCATGATTTTCAAACCTACGTTTCCTTCAGTAACAGTCACACCACCCGATTTTGAAACGACCGTCGGTGAAAAAAATGATTGACGCTGACTTTGTTTGGCCAGTTTGTACTATCAAGTGCCTTCTCGTATTCAGAACTGAGAATGTGCACTTTAAAAGAAGAGTATGAATCAGGGTAACGTGAGGTTAATTTCTCACATTTTACATTAGAAAATTTGTTTTTGAGAAAACTCAGCAAATTTTCAGCACTTGTGCCGGGTTTGAGGTTTGAAACATGAAATATTTTGAATTTTTCCAAGCCTTCTACTTCAGTAGTATCGGAGCTTGTTCCCACAACTAGAGTTTTCCTAGGTCTACGATTTTTATTTCTTACCATTTTCCATTCCGAATTTAAGTTTTTATCTTCCGTTTTTGTTTCTTCATTCAACACATTTGCACCATTTATCGTTTGGGCCGTCTCAATCGCCTGGTTTACTTCTGACAAAGTAAACCGCTTAACGGACGTGGACTGCTCACTAGACGGAACATCAGTTGAAGAACCCGCGGTGCACCTTTCCGAAATCGAAGGAGATGCGTGATGAGCGTCAGTTGCAGCAGCTATCAATGATCCAGTCATATGGGAATCTCCGCGCTTTCTCGCACGAACAATATCTGCAATCTGTTTCTTATCAGGCACTATGTTGACAAGTTTTTTATTCGGTTCATTCATCTTATAATCTTTGTTGATAATTTGACCCTCAAGTGATTCGATTTTGAATCTAAGTAATTGATTATTTTCCATCAAAAGATTGTTTTTCGACTCTAGCTCATAAATAATTCTGAGTAAAAGATCAATTTGAGTAGATTCGCCATCTATGCTCCTTGACATCGTTTTCAACATCGGTGATGAACTACCACTCATTTTATCATTCGGCACTGTATTTGATAATTCAGTATCACAACACTTTTTAATTTTAGATCCACAACCCGGGTGAAAAGACTTCCGACAAATTTGACATATTACACTACTTTTCACAACAGTTTTTCTACAGTATCCACATTGTGGGATATTAACCTGCAGAGAAAGATTCGCATCGACTTGCTTGCTCGCCGACATTATTAATACGGCTGAACGGATTTTGATGAAATTTAGTTAGGTGATAGAGAGTAACCTAGAAAAGGATATGGGCTATTAATATTCATGCTATCGTACTTAAGGCGTAGGCAGTAGACAGAAAACTAATTAAGTTAGTGATTTTTAATCGTTTGTTTTAAAAGTTTACCTCACACACGCCTTAACGTCTAAACGGATTTTTATAAGACTTGGTTAATTTAAAGATAGGATCCTAGGCACGGACACAGGCTACTTTTTACGGCGGGAAAATACCTCATTCCCGCGGAAATCTAGCGTGATCGTGTCAAGAAGCGCATGACGCCATAGCTACTGAAATGATTTTGATGTTTTCTTTTTAAACTGAGTGTTACTAAGACTTCAAGTTAGTATTTGATTACTTTTCTAACTTAGAGGGTAGTAGGTGCCATAATTTAGGGAATTTATGATAAAATTTTGATGCAACTGTCTTTATTTAACAGTTTTACTTGGATCGAAACTTAGCGACATTCCATCACACTACTTAACTTATAGGGTAAGAAGGTACCAAAATTCAGACTACTTTTTACTTCGGGAAAATATCTCATTCCCACAGGAACCTATACATAGTTACCTATCTACAACATTAAAACTCTGTCTATAATCACATTACGCCAAAACTATTGATCTGATTTGTATACGATTTTTCTTTCAACTGACTGTTACATTACATACAGATAAAATCTAATTACCTACACCACAGAATTAATATAGTACTACATAACTAGCTACGCTTTAAACTTGAGGAGGTAATTAGATAGACATTTATACGAACTTTGAGCCCAGTAATCAGTTCAGGATAGGTAATCATTTCAGTTGATGTGAAGTTGAGGACCGGAACACGATAGTGGGACATTGTTGCAGGGGGACTTACAGCCGGGAGAAAACAAAAAAACTTATGCGGACGAAGTCGCGGGTAAAAGCTAGTATATATATATATATATATATATATATATATATATATATATATATATACATATAAATTTTTAACTTTTGGAAGATGTTCCAATCAATATTAGAATACAAATGATACTGCAATTAGATGGGGCTCCCGACCATTTTCTGTTAATGTGCAAAACTATTTAAACAGAAAGTTTCCTAACAAATGGATGGGGCGCGAAAGCCCACATGATTGGCCACCTAGGTCCCCTGGCCTAACTCCAATGGACTTCTTTTTGTGGGATTATATTAAAAACAGAGTTAACAGCACCTGACAACAGAAGAAAATATGAAGCAAAGAATTAGAGAAGCTTTTGAAACAATAACCCCAAATATGTTACGAAATGTGAGAAATTCTTTTGAAAACCGAGTGGCACTGTGCATTCAACAGGATGGTCGCCATTTTGAACATTTGTTGTAATTGTGATTGTTGGAATATCATTTTATATTTGAATATTCATATACTTTTTAATTGAAGTTAAGTAATTGAGTGTTGATTTTACATATTATTAAATTAACAAGGTCTCAAGTTTCTGAAGATGATAAGTTTTTGATAATAGTAACAGAAAAATTCTCAGTTTTGCATGCTGAGGTGACAAAATAGATGAGAACAAATCATAATTTCACATAATTGAAAATAATTCTAAAACTAATAGAAATAGACATATAATACCCCTATAACTTTTCAAAGAGAATGTAATTTGCTACATGATGGGATTGAAGACATATTGAAGAAAGTATATCTAATTTTTTACGTAAAACCCAAAAACGTAGTCAAATACAGGGCGTTCCATAAGAAAAAACATAACTTTGGTATGTCACACTTTTTTGGAACACCCTGTATGTATCAAATTATTTTAGAATGTATCCTTGATAGATCCCCACATGACTGCGTGGTCATATCATTTTAAAAATCAACCGTTTGGTAATAACAAACCATCGCGTCTACCTTGACTCACCCATATATATATATATATATATATATATATATATATATATATATATATATATATATATATATATATATATATATATATATATATATATATATATATATATATATATATGTAAGTAATAATAATGATATAATAATAAGTGTTTTTTCTCTAATCTACAGTTCTGTTAATTGAAACAATAGAACATGTACAATTATAAGTTTGCTCCTGAATTCTTCCATGTCTGGGAATCCCTATTGGCGGAATAGTGTCAATCTGATAGATTTGCTTTAACTGCAAGCGTTTGATGGGTAATTATTGCGGTCGAAGTCACCACCGTCGAAGGGTGAAATCACTGCCGTCAGTGTAGCTGGTCTGATAACCTTTCCGTTTTGGTGTATTTACGGTTCGTCTAGGGATGACACATGAAATAAAAGACGGAAACATCGATATTTTACTGCAGAATATCGAAAATCTGATTTTTTTGAGAGGTTTTCCAATTTTATATGATATTGATATCCAATAGATCACTTCACTCAATGCTTCACTAATTTTATTTTCAATTTGTGCGATATTTTATAATATATGCGAGCCAAATGGCCAAGCATGCAGTCGAACTATTTCACTTCACATCATAAAATGAAGGAAATCAATGATCATATCTTCTATAGCCTTATGAAGAAACTGTAATTTCTTAATTTTTTTCAAGGAAAATATCGTATAGCCGACTTTCGATTGGAAAAACTGTTTGTCTATTATATACATTTATTTGTTCAGTTTGAAGAGCAGGGCATTTACTACGATGCTCTTAGGCAAAGAATATTTTCTAGTAAAAATGGATAGTCTGATTACTATTTATATTACTTATATTTTCTTTATAAATTTCCGACGTGTTTTGTTGACACTGTAGCTTCTTTGAATAATTTATTGAAACTAAATGAACATAGCAACTGATACTAATCAAAATGAGAAGTTCTTTTTGTAATTGAATCGAGTCAGGAATTTGTGAATAAATGGAACTTAGATTATTGTCTTAATGATTATAACTGAGATGATCAATTTCCATCAAGTAATAAACAAAAAAAAAGACAATCAACAAAATGAAACAGCATTTATCTACTATTATCTACTAGGTGATGAATATTCTTTGACCTAATGAGAGTTTGGTGTCTTGTTCTCATATTCTGGCATATGTGGAATTATTAAATGGAAACTGGAGATTGAAGTTGTAGAGCTGCTACTGAGGAGCATCTTATAGGGCGAGACACTTTATCTAGAGCAGCGTCACTAAACTTTCAAGCTAGAAAGCCTTATTTGATACTCCATTTATGTAACGAAACCGTTCAAATTTCTGGCTATTTCTATGATTTTTGAACAAGTTTGCAGTATTAGAAAGGGTATACCCTCTATCAATTCAGAAATAATTAAGTGAATATTGTGTCGCAACCAGGAAGTATTTTTAGTCGAGATTCACATTAGATAGACATTATTTCCATTCAATTTTCTTTTTCCTTTCTTGTGTGATTTTGAAAACTACGTGGGTAATACTCAGGGAGCTTTCTACAAAAATATTTTTTTAGAGTGAATATCTAGTGCATTCTAACATCGAACTTGTAAGAAATAACATACAGCGGTGTTCCATGCTAATATAGGAATCATCAGTGACATGCATTTGAACAATCAAGTCTCGATGCTTTTTTGCAAAGGCGCCAAGGTCTATCCCTTCAAAACACGATATAGATTTGATGACATACTCACGTGATCTCCATCTATCGAAGAAAGAAGATAAACTATTTGGACAAAGAAGATAAACTCAGCTGTCTTGTGTATACAGCTGCTCTGTATAAACATTATACGTATCTCCATGTATATACTATATTTGTATATATACTATAGAAATTATTGGGTAGGTAGATATGAAGTTGGTTAATATTTTATTATAATTATTCTATTAAAGTTTTTCTATTCTCATTAAATTTAATTGATATTGTGTCCCCAATACCTCTAGAAGCTTTATAATTAGTCGATATTTTCAGTTCGTTTTCACCCCTACTCTACGAATCAGATATTGGAAAGGACGATTCTTCGTCCTCTAACGTGACACTGATTAACAACTAATTACCCCACAGATCCAGCGTTTAGTTCATATCCAGCTGACTGATTTTCTTTCGAATTGGTTTATCGTTACTTTTCACTGAGAACGTAGTGTTGGATTTAATAGGATTGCAATTTGTCGGAGAATTTTTTGGTAGTATATATATTTTTAGTATAATTTTTTGGTCTTTGTCTGCAACTACGAGCATTTTGAAAATCACAATTCGTGAAAGAGGAAATTCTGGGGTGAAAACTTGAAAATAAATACTGCATATTTTCATTCTTCATATTAACCACATGTATATATATATATATATATATATATATATATATATATATATATATATATATATATATTCATATAGATTCATATTCATATATATATATATCTATATGAATATATATATTCATATAGATATATATATATATATATATATATATATATATATATATATATATATATATATATATATATATATATATATATATATATATATATATCTCCGTGTATATACATATATACACGGAGATATTTATACCGGAGATCATGCAAAGAACCAGAACAGCTTCGACAGTTGGGGTACAGTTGGCCGACTGAAACATATCTTCAAATCAGATATGCCACTATCCTTAAAGAGCAATAAAGACCAATGCGTATTACCAGCGATGACCAACGCCAGTGAAACTTGGACCTTGAAATCTGCTCACATCCAGAAGGTTCGAATAACCCAGCAGAATATAGAAAGATATATGATGGGCCCAACCATACGAAATAGAATGCGCTGCAGCTGGATAAGAGATCAAACAAAGGTGAGGGATGTCGTGGAGTGTGTAATAAGATCAAAGTGGAAATGGGCAGGCCATCTAGCCCGAACAAGAGATGAGAGTTGGTCAGCTGAGGTTGGTGATAGGGAGCTCAAAGACAGGGTAAGACAAAGGAAGCGCCCTCACGATCGATGGAATAAGGAGTTTCTGGATTGGCAGGGCGTTGCCTGGAAGATAGATTTTACCATTGCCTATAGGGAATCTTGGCGACAGGACAGGGGGAGGCCTTCGTTCTTCAGCGAACGGACAGAGGCTGAAGAAGATGATAATAATGATATATATATATATATATATATATATATATATATATATATATATATATATATATATATATATATATATATATATATATATATATATATATATATATATATATATATATATATATATATATATATATATATATATATATATATATATATATATATATCATTACGATTTCCGCGATCTAAATTATTGTTCTGAATATTAAAATATACTGATTGAGAGACGAAATTGTAACTCACAATATTATTGATTATCAGAATACTTTTTTCGGTAAAATGCATTTGAAAATTCGGACAATTATATAATTAAGTGAAACTAAAACTTCAGCACCACACTCCTATTTCTTCCTTCGTTTTTCCCTGCAAAACCTGTCGAAGTTCGGCAAAAGGGCAAGGCAACAACTGGCACCCCTGCAGCTATAATCACCAACTAATTACAACAGTTTCCACGGGTTTGTCGGCACTGTCATCCTGTCGTCCTCTTCTCGCGTTAATACCTTAATATCTGAGAATAAATTATGCCATTTCTGGTTTTCCTTCCTTATCTCATTATGCAAATGAAAAGTGTTCTATTCCACCTTCGCCTGGGTCTTGAGCTATGTCGCTTGATGATGAAAAGTGGAAATTCTTCCTTAGTTTATATTCCGAACATTTTCACGACTTTATTCCATCCCCATGTTTTCCTCGTTTTAATTAATTTTCTTTTTCCGCACAAGACATCAAGATGAAAGGAAAGTATAAATAAACTCTAGAATTTTATGTCATGATTCGTTGGACATCTTGAGTATTATTTATCTGATTCTATGAATTAGGCCTTACACATCTATCGTCGCATTTGCTATGCCCAAGTTTTTCAAAGAAATTCTGAATAAAATGATTATTTTCAACAAACTTAGTATATATGTAATAAGGAAGCATAACACATGTATCATCGTTATCAATTTTTAATACAGTAGTATCTAACTTTGATTTTCTATTCATAGCACTTCTCAGGCCCCTCTATTATAATAATAATAATAATTTTTATTTCCTTCAGACTTAAACAAAAGTATAGGATATTCTCATAAACATAAATTTCAAATTAACATCGAGACATCAAGATTCAAAAAATAAAATAATCAAAAAATGATAGTATGACCAAGACCACTTCACCCAAGGTATTCATCTATCGAATAAAACGCTCCCTGCAGCATTAAATCATAAATTTTATCCCTGAAAATATGAACATTGGAAATTTCTGCATTCTGAATACTCTATGATTTAGGAATATAACATAATGATAGACAATGATCTCTGATAAATATTTAATTTCACTTCGAATGAATAAGTCAATGAGAGGTAATAATAAATACTTGTCTAAAAATCACTGAGTGAACAATTCTTTATTCGACTAGTTTCGCCTTTTACGGCATTATCAAGAATGACGTTTAAGGGGAAACTAGTCTAATAAAGAATTGTTCAGTCTGTGATTTTTAGACAAGTGTTTATTATTACCTCTCATCAAAATATGAACTATCACAGAATTAATTCATCATCCATTGAATTGATGAATAATTCAATGATACTCGAAAAACTAGCAGTTCCCTTTGAAACTGTTCAATTTTATTTCAATTTGCATTACTGTTTTATACACCAATAGCAATATATTCAACCACATCAATATAAGAAAACAGTTGTGCAAAAATTAATGGAAGGACATTATTTACAACGACAAAAGAAGAGGTAACATATTTGTCTCTCAACCACTCAATGGACTTATGGGCGTCAACAATTAAGCGTAAAGAAAGACATATAATATAATGAAAAAAATATATATATATATATATATATATATATATATATATATATATATATATATATATATATATATATAGAGAGAGAGAGAGAGAGAGAGAGAGAGAGAACTTGAAAGTGGACAGTATTTTTTTTAGACGTATGTGCCTGAATATCAGAAACATATATTTAATTCTAAATGTTCTTGTTGAATGTAAATTGAAGAATATAATGTAATCTCCTATACAAGATAATTAATCGATGAAATCCAGACTGAGGTTTCTCCTGATGTCCGTAGCTTACAGATCCAAATCTCTAATTAACGCCTTCTCAACGTGCCCACAAATTACGTTACCCCATTCTGAGTTTCTAATGACCACTTCAATCATATCTAAAACTGAAAGTTACAGAAGGAAAGCTCTCTCATATTGTTTAATGGGCGACAAACGGAGGAATATCTACATTTTGTAACTACAAACACCAAAATATCATCAACGTAGTAAATACATTTCATTTTATTATCTCATTTTTTATGTTGTTCAGATGTATCACATAATTGTAATCACACATAATGAGTTAGGTATCTCGTTTCTTGCAGAGTGAATCAAATGATTTAAATAAAATTAAGTATTAAAATAAATTAAACTCTTGGCTTAATGTTTCACGATTTATTTAACAATATGTATAGTCAACATGTTTCGAGCGTTAGCTCATTTTCAAGACTTGTTGACTATACATATTGTTAAATAAATCGTGAAACATTAAACCAAGAGTTTATTTTAATATTCAATTATGTTTCACCAAGAGTTAAGCGAGAATTCAATCTCATTAATAAAATTAAGTAGTTTTTTTATTTTGACAGTAATTTTGTTAAATATAACAATATTGTTTTGCCAACACAGTGACTTCACCAGACGTAGATGATAAAGTCATCATCTTCATCAGTTTTTAATATATATCTGATAAAGCCACTGCGTTGGTGAAACAATTTAATATATAAAATTCTCGTGTCACGATGTGCGTGATTGAATTCCTCCGAAATGGCTACACCGATTTTCGTGAATCTTAGCGTGCATATCGGCTAGGGTGGAGCATTAGACAACATCTATTTTTCATCCCCCTAAATATTAAGGGGGGTCTACCCCTAAATTTTTTTTTTTTTGGACAAAATTTTTTGTTTTCACTTTTTTATGGCACAGTATACAAAAATACATACAACCATAAATTTTCAGCCCTCTACGATCAACCAATCAATTTTTTTTGCAAGAATTTTTTCATTTTGTCATGACGGAATAAAAATCTGATATTACTCTCAATTTTTCATCCCTCTACGATCAACCTATATTTTTTATTTCCTAATTATAAAATTTTTACTCTTTACTAATTATAAATTATTTAACTCTTTTTGGTAGGAATTTTTTTTATTTTGTCATGACTTAGAATAAAAATTTCATATTACTCTCAATTTTCACTCTTTCTATACACAGATCTGCAATAGGGTTGCAAGATGGCAATCGAATATAATAATTGTAGTACGATAAATTCTTATTCAGAGTTTATAATTTCAATTTCCTTCAATTATGATTTTTTTTTCAATTCAATTTGATCTCGAGGGTCGATAACTCACCACTCATCCAAAGGTGATGGTTCACTCACTACTCATTATACTCTTTGCAGTCATTTTTTTTGTTTTATTTGTGTATTAATCGTAGGAGTGATTGCTATACGTATTATTTTAATTTTTCTGTGCAACTCTCATGTTAATTTTACTCTCATCGTAAATTTATCATTAATTCCCAGTGCAATAACTATTTATTCACAATTTATTAATAACTGGTAAAGACAGTTTTAACTCTCAGTAATCGATCTCATGTGAATAAACCATTCAGCAATAGGGGTTGATCGTATAGGAGTGAAAAATTAAGAGTAATATGAAATTTTTCATTAATTAACTATCAATTATTATTATAAAAGTTTTTAATTAACAAATAAAAATAGGAAATGATTGTAGAGGGGTGAACATTTGAGGTTGTATGTGTTTGAATATGATGTATCATAAAAAAATGAAAACAAACATTTTTGTCTTAAAAATTAAGATGTAGGGATGTGGACCACCCTTAACATTTAGGGGGATGAAAAATAGATGTCCGATTTGCAGACAAGTGGGAAAACCATCCAGTCTATTTATGTTGGCTAAAGACAGACTAACCAAGAATATTGTACACTCTATTGCGCTGAGAGATTAATCTTCATTTTTTCAACTTCCATAATTGATAGTAAAAATATGAATAATTATTTCTGATGTTTAGATAGGTATCAAGAATTGTAATTTAAAATATATTCTTTACTTCAATAAAAAGTAATTTATTAACCTAAATAAAGCGTACTTTCGTTGTTTACAACGCTTTCGATTATTAGTACAACCCCGCATACTTATAGTAGATAGTTATTTCAATTGAACTAAAAAATTTGTTTCCTAGAAATTAAATACATGGCAAGACAACGGTTGCCGGCTCAGCTAATATTGTTATATTTAACTGAATTATAGTGAAAATCAAAAGATTACTTAATTTTATTCAATTTATGTATCTAGATTTTCATCAAGTATCGGCAAAATCGATTAATGGCTTGAATTAAAATTACTGGGTCTCTTTTTGAAGTATATTGTCTATGTAAAGCCGCTATTTTGGCATAACTTAATACTCTAAATTTATAAAGTAAATGCAAAATAACAGATCACTCAGGAATAAATTTTGGAAAAATTTATTGAAATAAGGAGATAAGTATCAACTCATCTAATCATCCTTTTACAATAAAAGAACACAATAAATTGTGAATACACTTCAAATGAAGACTTTCCCATAAAAAGCACAATTTCTGATTCATCGGCTGAAAGTTGGAGTATCGTTTCAACCCCCAAGGATCAGAATTTCACAACTCTTCTTTGGCTGTTGGAGTTTTCATTATATTAATTATTAATGTGTACTGCCTCACTGCTTTTACTTCTAAAGTCATGTTCTTTCGTCTCATTCTCCAGGACAGTATTATAAATACAAATCTAATAAACTCAAATATGTAGTTCATTCAAAAAAAAGATTGCACTGATATTGTTGGAGAAGAAGAAACGTATCATTAATTTTTTCAAATATATTTTTCCATCAACAAATTGTTTTTGCTTTTTCTTCACCAGATACTTGTCTCACCAAATTTATAAAACTTCGTCATCTCTAGTTGCAAATTTGTCACTCGCTATTTCAATACATTCAGTCTGTCAAGTCCAACCGACGATTGTAGACAAACTCGACCCGTCTGGCCGACAAAGCGCCTGTGTGCGTTTTTGCTCAGCTAAACTTAGTCCAGAAACCGAGCTCAAATGAAATTGCAAATTAAATTAAAACGCAATTGAACGTTCTAAGAAACCAGGCTTTTCTGGACCAACCCCTATGTGACTTTTATCGTTTTAAAAATTAAGAAGCGTATAATATCATACTTTGAGACCAATAATTTCTTTAACAATTCACAATATGGCTTCGGAAAAGATCGCTCTACAACGCTTGCACTTTCGGATGTAGTGGGTTCTACTAGAATATTCTACTAGAAAAACTTTATTTCTACGCCGTCAGAGGTACTCATTTGGAGCTAATCGAATCTTATCTAACTTATAGGCACCAGGCTGTCTGGTATGAAAATTGTCTGTCTGAATTTAAGCTAGTAAGACATGGAGTCCCGCAAGGATCAGTTCTGGGGCCAGTGTTATTCATTATATATTTAAACGACTTACCCAACTTTATGGATCCACTGAAAACGGTATTATTCGCAGATGACAACACTTTTGTTTACTATGATAGAAATCGTTCAGACTTGGAGGAAAAAACCACGTACGTAAATACCAAGTCTCCATTATGGTGCACGGCAAACAAACTCAAATTGAATGATGCCAAAACTCAAAATATAGTCTTTTCATCCAATCCCTTTGACAATACTACGGTAAAAAATACTGCAAAGCTGCTTGGCGTAAGTACTAGATAGCAAACTTACTTGGAAAGACCATATTGAACAAATGAAAGGAAAACTTTCTGGTACTCTATTTTTGCTTAGACGAATGAGAACTATAACGAGCAATACCACATTAAGAATTACATACTTCTCACTATTCCGTTCATTTTTGAATTGTTGAAAATGTGCCAACGCCTTGGTAGTTTTCAGGTTGCAGAAAAGGGCAATTCGAATAATGGCAGGCGTTGGATACTTGGACTCATGCAGACCATTATTTATAAAATACTAGCAAACCCGGCGAACTCCGTTTCGCCACCAGATGAATTCGTTTTATGTAACATTTCGTTTGGTGATTAAAAGAGGAAGAAAAATTTTTTTATATTTGAAAAGGAAAAATTTTATTTCATTTCACAACATTAATGAATTCATTTCGATTACAAAAATGAAGTGTTATTTAGTTGACTTCTCTAAGTAAATGAAAGTGAATGCAAAGTACATAATGAATATAAACTTTATACGTGTCCGCAAATTATTTGTTTCATTGAAGTGCTCTTTGGTAAACCACATTTTTTGTTTTTTGGTCTGACGTTAACACAAACAAAGCGGACTGTTTCCCAACTCGTGAACACGCAACGTATAACTGCCCATGTGAAAAACAATGATTTTCTAAATTTATCCCGCAAACACTTAGCGATTGGCCTTGCGACTTGTTAATTGTCATTGCGAACGCAAGGCGAACTGGAAATTGCAATCGTTTGAAGTCAAACGGAAGATCAGTCGGAATCATTGGTATTCGAGGAATACATACATTTTCACCTGCGTACTTTCCGTTAATAATGGTTGCCTCAATCAAATTCGGCATAAGTCTTTTTACTGAAAGTCGAATACCGTTGCAAAGTCGCAGTGGATTCAAATTACGCAATATCATAATAACTGTACCAACTTTGAGTTTCAAGTTATGTGGTGGAAATCCTGGTAACTCCAGAGAGTTCAAAAACTCCGTTGGATAATTTACTACATCATCTGGATTTGTTATGGAATCAACGGATTTGTATGTTACCAAATCGCCAGAAATTTTTGATTGAATGGTGAAATTCAGTGCGTGTACATCATTATTCTTTGCGGCAAGAATTGCTCGTTGACTTAACCAAGCATAATTCTTATAATTCTCACTAACATTTTCAATAAGAGCTAATTGAGAGTCTACAAATCAGCAAAAGTCGTTGGTAAGAGTAATAAATCCAGATGTCGCATCAACTGGGACTTTGATCATTTTGAAGTTGAACTCTCATATTAGTGGTTAGCGATAATGTTTTTACGTTATTCCATAAAGGTGATGCCTTTAGGCAAGCATTCAATTCATCTGGAGGCGTTCCACGGGGAATTACTGGCAACGTCTGCCTGAAATCGCCTGCCAACAATATCATCAAGCCGCCAAAGAAATAAACAGCTATAAAAAATAAGGGTTGATCGTAGAAGAGTGAAAATTTAGGCTTGCATGTATTTTTGTATGTTGTATCATGAAAAAATAAAAACTGAAAATTTTGTCGAAAAAATAAAAAAAAAATTTTGGGGTGGCCTACCCCTAACATTTAGGGGGATGAAAAATAGATGTTGTTCGATTCTCAGACCTACTCAATAAGCTCACAAAATTTCATAAGAATCGGTCAAGCCGTTTCGGAGGAGTTCGATTACGTACCCCGTGACACAAGAATTTTATATATTAGATAAAATCATAACGTTCTCTTAGAAATACATAAGGATGCAGATACATTGATAAAACACTCTGATCTACATAATTATAATACAAGAGACACAAATAATATCCGAAAAACTCAGTATCGTTTAAATAAGTCAAAAAAAACTCGATATATTATAATTTATACAACCTCCCCATTTCAAAGAGCTTTCTTTCAATAAATTCAAAATAAACATCAAGAAATATCTTCTGAGATTTTGCTTCTATTCTGTCAGCGAATATTCGGAGCACTTCAAGACAGTCTTTAATATGAACATGCTCACCACATCTTTTTATGTGTTACTTTTTATGACTTATTTTTTGTCCATTATATATATTTGTTTTTTTTTTCAGTTTTATGATGGATTAATCACTAAGTTTACAAAGTTTATACTTATTGGACTTCAATCATTAGTTTCATCGTGTATTAATTTTGTATCTTTATCTACTATTTTGTATTATTTCCTAATTCATGTTCATTTTATCTTTGGAAGGGAAGAATGATTCGTCAAACTCCCACCATTTATAAGAAATTTCTTTTCTCTACAATAAAGATTACTATACTCAAAACATTATTCCGAATGAGGACTAGGTATAAAACCTAAAAGAATATAGGAACCTTGATGCTAAAACGGTTCATGAAAAATATGATGAAAACTTACTTTATAATACAGGAATAAAAAAATTTTCAAACTGCTAGAGGGACTGCCGATAGAAGTGAAAATTTCTATGAAAGTTCATCCTGGAGCTAGATGAACTTTTTTTCCATGTAGACTCAGGTAATATGCCAGTATTGCCGAATTAATTATCTTGAATATGTTTCCATGGGGCTGATGTGTGCCAAGCGATGATTAAAGTACTTAGTATGGCTACAGACATACCGTTGCCCAGAGGGTTCACTAGCTTTTCGTCTATATTCTTGAAATTATAAACTGATGTCTGAAAAACTGCAGTTATTCTCTCAATGTTTTGTCAACATATTGAAATTTCATTCACTCACACGAATTTTGAGGTTTCCAAATATTTTCTGTTAAATTTTCAAAAAATTTCTGTTATCCGTCCTTGTCTTGATAATAACTAATACAAAAAGAAAAGAATTATCCCATTTGATGGAGTCGTTTAGAAGTTATGTGCATACATGAGCATCCTGCGGTTCGTTTTCATTTGTTAAAGATATTGAGATTAACATCACACTTCAATGTTTGAGTATATGACGAAATGACGATCAGCGAAGGACAGCATATACCTAATCCTCCCTCAGTTAATCGAATAGTTATAAGGAACGCATAGCTATAGAACTTCAAACAAGAAAGTAGAATTCTGAAGAAGAATAAAACTAAAACTTTTATTACTCTGCTCTAATGAAACTGTGATGATCCTTTACAGAAAGTAGATTTTTATCATTAAATAAACAAGTTTATTTGCAACTTTCAGCTTGATGTGTTGTTAATGGTTTAGTTGCACTTCACAGCTATTTATAATCATTTCAATACTTGAAGGCCTCAGTTATTTTTAAACATTTTCTCACCTTTCAAGATTTTTCAATACGGCACTGTTAACTCAAGAACTCCTTACTTACTTGTACAAGGTTCATTTATTATGCTATCTCAGTTTGGCTTCAGAAACTTTCCTAACAAACTGGTATATAATGTCTAATTTGTGGAAGTCTCGTTATATGTACCAAAGTGATGAAAGGGTTCATGAATTTTTAACGATTCGGTTACAAATGGTTCAATAGAAATGTTACTTACTAAATGGATTATAAACTTTTAGTAATAAGAATGAATATTTCTTGGGATTCTTTAGTTCAATTCTTTCAAGTCATATATTTTTAGGTGTTTGATTGAAATGCCTACAAAGCCTCTATGTACTATCACTGATCTTGTTACGAGAAAGCGATCTACAATGCTCGAGAGTTTAACTCGTTTATTAGTTCACGAATGAATATCTCCTTCATTTTGAAGATAGGACCTAAGTGTGTTTGGAAAACCATCGAAACTTGGTTATATGTATGTATGTTTCTCTGAAGATTTCTAATAAGGATGAAACAATTGTATATTTCCATTCAACAAGTTAGATGATTTTTGGAACATTTGTGTAGAAGCTCTTTATTTGATATTTATCTTATTTGAATTAGATATCAGAAATTCGCAAGATAAAATTTATCCATAACTTCTGTACAAACGTTCATAAATCAAGAAAATATATCTGAATATAAGTTTAGCATGATTCATCATAATGTGCAATTTCTGGATACAGAATTGACCTCCTTCAACACCTTCTAATTAAATCCGTATTATTTTGTGCATTACCGAATTCTGGAAGACTGATTGTGTACTTATAACTGAAATAGAAGAATTATTTGGTATTGTTAGTACGCAGTGAGAAAAATGAACATGTTGGAGAAATAGCTAAGTAGCTAAAGTAAATACAGCTAGCTAAAGTAAATGCAGCTACAAGTAGCAGTACATTTTACCTTGTGAAATTCACAAGATAAAAAATATCCATAATTTCATTTTACAAATAAAGCAAGCGACTAACTTATTCCAAAATTATTTTGCAAGCAAATCAAATACTTATTCAAATAATTTAAATTTTATTCAACTGTAATAATGTCACAGATAGTAATATCACGCAATATTATATAAAAAATAAAATATACAAAAAATTATATAATTTCTAATAGATAACTAAAATATCATATATCGTACAGGATAATATTCTATAAAAAAAAAATTAGAATACTCAATACAGTCTAATTCCTCAAATTTCTGTTTCAAGTCGGCCAAAAAATAAAAATTCAATAGTTTATAAAATACTATAATATGTTAATTTATTACATCATCTTAAACTCCTTATTAGAATATCGATCTTGTGAGCTACATTATTATACCCATCAATCTAATCTCCATTAAATGTTTGGAAAAGGAGTAAGTCTTTCTATATTTTATAAGCAATCTAGTAAAAAGCTCGAAAAAAAAAAAGAAAAACGTATTTTGCTGGAAGGCCATAATTGAATACAAATTTAATGAATTTTACACTATTGAAGTAACCTATTTATGAATAATAAGAAACACGCCCTCATAAAGTAATATAGTTACGATAAAATAAATAAGATTTAAGCTTCAATTCAATATTAAAACTATAATATGAAAAACAATCAACAATAAAATGTCGAAAAAGCTACAAGAAAATTATGAATACCAGACAATTTTAAATTAAATTGATTAAGACTTTCGAATTTAATCCGAAATATCAAGACCAAGTCAACAAAAATATTTAATTTAACATTTCATATCCATCAGTTTCAAAAATAAATTCTTTATTATTGGTCCTTATTGGACTAGTTTCATTTTTATCATTTTGAGGAACTTTTTTCTGCTCCTTGCTGAAATATTGACTTTCATCAATTTGAAATTGCAAAATTTAAGGATTGAGAGATCTAAACATCTCTTATCCTATAACAGGTAATTCCTTTTTTCGGTTTTCAGAAAGAGTTAATGGAAAGAAATTCTATCAACTTATTAACCTCTAAATATAGAAAGATATAGAAAAATTGGAGCATGCTTCTGCAGTTCTGTACTACTGCTACTTTGGTATTCTTCAAGCCAATATGTTTTCCATGTCATAGAGTTCATTAATTGCGATGTTGACTATTGAAATTTGTGCAAATTATAGAATAACTCATTAATCCCACTACATATTTCATTAGGAATATCGGTATTAAAGGTAGAAATTGTGGAAATGAACCGATTAATATCAGGTCATGCTGCCGTATTTTTGACTATGACCAAAAGACCAATTCGGCGCCTCAGATGGGTCTGGACTTGGAGCGCGAGTGAAAGCGTTTACGAAAGATTCCTGCAGTCTTTCTCTAAACGTTTTGTATTCCATATCGCTATAATCTACGCCGAAATGGAAATCGGCCACTTCCACAATAAATCTGGAAAAAAATTAATGGAGCTTAGAGTTATAAATATTTAAAACTAGAATATTTGTGCTTTCACATAAAAAAAATATTTATCTATACAACTTCATGAAATCATGAACATATATCATGCACATTTATACCATATTCACTTCTCTGACAATTCAAACTTTCGAAAAACTTAACATTTGTAGAGAAATTTAACAAATGAATATTTGATAAATTTAAAAAGCGCTTTATATCATGAAAATAGATTTAAGAATATATAAACTAAGGAACAAGGATGCTGTTTCTGAATCCTGAAAGTATGAAAATGATCAATTTTAATTTGATATGATCGTTCAAACAAAAATGAATAGACTTCTGAAAGGTGATTTTCTTCGAGATTTTGGATCACATTCTGCGAACGATTTCGTTGTACTTCTGCAACATTAAGTAACGAAGTTCTACAGAAGTTAGCCAGATGGCCAATCAATGTGCTTGATTTTAACATAATCAAGATTCCCAATAATTATGCTGGCAATGTCACGACGTGCCTTATCATGCATAAAAGTTCCGTTGTTTCCAAGACTAACCATGAACAATACATTATCTAATAGAATCTACCCGAGAAGCCCTCAAAGTCCTTAAATAAAGACTGATTCCGGGGTAGCGTCAAATGTCATTCTGTACCAAACTGATCCTGCCACAAATGTAAGAGGTTTGATCGTCTTGTCGGGATGAGTGTTATGGTGCAATATTTCTGTACCTCAAAACCACACTAACGTAAGTCGCACTAGACTAACTTTTCAGTAACACACAAAAACGATCTTTTTCATAACTAAGGACATTACCCTACAAACCTTAAAAAACACGAAAAATTATATAAACCAAGACCTAAATTATTTTGACTCTATATTACAGTATACATAGATATAATAGGCCGAAAACAGTGAAATTTGGAATTTTGTTGTTCTGATTTTGAGGTACAGATTTCATGAAGTAGGTAAAATATGAAAATGAATATAAACTAAAATTCAAACACTTGAACTTTTGATTCACACTTTATTGACAACATAGCATGACGCGTTTCGTCGTTACAAACGACTTCTTCAGGTGATAACAGAATAACTATAACAGAATATTCTGTTAGCATCTGAAGAAGTCGCTTGTAACGACGAAACGCGTCATGCTATGTTATCATTGAATTTTAGTTTATATTCAATTATTATCGATTTACATCAAGTAAACGCCAACACTATTAAATATGTACTATATGAAAAGAATTTATTAATTATTGATATCTTCATAATTCTCTAAGGTTGTTATAAAGTTTCATATTGCTTTTATTTTAGCAATTAAATACTAGGAATGAAATTTAATGATGTATGTAAGGGAAATACCAATAATGCAAACATGTTAAGTTTTACTGGACCTTGCACCTATCTCATTACTTCGATGAGCGTGGGTTGAAATGGCATCTAACATTGACAAGTTAATCATTACTATGGTATATTCTAAATGTATCAATCAAGAAAATTGAAGCAATCGTCGTCACGTTTTTTAACATACCTGTTACGGTTTTGAATGTAGTAAGCCAACCCAAATATCACTAATACTACAGCAACCAGACTGAACGCGACTGGTACCACTATAACAGACAACTGGGCTTGTTTTTTAACTGAAAAATATATTTTATATGATATTTTATGTAAATGTTATGATTTTTGCATATAATACCTTTATACACAGTGACAGCCACGGTTTTCACCACTTTGGTGACATCATTCTCTATAATTATAATCACAGTGTGTTGCGCAGACTCCCATAAGTACCGCTGAATGAGAAAACTACAAGACTCCATCGTAAGATACACCTCGCAGGTCTCATTACCTGTGGCATTATAAATGCCTCTTGCAAACTTCACACAGTATCGAAGAGATGGCGCTCCATCGCAAGCGACATTCAGAGTCAAAATATCACCATGTTGGAGCCAATCGTTCCCTGTTACTTTGACAGATGCAATTGGAGCTAAAAAATATTTTAAAAAAAAGTTACCAAATAAACGTCATATTAACAACATATTGAATTCCAAAAATTTTAAATGAATGCTACTTGAGATTACTTTATATCATCTAGAAACAAAAAGATCTACTCAGATATTTTATTGCTTTTCAAATTTTTTCAGTTTATCACTAGTCAGTCATCCAGTGATCAAACTTGTTATGTCTTATGAATGTATGTTATAAAGAAAAGAAAAATAGATTTACTTAATATAGTAAAAACTGTATATTATCAGCGTTTTGTTTCTTTGGTTCAAAATGATAACTACAACATTATATTTTTTTAACATTTTCAAATTTGATTCTTTAATATATAATGTTTGTACTTATTGGAAAATCAGCATACCTTTCACTATTACTTTCCTATTGAAGTAACCATAGCTCTTCTTGTTACCCACAGCAACAGTTCCATTGCATATGTATGGAAAAGAACCATTATATGGTACCAATGTTCCATTTACATATTCCATTATCTTCTGTTTCCTCTCAACTGTTGTGTTATGAAGTTCTGTACTTCTTTTTTGCAATGTTTTTGCATTAATATTCGAGTGTAATACATTTTTCAAGGTTTCATTGGATAAGGGTGCAAGTGAACTAACTTTAATACTTGCATTTGTTACAGTTGGCGTTGTTGAATGGTTCGTACTTGAATTTGATTTTGAAGTTGTAGTAACCGTGGGTTGAACAGTTGTTGTAAATACAGTTGTGGAAGGTTTCATAGTGGTGCTGGTAGAAGTGGTAGTTGTTGTGAGAGGTGGTGGAGGAGGGTTAAAGTCAGCAACCATTAAAGCATCAATGGAATGTTCTTCCCCAGATACAGGAAACAAATGGGAAAAGTGACCATTGATAGTGGGACCATAATAAATACAATCAATAAACCAGAACGTAGTCACGCTTGTAGCATTCCTCACAAAGTTGGAGTCTGGCTGAGTAAGGTTGACAGCAGCAGTAACTGATGTTGCAGAAGAAATATATTGGGTATCTCTTGTGACATTATTTTGAGTAAGATGCAGTGTTCCACTCAAAGTATCTACAAGAAAAATTCAAGTCAATAAAACAATATCATTTTGTTCCAAGCACTTGGATACCTAATAATGATTTCAATTTTATTTCATTAAGATATATTTCAACATATTAACATAGTTATGAATTTTCAATTGAAAAAAGTGATTGGTTTTACTCAATGGTTGGTAGGAAATTATAAGCTGATTTTATTGTAACTAATAATGTCCCAAATAACGTTTTTCTCTGAAGAAAATACATCATGTAAAAAAGAAGAGCCTGTAAAAAGGATGAAGTTCCTCACATATTGTTACTGTTATATATGTATACAACAGCATCAAATCCTCTATGCTATGACAAATACAAAAACACTAAAAGATAATATTGGGAATACTTTCTGTAAAATGTTCATGTAGCATCCTGACAATGTCATAATAGTATCAAAAGTTACAATTAGTGAATGTGTAAGGTTAATAACCATAATACATTCCTCTCCCAATGGATAAAACTGTTACACCTTTATCAAAATATGTCATCTAATCAAAAAATATTGTACAAATTCGGAAATTTAGTCCCGTCAAAATTTGTTACTTTTTGATCAACTTCAATATACTCCTTGAGAAACATTTTGGTCAAATAAATTATTATCAACAGTGAATTTTAGTTCACTGCCTTTATTTAATTTATCTTCCTCTCGATTTTCTTCAAAATATTTGATGTCATTTCAGTAGTA
This sequence comes from Henosepilachna vigintioctopunctata, assembly GCA_030704895.1. Classification (NCBI taxonomy): domain Eukaryota; kingdom Metazoa; phylum Arthropoda; class Insecta; order Coleoptera; family Coccinellidae; genus Henosepilachna; species Henosepilachna vigintioctopunctata. The sequence goes on from JARQZJ010000102.1 coordinate 549,600, forward strand.
GTAACTTAGCTTAGGATCACACATTGTTGAAATATTCCAAATGACTATGACAGAATAAGTAAATTAACTAAAAAATGTAACTGACTTCAGAAAAATTAAACATTTTATTCATCTTATAAATATAAGATGTAAATATAGATGTAAGATAAACACCCACCTCATTTTCAAGAGCTTAAAAAAAAAATAAAAATAAAACAACAAAAGTACATACATACTTATATCTGAAACATAGTCTTACACTCAACTCTGATAGTATGCCTTATATGTGTGTAAAATTATACAACTCAATACCTAAAGTTTTTCATAATATAACGTCAGAGGAGATTTTCAAAAAAACACTTCATTCATTCATAATGAATTGTGAGCTGTATACATTTAAATGAGTTTTACCAATGTTTGTCATGAGAACAGAAACATTGCAAAGATTTTGACAAGCTTTCATTTTGTAGTATTGTAATTTGAATTTTTTGTTAACATTTTGTTTTTATGTTACATTTACAATTTACAATTCTGAAAATAAATATCTATCTATCTATCTAGTTAATTGAGCAAGTTGAAATAGAATTGATTGGGTATTCTGATCATAAAAAATAGCATTCATAAAGTTTTTTCATAATTTCTAATAAACAATTTTAGATTACAAATTCTGTTTGTGGAACCATTAGCAAAAAATTTACATCAAAATTTATATCTGAAAAAAACTAGAATTCAATGCTCAAAAATTTCAACAATAATAATAATGATAATGATAATAACAATATATTATGATAATAGCAAACTGCACTCTTATCTACATATTAACGATTTAAAATAGGTTTGGCAACAGTCATGACGTAAGACACATGCCAAAATTGAGAAATATGGACCTTTCAAACTGAAATCAATAAATAAATGGACTTTTAACAGAAAATATACCTGTAAGTGGAAAAAAGTATGCAGGAAATGAAAAATTGAAAATCAAATTACAAAGTCTGATTCTGTATGTCATAAAAAGCTAGAATACACAATTATAATAATAATAATCAGCGTATTTCTAGATGACATTTACTACTAGCAGATATTTACCTAAAATCTTAAAGTGTATACGTCCTGAAGTTATTGCATAATATATGATATAGAAATCCTTTTTAATGATCACCTGAACTTCATATGGACCGGGAGGATATAAATCCGAATCATAATTAACCTCCCAACTAACTACTGCATCAGAACTAGTAATCTGAAATTTACATTAATATTATAGTGACCACTTTAACTTCTAATTTTCATTTCAAAATCACCTTCGTGGAGTGAGGAGGTATCGCATCATCTGTCCAAAAATAATCATAACTTCCAGAAGCTAATCCATCTCCATGGTAAAGTGTTGCAGTAAAACGTATAGTAGCTCCTCTAACAATAGGTCCGTTACTGTTTAATTCAACTCTATAATCCTCAGATTGTACTAAAACTAATAGAAATTTATTAGTGAAATTAAACACAAAGAAATTTAATCAAATAAGACATAACTCAAATATTGCTCTTACTGAATATCTGAAGAATAACAAAGATTATGTGAACCGGTCTAGAGGAAAACATTCTATGTTATTTAAAAACCCATTTAAAACAAAACTATCTGATAATGTTATTTCGGTTAAATAAGTGGAAATCGCTCATAAAATGTTGGCCGATAGTATTAGTAACACTAATAGACCTTTGAAAAATTTGTTTTCAATATTTGACGTTTTTGACAACTAGGCAACTGATGAGCTTTACATGATTCCCAACATTACTAATTTTCTCCCTAAACCTACAGGAACAAAGTAGCAAGGAATTTTCCCTTCTCTGAAAAGATGATCTTTCTTCATTGGATTACAATTCATTGGAAATGCAAGACAGTTACTACTTCGTGCTACAAGGCACTCTTCAGTTGCGTTTCATCTAACAAACGAAAGGCATCGACTTCAATTCTCAAAAATACTCTTATGAATCAGAAGACATAAATAAATTCAAACTATATCGTCCATGTGATTGATATAATTTGAATTTCATTTCTATATTGCCACTTTTTAGTTACTTCTTTGTCATTTCACTTACATTAGTAGAATAGAGAAAGCTATATTAGAAGTACTTTAAGGGACAACAAAAATAAATTCACTAATCAGCGATAAAACTGATAGTAGGTTAATTTACATAACTTTCAAGGCCCGTTGACTTAAATCTTTTTTGTTATCTTCAAGAGAATTAGTGGTGACATAATTCACCTATATTACATATATATCACATCTGTAAAAGAATAGAATAGACATAAAAATCAAGGAAATGCTAGAACATTGCTTACGCAAGAGTCATGAAAAAATTTAATTTTCATATCAAATAAAAAAATTATTTAACTTATATACTATAATATGTACGACTTAAAGGTATCAAAATGAAATATAATGGACACTTTTGAGTTTATAGTTCATGTAACAACAGTAAGTTAGTATCAACCATATACTCAACTTAGATTTACGTTTCAAGAAATATGCTAATACCTGACTATTATATTTTTACAATTTAGAAGTAAATAATACAAACATTAATGATAAAATAATAACAGATGTTTATTTACTTTCATTAACCGTTATGTTTATTGTTATCAGTACTAGTTGTATATTGTTAATTGTTATATGTTACTTCCTGTCCTACTTCAATCAAAAGCAAGTACAAAATATGATTTAAATGTTACAGCTTTTGTTTATTCAAAGGTTGAGACTGAGATGATATCAGCGCTGACTGAATGGAAATAAAACAAATAACTGCCGTAACTAAATAATTTGTTTTCTGCTTTCTCAAATAAGGAATATGAGTTTTAACGAATACTCTTATGATGTAATCTATGAACATTTTATTCGCTTATTCATATAAAGAAATTGATTAAATAATATAATTTCAATTTTATTCATATCAAATATTTAATTTTTACTTATTTTAATAAATTTAAATGAAAGTGGTTCATTAATTTCCGCGTAAAATGTATTCATTCAATTGATTTAAACCAGCTTGAAACTTTCACTCATTACTTATAACCAAGTGTAAATATTTCGTACAAATAACGCCATATTGAATTTTAAAACAGACAGAAAGAAATGAAAGAATATGAATTGCAAATGAATCATAACATAACGGACTGATCTAATTTTTATGGGTTATTTAAAGTGGAGAATTAAATGAAATGTTGGCATTACATTCATGATATTTGTATTGCAATATGGTGCTTAAATTTAAAATGACGAGTGTTCTTTTGATATGACAATATAAATATACCGAAGTAATTTCACTATCTTACCATTTTTAGTTCGTATTTACAACTGGAACTACAAACATATGTCAGTATATTAAACATATCTTTAAATTATGGATGATGCAAGTACTGCAAATGGTAGTAAAGTTCCTAAATTGGGAATGGTTAATGAAATATGTCAAGAATGGATGGTTCGAGAAGATGGTGCTATGGCATATCGTTTGCAAAATCAAGAAATAAAACAGCACTATATAGGAAATAAACAACGTAATGCTCTTGTACGCGAAGATTATCCAACAGCTAAAACAGAGCAGCAAAAGGAACAAGAACTAGCTGAACAAGCAGCTGCAGTTTATAGAAGAATGTTGGAAGAACAGGAAGAGGTAGATAAGATGTTGGCTGAACGTTTAACACAAAAATTGGAATTTGAAGAAAGAATTAGGAAAAAGGCAGAAGAACGAGAAGGATTTCAAGTAGCAAAAAAATTGCAAGAAGAATTGGAAAAACCCCCAGTATTAAGGCAGTTTAAGCCAAATAAGGACTTGTATCAACACTCAGGAAATTCAGTTATTGATTGTAGAAATGTGGACTGTCACACTAACAGTGAGTAAAAGTTATTAAACATTTTATCCTAAATGTGCTCTTTTGGGTATCTTGATAATTATCTCAAATGTTAACACTATTTGATTTTTAAATATCTATTTTCACATTTAGAAAAAGACTACTATTGTTATTATACCTTTTAGTATTAAGACACCATACAGTTTGATTAGTTATTGTGGCATAGCAGATGAAATTTTTCAAATTTAAATGTTTCAAAAATTTATTTCCCAAAGATATGCAATTTTTGTGTTTTTTTCAATTGAATAAGTTAATGTGTTTTAATGAGTTAATAGTTTCACTGATGAAGTTATTAGCTATAATAATTAAGTTCATGATATGGTGAAATTTATAGCAATTAATTCTCTAATGATCTTAAAAAATCTACTAATAAGTTCACTATATGCTTAAGACTTTACTTTCAAGTGGAGTTGTCAATTTATCTGTTTATAGATACTAGACCAACTATAGATCTGACACTTCCGAATCATTCAAGTACCTTTGAATGTGATACTCAAGAGGAGTTATCATATAAAAGTCAAGAAGAAGCAGATGCTGAATTGGCAAGAATATTACAAGAACAAGAGGGTAATCCAGAGGAGTGCATTTTACAAAGAGATCGGTTATTGGCCATTGAAGCTCAAGATAAGGAATTAGCAAAAGTTCTTCAAGAAAGAGAACGTATCAAAGCAAAGAAGGCAAAAGAAAAAGCTAGGCAGAAAGCATTAGCTAAAAGGCAGCAAAAATTACAAGAACAGGCTGTAGCTCAAGATGTGTTGTTACCAGATGATGCTTATTCAAATCCTGCAGATATGATAGTGTCCCCAGCTAGGTTAGATATTAACTGATCTATAAATAACCCATTTTAAAAAATGTCAATGTCAGATACGGAATTATTTCTCCCTGCTATGAGCTTAATAAGTTCAATAAAAACATAGTGAGATAGCATGCATTCAGAAGGTTTTGACAATTTCTTTCTTTAAAAATAAATACATGTAGTAAAACAAAATTCAAAGGAGTGAATGTCAGAATTGAAAACTTCTTGACTCCACAAACATGTACACATAATTTTCATGTTACAACATATGCAAGAACATCCTTGCTTTTGATTTGCCTCAACTTGAAGTTTAACAAGATATTTAAGTCAAATAATGCATATTACAGAACTAAACCGGCATATTCCATATATCAGGATAATTGTGTGTCAAGATTGAATTTTCATAAACATATTTTTTTAAGATTTTCAACCTGAGTTTCTGTATATATTACAATTGACATTGCTTGATATCTTTCCTAATGAAATGTTGAATAGACTTGAAAGAAACCAGTTAACGATTGATCTTTATTTTTGTTTTACTTTTGTTCATCAAAAAAAAAATCTCTTGATGCAAGCACTGCTATATAGGAGTGTCAACAATATAGAAATTACTCGAACTAATTCAGAAAGCCAAAAGCACCATCCTCTTTCTTTAGTTTTGAACTTAAAATTTGCTTAATTGCCGTTAATTTATTATCTTATAATCTGTCTTTTGACGGCTAATGAAGTGTAATTAACAACATTAATTCACACAAATTTGTGCTCAAATAATATCTTAACTATCGTATATTAGATATTGTCATATACAAAATCTATATTATAGTTGTCAAGATATACAAATTATTGCTTTGAACCTGTCTCAACTCAAAGTTAAATAATTCAGAACATGTATATATACTGAGCTAAGTTATAAAATTTTAAGATTTCCAAAAAAATTTATTTTTGTATTTCAGCTCAAACTAAAAAGTTTCTTACTTAGAATTTGGTCATGACATGCAGATAATAAAGAATTTTATCATTAGTGTCTGATACATTTGAAAGGAGCTCGTAAAACCTCCTTCTATATTCCTAATGGAGAAAGACAAATATCAGCATTTATTATCATACTTTTAAAAATGAAACAGGTTTGTATTAACTGATCAAAATAACAATAATTTGTTAGAATATTTAATTTCCTTTTAGTGCCAAAAATTAAAATTATAAAAAATTTATTAATAGGGAAATTATTGAAATTATATTTTTGAGGTCATAATTACAAACAGAGAATGACAAACACATGTTTTAGTAGGGCATAGGAGGTATCACTCTGAACTTAACAGAAATTTTGGATCTAGATTAACTAGAGAATCATGTAATTGTTAAGTGGATGAATCAAAGTCTGTATATATTTTTAAGTTGAACAGAATTTAATATAATGGATCGCTATTTATTCTAGACTAAACCATCTGATAATGATTATTTCACATATATACCAAGTTATCTTTTATATTTTCGATGTGTGATTAAAGTGCAAGTATAAATTTATATATATATATATATATATATATATATATATATATATATATATATATATATATATATATATATATATATATTAAAATAAATTAAACTCTTGGCTTAATGTTTCACGATTTATTTAACAATATGTATAGTCAACATGTTTCGAGCGTTAGCTCATTTTCAAGACTGAAAGTGTTTCGAGTCTTGAAAATGAGCTAACGCTTGAAACATGTTGACTATACATATTGTTAAATAAATCGTGAAACATTAAGCCAAGAGTTTAATTTATTTTAATATTCAATTATGTTTCACCAAGAGTTAAGCGAGAATTCAATCTCATTAATATATATATATATATATATATATATATATATATATATATATATATATATATATATATATATATATATATACATGTTTAATAAAAACTATTAGGATAATGGCATAATGTGAACTATTATACTAATTTTATTCCTTGTTTTCTGACTGAAGAAGTTTTCATTTAAAAACTGAAATAATTGTTCATAAATCAACTTGAACTGAGTGAAATTGATTGTATCTGAAAGAGCTATAAAATTGAGTAATTTAATATTTTGTACACATTTCTCTTTATAATTTTCCTGTAAGATAAGTAAATCATTAAATTTTAAATTATGATTTGGGAATGCAGAAATAAAAATACTGACTGTCATTTAAAAAAAAAAGATTGATATTATCCAATGTAGTGTTACATCCAAATAGTCAGTATCCAATTAAATCAAAAATTTTCTCTTGTGGAACATGTTCATTTTCCACAGTAAAAACTCCTTTTAATAACAAGGCCTGCATCTGATTGTTTTCTGAACAACTAATTAAATTTTTATAGCCATTAAACAATGTATTTCTATTCAGTTTTGAAAATAGACTATGCATAAAATAGTTGTACTATCTGCATTTATGATATAAATTTCATATATAGGAATAAAAGAAAGACCTGAAGAAATATTGAGCATTTTGATTACAATGGTTTTTCTTATGTAAAAAACTTGTTATATAACATTTACAGAAATATTACATTGAGGTAAATGATCTGAGTTAATGCTTTATTAGTTTTATGTTGCCTATAATTTGAAAATATACCAGAAAATCAACTAGATGAGATAAACAAATTTTTATTTGAAAAAGTACTGTCGTAAGTTTCAATTAATGGTTAATAATTTAATATTTAGTCAATTACATTCTGCAATATTCACCATTCTTTATGAGAAATATTCAGTAACTGACTACACAAATGAGCATAATAGATGTTATGTTATTAACTATACTCCAAATACATTTGCATCATTCATACAATCTTCAATATATATCCTGAAACGACCCTTCGAAACTGATAACATTTAAAATTGCTTGTTGATGCCTTGTATTATCTATATTTAAAGGATAATATAAAGTTTATATTAAAATTTTCTCACTTTTAACAATCCGGAGAATGAAATAGTACTGGAAATAGTACATAGAAATTATTCACAATAGTTATATATACAATATATATATATATATATATATATATATATATATATATATATATATATATATATATATATATATATATATATATATATATATATATATATATATATATATATATATAAAGGTGGAAATAACTTTTAAGAGTTTAGAGCTCTGATAAATGTATTTGTAGTAACAGTAATAATCATTGTGGAAAAGTGAAGTAAATTACCAATTTAATAGTAAATTTCTAATTAAAGATATATTACAATAAATCTTATTCACTTAATATATTTTTCAGGGCTAACATCTCACAGAATTCAGTGAATGGGGCACAGCAGTATTATGAAGAGTATGAAGACAACTATAGCCTTCCAATAGATGGCTTAGACAATACACGCTCTCATTCACAAGCTACTATGTTTGATTATCCAAATTGTAGTAGCAAAAAGGAGCAATCTCCTGCTCGTCCTTCACATCTGAATATTAAATCAACTTATAAACCTCGATATCCTGATCCCGAAGAAATGTCCAGTAAACTGCACTCCAATATAGCGATGGCGATAGACCCAACATACGTTAAACAGGAGACCTCGCACTCTCCTGGGTCATATTCGTCACCTTCCAAAAGCTCCTCCTCAAAGACCTCCTCTAAAAGTTCTCCCAGCAGCTCATCTTCGAAAGAAATTATGGATATCAAATTGGATGCGAATAATGCTCCTCCTTATATGCCCATACAGGGACAGAAGAGAACAGCTTCTTTGGAAAAGAGAAGAGTTAGAGATGGTTGTAAACAGCAATAATTTTGGTGCTATCTAAGGGTTTGATGCATTATTTTTTTTTTTCATGGCAATGATCAAGCATGAAAGTTTTATCAATAAGAAGGGAGGTTACAAATATTTTAAATACATTAAATAGATATTATTCTCTTAAAAAGGGAAACATGGTTACTTTTAAAAAATGAAGAAGTTAAGAATCATAAATTACCAGCCTTGCAATTGAAATTGTATTTATCTACTCCCACATTTTATGAAAATATTATCTTGATCACTAACATATCTATTGTAATTCAGTTTTTTAACAGTAGTACCGTTCATTCAACACTGTATCATCTCACAAGAATATTCAATGTTTATTGGTTTTTTGCATGGTTACATTTTGAAAATCTGATATTTTCCAAGTTGCATTCAGCATGTATGAATTTATTTCATATTTACTTATGAAGGATTTTGCAAAGTTTCATATCAATCAAGTGACAATTTTGACTGATTTTGTGATGACAGTAAAATGAATTGAAATATATAATATAAAATTTAGTAGTGAGCAACATGGCTGAGATAATTCATAAAAATTCCAGTTTATAAGATTGAGATATTTCCTGATAATTAGGATTATTAATAAAATTTCTGTTCTGTTAGTCTCATTTAAATGAATGAATTTTCAACTAGTACTTAAAACAGCTATTATGATTAAGTTGCACATTTTAATAATATACTTACACCAATATGTCTAAAGGTTATTTTCCATTTTATATTAATCAATGCCATCAAACAGAATTTTCTTATGGAACAGGATATTCTTATAAATCTGATATTTGGATGTGGCATACCAAGAAAAATTAATGTTTTGTTTCATTTGATACTGTAATACATGAACATTGTGATCGACTTATTTTTGACCAATCAAAGTATGATATTCTAAGCATATCTTATCTGTTATATTTTTTTACTGAAATAAGCATTTATTTTTATACATTTACAAATAAAAATTTATATGATTAAACATTATCTTATTGCCTGCTATAACAAAACACATTCAGTAAGAACATGAGTATAAATTCAATGGACGATGAATCTACTCTGTGATAGTTCATATTTAAATGAGAGGTAGTAATAAAATATTACCTCTCATTTAGAGGTAGTAATTACCTCAATATTATAGAGGTAGTAATAAATTTTATTATTACCTCTCATTTAAACATGAGTATATTTGAATCAATCATTTGTGATATTTGTATTTTTTTGATGTCCTGTAATCGGACTTGTTTGGACAACAAATTATTATTTGAGTTTGGTTGTATAAGAAAAGCAACAGCTTGTAGTACTCTTCTAGTATTGAAATATATAACAGCTCTCCCTTCTCTTCTCTGAGTTATATCATTCTTCAGAAATTTTATTGATATACACAATTCTATTTATCAGAGTAATGATAAGGATAAAATAAAAACTATGAACATAATAAAAATATCCCAATAAAATTAGAATATTAAATTATTAATTCCTATTGCTGTATAAATATGGTTTTTTTGCCTGTTGCATATGTTAGTTTATCAGAAATAACAGGCTTTACTAATTGAAAAAAATTTTATTTTGTCTAATTAACTTTTGCAACTTGGTCAAAATAATAGACCAAGTGCAATTCACAACTACAATTGAAATCTAATTAACATCTAATCAAACAATTAAAGCAAATTAAAGTTTTACAAATCCAAAATTGTTATTGCTGAAATTATCTATATATATTTATATATATATATAAATTTAAGCATTCAATATATATAAAAATTAAAATAAGTACTGCTGTTGTTTTTTTGGTTACTGATTCTGATAAGTTTACGACTTAAATTTTTCTTTTTAAACAGCAAATATATACATAACTCCAAATTAACTTAAAAATTTCTGCTCATACGTAAAAGGATATATCAAGGAATAGGATGTTTTCAAACCAATTCATATATTCTATAAATATTTATACAATTATTAAAATCATATCCTGACACCAAATTAGTATCTACTAATCAACACTCATTTGAATATCAAATCATATTTACACCTCCTACAATATTTACCACTCTACCTTTATATTTCTGGGAAATATCATTCTGAATATCATTTTGAAGATCTTTAGTCTTATTGATTAATAAAGCAACAATATTTTCCACATCTCCAGCTTCTTTTCGAGATTCTGATATTTTATTTTCCATAAGAATTTTACAGGCTTTCATTCTATCAACCTGTGACAATTTCTGATTCAAGTTTGAAGTCAAAATATCAACATAATTGATAGAATGCTTCAAGTTATGCAAGTGCTGTGTTCGCTTATTCAATAAATCCTTCAGAGCATTATCAACTTTAATAGAAAGTGAACCAATTGTTTCCAAAGTTTGCATCTGAATTATAGATGAAGCATTCTGTAGCTGAGACATTGATAATAAATCTGATTCATTCATCATTTCCAATGTTCGCATTTTAAGAAATGACTCCAGTTCTAATAGAGTATTTAAGATATTTTCCCGTGTTGATGGATTATCCAATAATGTCAATGCATCTACACCTGTTGCAATTCCATCATCACTTGTTGATTCAATATCAAGCTCTATTATTTTAGAATTTGCATCAGAATGTTCAATAATTTCAAACTCATCATCTGTTTTCACAGACCAATCAATGTTATCATCATTTGAACTAATGTCAAAATCTATACTTTCATTCACCACCCCAAAATCTATGTCATCTCCAAAATCTATCTCGTTACTTGATGTATTTTCTGTACCTTCTGATGGCGATTTAATTTCTGGTAAATCTATTTTAATAGGCTTTTTACCATGCAAATATTCATATGTTGTTGTATTTCCTTTTTCAATAACAAATCTAAGTATTTTAAGTACTTCTATTTTGTTTCCTGATAGATATTCATTGAATGCTTCATATAAATCTATAGCAGGTTCAATTTCCTTCAAGCTTTGCATAGACTTTTCATATATTGAAGGTAGGTCTTTAACCAGTTCCATCAGTTCATTTTTAATATTCTTACCCGGTATTCCTAACTGTTCACACAATGTCTGGAATTCTTTGCAACATGTAACTTCACTTTTTGTATAGTCTTTAATTTTTTTTTCACAATCCAGTTCAACTTGTTGCAGTTTGGAAAGTTGTTTGCGTAAACTTGGTATTTCATAGCTCACATTTCTTATGAGTATTTGTGATACTTCAGCAAGATATACATTATCTTTTTGATAGCATGAAAGAATATCTTGCCAATCTTTCATTCTCTGTGAACCATACCTACCAAAAACATTTTTTGTATCAGCTTCTGTTTCTTTGAGGATATCAACAATTTTTCGGCAATGAAAATAATTGATATGTTGCCCAGATAATAACTTTACTATTCCTTCATGGGCAGGCATATCCTGAATAGCATTATTTATTTTTTCTCGAATGCCTAAGATGTTGTTCTGCCATTCTTTTTTAACGTGTCGCCGACTTATGAGCCATTCGAGAAGTTTATTAGTGTGAATATCAATAGGTATACTTTGCTCGTCCATATTTTTGTCTAAACTTGTAACATATGGGACAAACTTGTATACAAGACTTATTTACGTGATCAGATGTTGTCTAACCAAATTGTTCTGTTACTGTCAAATTTTCTGTCATGCTGTCAATTCTCTCAGTCTGCATAAGTATACAGAGTTTTTTCCGTGATTTAACGCAGAAAGTGTTTTTTTGAAAGTTATTATAATAATAATAGGTAATATGAAATTTATTTAGCATTTTGCTATCGCCATACATACACTTGAAAATATTGTTGTTACAAGTAATAAAATTTAACATACAAATTATACAACATTCTAAACATACTACTTATTATACTACTCATTAGATGCCAGATATTTAACATACATCAGTCTTTCGTTTGATAATGTTGCTTTAGTTTGCTGTTGAATTCTGCCATTTTTTACACTCTTTTATATTGTTAGGTAATTTATTATAAACATTTACCGCCTTAAAGAATACAGAATTTTGAGTTGATTTCTTATTTTTATGGTCTAATATAAAATTTCCTTTATTTCTTGTGACTGTTAATTTCTAGGTAGAATGTAATGTCTACCCAGTTTAGTCTTACCAACATGGTGTGTATGCTCGTATACCTGTCGCATCCAAGTATGATCCTCATAGCTGGGTTTTGTAATATCTGCAACCGGTTCACATCAGATTTATTGGCCAAATAGAGGATTGTACTGGCATAATTAAAATGCGGTAGTATTATAGTACTATACACCGTTTGTTTAGTCCATTACGATAAAAATTTACTACATCTGTTCAGGAATCCAATTTTTTTATATTTTCCTGCATACATAATGTTGAGGTAAGCTCTACAGATGAGAGAAAAAGTGGACTGTAATTTCAATAGGGGCGTGAAAAAATATATGATTTTATTTGAAACAATTTTGACTGCACTAAATCTACTTACTCGATGGATTGAGCAGTCGGTCGTGGGAGAGTACTCTCGTAGGGGGCTATTTCCTCAAACAGCTCGTCCTTGAAAATGGCCACAAACACTACACTTCTACGGAGATTGATAATCCAATGTTCTAATTCACATTCGTCGCGGGCCAATATAAAGTTCATAGAAACAAGAAAATAAAACAAATTGCGAAGATGAGGTTAACGTTGCGTTTTTCAAATGCGTTCGTTCACTACTACTGTTCGTACGTGGTCGCGCATATATACGGGAACACCTGTTCCCAAAGAGATTCAGTGCAAGTCTTTTTTTTTAACAATAAATTGATTAATACACCAACACATAATTTATATGTTCCTTTAACTCTAATCGGCTGTCCAACATGACTCCCAAATATTTGATCGAACTAACTACTTCTATTTTTTCTCCATCTAAAGTCACATTTATTTCATTTCCTATAACAGGCTTTTTTTCGACTACCATTATTTTTGTTTTTGATGCATTGAGTTTCAATTTATTTATCTTTAGCCATTCCACTATTAGATTTAGGTCATCTTGCAATTTATCAACTATGTCAAGAAAGCATCCTGTAATAAATACAACTGTATCATCTGCAAATAGATGATATCTACAATGTTTTAAATTATTGCCCAAGTCCTTAATATACAAATTAAATAACATTGGATCCAGGACCGTCCCTTGTGGTATTCCAATTATTTGGGGAGAATGAAATAATGGGAGAAGAAATTAAAGTCGATTAATTGAAAAGTTTACAGTGATATACATTTTCTATTGTTAATTATTGAAAAAGATAATTCGCAATTGCAATTTCAAATGACATGGATCTTTTTCTGTTCAATAATAATAATTAATTTATTACGAGTTTGGGATTTGACGGATGAATTCCAATAACTGAATTTACAAACCAAACACTTCTCTAATTGACTACAAATATTGCCTTTAAAAGTGTCCTTATTACCAAAACAATCCTTATTTAAAAACTGAATAATAGCAATATACAAAACACCACTTATCTGTCCTATTCACTGCAGCTGTAACTCTGACCCTTAACTGACTCCGACCTTCACTCTAACTGTATGTAACCCTTCAGTATACATCAGTATAACCTACTGACCTGTCCCCGTCGTCTGTACCTGGCCTCTTGTATACCCAATTAGGTTTCTCGAACACTCTATTTTAGAAGGTTCCATCGCTCGAACGTAGAACACGCTATATAACGGTTTCCAGATTATTCCAGAGAAAAAAAGGCCTCAGTCGGAATACATCACCCTCTTAGGTTTGATCGTCCCGATCAAAGTCACAGCCTTCTGCTATGCCTACCTCGTGCTATTTTGCCAATTTGTCCAAATGTACAACTTTTGGCTTCGATCTAGTTTTGCGATATGTTCTGTAGACGATGTTGTTCATTCTTTTGATGACCTTATAGGCTCCAACCAATGTCTGAGTTAGTTTCGGAGATAATCCTTTCTTACATTGTGAGTGGTACAACCAAAATGAGTTCCCGTACTTAAACACTGCAGAATTTGCTCTAAAATCTTTCAGCTCTCTATCCGGAGACTGCTTGCTGAAACCTTATTTCGAACAAGTTCATAATCTTATGTAAATGCAGTCCCGGCTGATCTGCATATGTGCCCACTTCAAAGCCTGATTCTTCGCGACTACTAAACAGCAAATCACATGGCAATCGAGCTATTCGTCCGAATAGTGCTTTTGCTAGATTATGGCCTGTAATATCATGAGAAATCCTCGAAAAACCAACAGCAGCACTGGTAAATATCCCACCTTTTTACGTTCTTTCACTCAGCAGTTAAGAAGTCTTTATTCGGTATGTACAAATTATTTCTCTCTCACTTATAAAATTATCAATCCTATGCTTCATACGGAGAAAAACCTTTTCAAAATATCTTGCCTCTTTTTTGTCTCTCTAATTTCATCTTCCTCATACTTATCATCTTCTTCTTCTTCATAGTTCTCCTTTTCATAATTGGAGAATTCATCATAGTCCAAGTCAATTCCGGAAGTTTCTTCTTCGAAAGCAGTATCTGAAAATATTGGACGTTGTCTTTTTTTTCAGTGATTAGGTGACTGATCATCGAAGATGAAATCGTCAGCATCTGAATATTTCTTTCCTCTTCTTCATTGCCAAATTGATCTAGTTCAGGAACTGGCGTCGTTCATGGCTCTCTTGGGTCGTTTTTATCCATCATCATCATCAGAGAAATAACCCATAAAATGACTTTTCTCTCCTGGCCTTCGTCTCGTTCCTCGTCTTCATAGCTACCTGCTTCTTGAATTCTTTTTCAAGCGATTGAATTTCCTTCGATTAACTTTTACATCCAAATTTTCCTCAAATCAATCTATTTTCATCTTCAAATATATTATCCAACTCTTCCTCATCTGACTTTTTTCGAATCTAGTTACAAGTCTTTTTTGCTATTCGCTACTTTGAAAACGGAAAGTAACAAGATATATATATATATATATATATATATATATATATATATATATATATATATATATATATATATATATATATATATATATATATATATATATATACATGAAATTGCGCAGAAAACCGGGTTACAAATTTCTTATGATAAAACCAAATACATGGAAAGAAAACCAAAAGATAAATCTTCTCTTATGACAAAACATGGTGAAATTCTGCAAGTAGGTCATTTTAAATACCTCGGGGAAGTTATACAGTCCTCAGGTTTAAACTGAATCGCTAATGAACAGAGAATAACCAAGCTCCAAAGGGCCTACAATCCAACATGGGCTCACTATAACAAAAAGTGCATTTCGAGAGGCGCCAAATTGAGGCAATATAACACAACGATTCTTCCAGAAGCAATCTACGCAGCTGAAACAATGGTTATTGGCGGCCATTCAAGAATTAGAGAAATAGAAAAACAAGAACGAAAAATTTTCAGAAAGATTTACGGGCCAATCAATAGAAACGGTATTTGGATGAAAAGACCTCAAAATGAACTGTATCAAAAGACAAATACGATAACGAAAGAAATTAGAAAACGACGAGCAAAGTTCTATGCACATGTCTACAGAATGAAACAGTCCAGAATACCGAAGAAACTACTCAATATAATTATGAATAGTAAATGCGGAACAGAGTGGCTAAAAGAGGTCCAAGAGGATCTACAACAGATCAATATAAAAATCTCGAAGATCGCACTGAATGCCGCTATAAAATCGCACATATAAAGTTTGAGCAAAAAGTAAATCGTCAACCTGGAGTAAAGTGGACAGATGAACGGAAGAAAGAGCATTCAGAGAGGATGAAGCGTTTTTGGGAGGCAAAAAAGATGAAGCAAAATTCCTAATGATTGCGAATTCAAGTTCAGTCGCTCTCCTCATGGGGAACAATCGAAATAATAATAATAATATATATATCTTAAAATTGATTTATTGCATGGCTGAGATATTTAATTTCGAATGTTTTTAGCAATAACAGGCTTCTTTTGATATGAAAAAGTTTATTTTTGTCAACGTTTCGTTGTTATATCACAACTATATATATTGATTAGTTTTGACAAAGTTGTAATATAACAACGAAACGTTAACAAAAATAAACTTTTTCATATCAAAAGAAGACTGTTATTGCTAAAAACATTCGAAATAATATATATATATATATATATATATATATATATATATATATATATATATATATATATATATATATATATATATATATATATATATATATATAAAATTATTAACCTCAGATAATATTTACACTAAACATAATATGGATGTGCAAACAAAACTGAAACAAGTCATGTCCATATTAAATATTCATCCGAGGATAATTAGTTCATAATTTGTTGGCTCTTGCGTATTGCAGGAAATCCCCAATACTATAGGGCTCGCAATCTAATATCAGTTCAAAAACCTTAGATCTGAAATTCCTGTAGATTCATGATTCTGGATTTGGAGGTATCTGGGCAAAGATTGGAAAGTCCTTATGGCCATGCTTTGAATATTCTTTTCATGTAATGCCGTTTTGTGCTTTGGCGTGAAGTAGGTCAGTACTCCTCTTGAGTTATTAGTATTCCTGTGTTGAGAAAAGTAGTGTTCATTCCTCTTAAAAAATTGTCAAAACCTTGTATAAGTATAATCCAAAGATGGTGAGTATTCCATGCTTCTTGAAATGACCACGACAGCTCTCTCTGTTGTCAAGACTAAGGATAGTGCGTATTGCCCATTTTTGCGCAACAAAGATTCCATCCACAGCAGATGAATTTCCCCAGAAAATGATACCATATACCATTATCGATTGGAAATTACTGTAATATAGCACTTTCAACGTACTCAGGTTAACAAGTCTTCTCATCATGCGTAGCGTAAAAATAACACTATTGAGCCTACTTCTCAATTGGGTTGTATGTTCTTCCCACCTCAGGTTTTGATCAATGATAAGGCCCAAAAATTTTACAGATCTCCTGATATATATATATATATATATATATATATATATATATATATATATATATATATATATATATATATATATATATATATATATATATATATATATATATATATATATATATATATATATATATATATATATGAAACAAAGTACTGAAACAATATAATTCGAAATATAGAATAAAAACTATAATCAGATCTGGAAATTATATAATGAATCTCGCACTAAAGATTTGAGGGAGTATTATGAAGACAGATTAATCCAGTCATAACTCTCAACAGTAGATCATTTTTTCTGAAGCCGGTGGTAGGAACAGAAATCATTGACATAGTCAGGAAATTCAAAAATAAATTTTCGTGCGGGTTTGACGAAATACCTGTATCTATTCTGAAAAGCTCTATTGACCTGATATGCGAACCACTATGTTTCTTGGTTAATAACTCTTTCATACATGGGATTGTTCCAACAGATTTGAAAATAGCATTGGTATGTTCGATATACAAGAAAGGTGATAACACAAAAATGGAAAACTACAGACCATTGAGTCTGCTGACAGCGTTTTCGAAGGTGTTCGAAACTGCAATGGCCACGCGTTTAGTGGAATTTTTCAACAGGTACTCACTATTCACAGATACACAACACCGTTATCTAAAAGGAAGAAGTATCACCACTGCTACATTTAGCTTCATTCAGGAGTGTTACAATACGCTTGAAGCTGGGCAGATACCAATAGGGATCTTCTTAGATCTTGCCAAAGCTTTTTATCGAGTCTCACACGAACTGCTCTTAAGTAAATTAGAAAGACTAGAAGTGAGGGGAATGCCACTGCAATGGTTGAAAACCTACTTAGCAGATCGAATTCAAATTGTAAAGATCAAAACGAACAGTTGCAATTATTATTCGCAACCTATGAAGTTTAACGTCGGGCTACCACAGGGCAGCATACTAGGCCCTATTCTGTTTGCGATATTCTGTAATGATCTTGCAAGCAAGATTGACAATACACATCATCTTGTGAGTTATGCAGATGATACCAATGTGATTCTCAAAACAAATAAAATTGAGTCAATAGTAGACGAAACAAAAATTCTCATGAAATCTGCTGAGGAATGGTTTCTTACTAACGGGTTACAGATAAAAAAACAAATTATCTGTTATTCAAAACTAAGCATCCTAATTTGAAAGTTAAAAGTTTGAGCTGTGAATCCTGCAGTGAATTAAAATGGGTAGATTATACTAAGTTCTTGGGTTTA
Source organism: Henosepilachna vigintioctopunctata (assembly GCA_030704895.1). NCBI lineage: Eukaryota > Metazoa > Arthropoda > Insecta > Coleoptera > Coccinellidae > Henosepilachna > Henosepilachna vigintioctopunctata. The sequence goes on from JARQZJ010000102.1 coordinate 568,238, forward strand.
TACGTGGATAATACATTAAGTTGGGCGATACATATCGAAGACCTGTGCAGAAAGCTCAGTAAAGCATGTTTCGCGTTACGTAATTTAAGAAACTACCTGAAGCTGTCTCTACTATTGATGGTTTATCACGCTATCTTTGAATCCCACCTCAGGTTGGGCATCATTGCTTGGGGTTGTAATAGTGATCTTGAAAAAATATTTATCATTCAAAAAAGAGCAATAAGAATCATGCTCAAAATGCCACCAAGGGATAGTTGTAGAGGCTGTTTCAAATCACTAAATATTCTAACTGCTGCGGCTCTTTACATCTGGGAGGTTGTTATTTATTTGCGTAAATATCCGCAAATAGCCATAAAATATAAGTATAAACATCACTATGGTACAAGATCTAAACACTACATATTGGCAAAACATCACCTCTCTATGTATGAAAACAGTCCATTATATGCTACCATCTTGTTTTACAACAAAATGACGGATGAGTTGAAAATGCTAAATGTGGATACTTTCAAAAGAGCGTTTAAGAGCTATTTAATAAACATGGAACCGTATACAGTGGACGAATATTTGAATTTTCCAATGTGAGGAATGCTAATCTAAATACGTTTAACCTTTTTCTTTTTTTCTCTCTTTCAAATGTTAGAATTCACTTCGTTTCTTTGATGTTGTGTATTTGCTTGTACAATTTTACAAAGAAATATATATTATTATTATTATTATAATTCGTTCAGTTTTCTTGTGCTTTGCTTAATAAGTGTGAAGGTTTCTTGGGAATGAGCACAGTTTAAAATTGATGGAATAATTGTATATTCTACATATGTTTCGGCTCTAGGCCTTTTTCAAGAATATTACAGGTTCATTGTTAGTAAGAAATTGACTTCAATTTCACAAATCTTTCGTAAAACTCACAACTTCGTAAAAATAGTTTTATGAAAGTATATATATATATATATATATTAATGAGATTGAATTCTCGCTTAACTCTTGGTGAAACATAATTGAATATTAAAATAAATTAAACTCTTGGCTTAATGTTTCACGATTTATTTAACAATATGTATAGTCAACATGTTTCGAGCGTTAGCTCATTTTCAAGACTAAACTACTATAAGAGATGTACAACAAATTTCTATCTACAAAATGGATTTGAGTAGGGAGGATAGTTGAAAATCTAATTGTTCATTTACAATTTCTTCTTTTCTCTTCCAAGAACTGCTAATTTCAATTGCTTCCAGAAGGTCTAAACGTTTACCTTTATTACCTGAGTGTAGGCATTTAGTTTTATCATAATCTATGAAGTGATTAGAGCTAATACAATGTTCTGAGAATCCAGTTTTATTAACATTGTACAAAATCGACCTTTTATGTTCATCAACCCGAGTTTTTATTCTTCTACCTGTTTGGCCGATATAAAATGCTGGACATTCATTACAAAAATCTTATAAATACCGCTTTTGTCTTCAACATTTGTCTTTTCTTTATTATTCACTAAAAGTGACTTAATATTCCTTTTGTTTGTACAAATGGTTTTAATTTCTCTCTTCTTTAATCTTTCGCAAATTTTTTCACTCAGATGAGGTATGAAATTAATAAAATGATATTTTTGTTCGTTTTTAATAATTTTAGATGGATAAATTGAATCTAAAAGAATTTTTTGTTGTTTTTTTCTTATAAGATTATCTATTATATTTTCGTCGTAACCGTTATTTTTCGCTAAAAGTTTCAAAGTTTTCACTTCTTTGTTGAAATTTTCTTCGGAAAGCGGGATAGTCGTGAGTCTATGTATAAAAGAATAAAAATTTTTTATTTTCCGCTTTCCGAAGAAAATTTCAACAAAGAAGTGAAAACTTTGAAACTTTTAGCGAAAAATAACGGTTACGACGAAAATATAATAGATAATCTTATAAGAAAAAAACAACAAAAAATTCTTTTAGATTCAATTTATCCATCTAAAATTATTAAAAACGAACAAAAATATCATTTTATTAATTTCATACCTCATCTGAGTGAAAAAATTTGCGAAAGATTAAAGAAGAGAGAAATTAAAACCATTTGTACAAACAAAAGGAATATTAAGTCACTTTTAGTGAATAATAAAGAAAAGACAAATGTTGAAGACAAAAGCGGTATTTATAAGATTTTTTGTAATGAATGTCCAGCATTTTATATCGGCCAAACAGGTAGAAGAATAAAAACTCGGGTTGATGAACATAAAAGGTCGATTTTGTACAATGTTAATAAAACTGGATTCTCAGAACATTGTATTAGCTCTAATCACTTCATAGATTATGATAAAACTAAATGCCTACACTCAGGTAATAAAGGTAAACGTTTAGACCTTCTGGAAGCAATTGAAATTAGCAGTTCTTGGAAGAGAAAAGAAGAAATTGTAAATGAACAATTAGATTTTCAACTATCCTCCCTACTCAAATCCATTTTGTAGATATAAATTTGTTGTACATCTCTTATAGTAGTTTAGTCTTGAAAATGAGCTAACGCTCGAAACATGTTGACTATACATATTGTTAAATAAATCGTGAAACATTAAGCCAAGAGTTTAATTTATTTTAATATATATATATATATATATATATATATATATATATATATATATATATATATATATATATATATATATATATATATATATATATATATATATAAGAAAATGTGAAATTTCGATGCTTGGTGTGTCTATAATCTGAGAGGTGACTGATTCCCATAGATGGAATTGTAGAGTATTCATAACTCTACGATCTTCCACTTGGACTCACAAGAAGATGCTTGGGGGTTGAAATCGTTGCCTCACTTCGATGGACGTGGTGCGACTGACGAGTTCCTTGCAGAACGAAACATATATGTCTCGCACTTCCATCAGGTGTGGCATCGATTTCAATATTTCTCTAACATTTATCCCTTGAAGGATCACATGGAGACATCACATCGTACACGTTCACATATCTAGCTCTACTATAACATTCTCTCGATTAATTTGAATTTTTCGAATGAATGTTCTAGTGTTCATTTTCTTAAATATTTTATACAGTGCCATAAGCACAAAAATTTCATTTCCTGATATATATATATATATATATATATATATATATATATATATATATAATATATATATATATATATATATATATATATATATATATATATATATATATATATATTTCTTGAAATTGATTTATTGCCTGTTTGAGGTATTTATTTTGAAAGTTTTTAGCATTAACAGGCTTTTTTAATATGAAAAAGTTTATTTCTGTTGACGTTTCGTTGTTATATTACAACTTTGTCAAAACTAATGAATAATTGAATTTATGAATTACTATGGATATCAAATGTCAAACTTAATTTTTTGAAAAATCAAATTAGTTTTTTTGTATATTCACTTATTGATTTTCTTATCAGAGGAATATTTCTGGCTTAGCATTCGCTTCGGAAGTTTTAGTCTTCTTCACCATGAGGAAACCTCTGAAAAACTCATGGTAAGCCAGGTGATTCTTAAGTGTGATTATATTTACATATATACAATTACATATAGTTTTTTATATACTTATCCAGAATGTGTATATTGTTCGTTTATGTGTGTGAAATTGAAGGTAGATCTGGAAAGAATGAGTTGTGAGATGTGATGTTTTGTGATTGTTGTGTGTTTATTTTGCGAGTGTTATTTGTGAGGTTTATTAAGTTGTTGTAGATAGAATTTAGATGTTTAATGTCCGTTCTTTCATTGACTGTGTTTTCCAAATTTTTACGAATGTGTAACATTTCTAAAATTTCTCTACATTTTTTGTCTCTTTCAGTTGCCAAAATTTTCGTATTTTTGTAATCAAAATCATGTTTTTCTGTTATTTTATGTTTATTTAAGGCTGTGATTTGAGTTTTCGCGTATTTATGTGCTTTGATTCTTTCTTCGAGATTTTGTGCTGTTTGACCGATATAGCTTTTATTGCAATTGTTAAATTATTTTTCATGAGAAGAGTACGAACTTCTTCAAGTGTTTCATGTCGTAAACATGGTGATGTTAATTTTAGTGATCTATCTATAAAATTAATTATTATACCTTTTTTCTGGGAATAATGATGATTACTTATATAATTTATGGTTCGTTGCGAATTTATTTCTTTTCTGTACCATCTTGTAAAAATTTTGTTATCTTTTCTTATAATTGTTATATCAAGAAAATTTAATTTTTCATCTTTTTCTTCTTCAAGTGTGAATTAGTAATATATATATATATATATATATATATATATATATATATATATATATATATATATATATATATATATATATATATTATACATATACAATGAACCTGGAATCGGGATTTTTTAAGCGAACTGATTTATTTGATCTTTTTAGTGGTGCAAAAGACGATGATAATTTTCATGGTATTAATAAGAAGTTACTGTTTTAGACTGTTAAGTAAAAATGAATTATTTTCTTATTGCAAAACATAAAAAAACGACATTTTCATTCATGTGTGATATTAAAATATAATACGTGAAAAATTTATAATCTAGTTCCTTTTTTAAGTGATAATCTCGAGTGTGAACTGTTTAAATAAATGAAATATAATTGTCGTTATACAAAAAAAAAATTAGGATCAAATTGCTTGTTTTTCCGTCAAATTTTTGAGAAAATGTCATTAATATTGAAAGTTAATTGAAAATAGAGTCGAAAAATGTTTAATCAAATTCGAAGTAGTGTTTTCAACTATATCAGAAAATCGTCAATATTAGTACAACAAATTCCCATTTCTAAGAATGTAACCTCCGTTCGAAATCTCTCCAAATCATTTGCACTAAGAAATACTTCGGCTGTTCAGAAAGATATTGTCACTGAAGCATGCGACATTAAAACACATAAAGGATTAGTTATAGGAATTTATATCAACCCTGATGACAACTTTGATCCTGGCACCTTAACACCTACTGGAAAAAGATTCAACCACCATGTAAACAATAGAGTGATGGAGCTTCTGCAGTTTAGTGGCCCTCCACCAGATAAAGGAGTAGTAAGAATACTTTATAACGTACACAAATCGTTCGATGCAGTTGCTGTGGTTGGATTGGGAAGGCAATGCGAAGGTTACGACGTCTTTGAACAGATGGATGAAGGTAAAGAAGCCATTCGAATTGCCGCCGCTGTTGGTTGTCAAGCGTTACAGGAGCTCAGTATCAGCAAGGTCTCGGTAGAAAGTTTTGGTCACTCAGAATCAGCTGCCGAAGGAGCGGCGTTAGGTAATATTTTTTTAATTGAAAAAATTAAGTGTTTCTCTGAGATTTTTTCCTACAAATCATATTATAAACAACAGAGAATGCTTTAGAGTATATAGGGAAGTTTCTGATCCATATTTATTTAATTCTTTATTCAAGGATTTGTTTATTTAATCCTTGATAGTGATCTCAAAATATTTTTTGTGGTATATCTGGTTCTCATATTATTATTTTGATTGCCCGAAAAAATGGGAAAAAATCAATTACACTTAGATAGTACTACTTCACATTAGTTTCAAGAACTATTTTAAAAATCTTTCCACCCTTACAGGTGTTTGGTTGTATCAAGAGAAAAAGACCAAACGATCTCAACTGCAAGTTCCTGTCATAGAACTTCACGATGACTGCGACTGGACAGGCTGGCAAATCGGACTTCACAAAGCAGCAGCACAGAATCTAGCACGACAATTAATGGACACTCCTGCTAATTTAATGACACCTACTTCTTTTGCTCAGAATGCAGTCGAAATTCTGTGCAAATCGGGAGTAAACGTTGAAGTCAAAGTACGGGGATGGGCGGAAACGAACAATATGAATGCATTTTTAGCAGTTTCCGCCGGATCTTGCGAACCGCCAATTTTCCTAGAAATAAGTTATTACGGTACATCTAAAGATGAAAGACCGGTAGTACTGATCGGAAAAGGCGTAACTTATAACAGCGGAGGACTCTGCTTGAGAAATTTGTACAAACAGCAATTGATGCGTGGAGAAATGTCAGGTGCAGCAATCGTAGTAGCTACTTGCAAAGCTGTAGCCGGCCTACAACTTCCCTTGAACGTTCGAGGTCTTATCCCCTTATGTGAGAACATGCCAGGTTGCGGAGCAGTAAAACCTGGTGATATCATAAAATGCAGCAACGGAAAAAGCTTACTGATAGAGAATACAAAATGTGCTGGGCGTTTAGCTCTGGTAGATACGGTCTTTTATGCACAGAACTTCTGGCCCAGATTTATACTGAATGTAGGAGCCATCTCAGCTTGTACCCAAAAGAGTTTTGGACAAGCATGTTCTGTAGTTTGTACTAATTCTGAGGCACTTTGGGAGTACATGCTTGCAGCCTCCATGCATACAGGCGATAGAGTATGGAGGATGCCCCTTTGGAATCACTTCACACGTTTGTTAACAGAAAATCACGAAGTTGATGTTAAAATGGACGGAAAGGCAAAAATGAACGATTTCCATTATGGAGGACCTTGTAAAGTAGCAGCTTTTATAAATGAATTTATGCCTTGTGGAGACTGGATTCATTTGGACACGATGGGAGTAATGCATTCCACTGGACGTGACTTCCCTTATTTGAGGGAAGGAATGTCAGGAAGACCAACCAGGACTGTAGTAGAGTTTCTATCGCAATTAGTTTGTCAAAACGCTTGCACGTGAAAATCATGAATCAATTAATGATCAAATTTCAAGTATAAACAAATTGATTTATTATTTAAAATTGTAATGTGTAAACACTGATATAATTCCTGAATTAAATATAAAATGCTGCAATCAGTTTTTTTAATTAATTGTGCTTTGATCTCGAAATTCTCGGAACCTCAATCGAGTCATTTTTGTCACATTCAAGTTGGTTTTGTATATAAACGGAATGTAAAAAAGTATGACCTGTTATTTACCATAGGTCTTAGAGATTGCTGCTTCGGGACTTAGACTTGAGGTCTTTATAAAAAGAATGACCAATATAATGAGCTCAGAGTTTTGTTGCCGAATACTCAGCTTCATCGTCTTGATAGATGGAGCTGAGATTAGAACTCCAACTCATGGCATCGAAATGAGATGGTACCACATTATGACGATTCCATACATTAATCAACATATACTCTCCTTGTATATGTTGAAAAATGTTTGTATGACAGAAAAAAGAGAATGCAGTGAATATGCTAATTATTTATATGTATATGTATATGCATCTGTGTATATGCTGCATATAAAACGAAGTTTTCAATGATGGTACAAGCTAGGCTTTATGAATGTTTGTAGGCTTCTGCTTAGACTTCTATGTCATATTTCTACATCTAGAAGTTCCATTTTAGATTATGTTGGCTGGTGTTGTTCGCTTATTATATATTTTCAAGAAGGTGTTGAATAGTGATTGTCTTATTGTGTGACCATGTTTGGGAGGAACTATTAAAATAACTGATCTTATGTTTATCAATTCTGAAGATAATTTGGATTTTTGGACAAGTTGTGAAATAAGCATAAGTCCTTCAGTCCAAGGACTGGAAGCTTTGAATTCTTTACGACATAATGTAGTGCATGAGCTTTTGGTTGTCTGTAGATACACAGCGCAATCTTTGTGCTTTCACAAGGAGACTTTCAGTCAGAATGGATCGAAATGCACCTGAAATGATATATAAAGCTGTGTTCAATACTGCATCTAAACATCTTACTTTATTTTTGCTGGAAATGAATTGTTTTAGCAAGACATCTTCAGCGCATTCCCTGTGATAGTGTGATGGCGTGCTTAGTATATTCATGTTATAATATGTAATTAACCAATGTACTTTTACATTGCACTTCCCATCCAATAAAGTAGTAGGTAAGTGAAAGTACCTATCACTTCACAACGCACGACATGCGTCATCGTTAAATATATAGAAAAATCTGGTAACAAAATTCTTATTGATATTCCTTCATTATCATACATTATCATGTCTACTCTGGCAATTCGGTTGAAATTTTCACAAGCAACTCCAAAAAGATATGCAAATTCTGTTCGCCTACATCAGAGAATTATATCAAAGAATACAATAATATAAAGTAAGACACAACTCTGTAGTTTAACCTAAAATGTATATTTAAACTGGACTGAAAGTAATAAATAAGTTCAAGAAATATAGTACCGTTTTATTGTTATATAATAATAATAATAAAAGTCCTACTCATTCCGCAACTTCGAAAATGTTGTCCAGAACTTGTTTTTTATCCCAATTTAAGGATTATTCTAAATCTGTTCAGAACACTAGGGTAGGTCGTCATGTTCATTATCTACACCTTAAACTTCCAAATCATTTCAGAAATTATTACAACAGAAGAATTTAAGATTCTCAACGACGGTAGTGATATTGAAGAAACAAGAAGTTGATGAACAATGCATAGCATTAAATGTATGTAGTATTGACATTAGTCAAAACTGTATTCTAAAATGCTATTAATGTTTTTACAGAAGCAGTCCTATGTAAATAGAACAGGAGAACGCTTAAAAAAGTGGATGAATAATTTATCCAGAAATAAAATTGGGAATATAGCTGGTGCAAGTTTAATTCTAGATGCTAATATTGATCCCCTCCCATCAAATACTGTTTCGAAAGTAGCAGATCAAACAGTTTCACAGTTATTAGATTCAAAAACAAATTCACTGTCAGGCAGGGAAGCATCAGTGTCAAATACAAATGTACCTCCTATTAATGAATCCCCAATACAAACTGAAACTATTTCACAAGCAGTTCCTGCTTCTGCTGAATCTTCTAATATAGTTATTCCAGAACCTCCTCCTATACCTGATGTACCTTTTGTAGAAATTGCAGAACAACTAAATGCATTGGGACAACCTACATTTGCCTCTTTAGGTCTAGGAGGGTGGACACCTGCTGGAATAGTTCAAAATTGTTTTGAATATCTGAATGTTAGTTTGGGAATTCCATGGTGGGAAGCAATAATAATAGGTAATGTAATTAAAATATTATTGTATAATCTGAGATATGATCTGAATAAAATCTTCAAATTGTGAGGCTTTAGGAATAGGATAAACCTTTTTTGTATTTAATTCAAATGTTTTGCTTAAGGAATTTTTTGCCATTGTTTTGTTTCAAATGAACTACTTACTACTTTTATTCATAATTCAAATTGTCTCATTTCTTGTCCTTTATGATAGCAATTTGTTTCTGATTGGGAAATGCATAATTGAGTGTTGTAAATTTTTGTATGATTACTAGTCAATTTCGTTTATTAATCAATATCTATATTTTCAAATGATGGCATACTTTCCATTATGGTTGAAATAATTGACTTGAAATTTTTTAACCTAATACATTGGTGATAAATTTCAATTTCCAAAAATCTTGGATAAAATATTTGTATTTATGTAGAAATAATGTCATATCTTTAAAAGAATATATAAATTAATAAAGTAAAGCTCTAACCTTCCAAAGTGTCATCAATAAAAATTTAGTAAAACAATCATTTATGAATTGATTTTTTGTCAGTTTGCATGATGGTCATAAAACATTGAATTTTGTTTTACATTATGTTGGTTGTAATTTAGAAGTTATCACCAAACTTCATCATCAAAAAGAGCTGATATTCTTTTTAAGAATATAATAAAGCCTAAATAAAAACATTCTTAATGTTTTGCTAACATTATTAGTGAGCTCTTTTAGAAGTAGTTTTATCTCTACTCCTCGATGCAAAAGTCTTTATCAGTCAGTCTTCATTAAGAATCAGAGATGGAATGACGTCTTGTGAGCACAAGTTTATCACTTGTGGTAACGTAACGTTCTAATGAAATGTAAGCACAAGTGGCAATAACACTAGTTCAGGAACTGGCCGTGAAAGGCTCAACCAATTTTTTAATGATTGTCAATAATGTCGTATTACTGAATCATCAGTGAAGTTCAAAATTGTTACAGCTAATAAATTACTTTTTCTGACTATTTATGTTTTTTAGGAACTGTCTTTATAAGGATATCAATGTTTCCTTTAGTAATTATATCCCAAAGAAATGCGTCAAAAATGAACAACACTCTCCCACAACTTCAAGCTATTCAGATGAAGCTCACAGAGGCACGTCAGAGTGGCAACAATTTAGAAGCAGCTAAATATTCACAGGAAATGATGCTTTTCATGAAAGAAAAAGGGGTGAATCCGTTGAAGAACATGGTGGTTCCACTGGCTCAGGTACATATTATAAAAACACTTGCATTTGAAGACATTGATGTTGTCGGCGACCCTAGCGACTTTATATGAAAACTCATTTAACACAGAGTTTCATTTTTTAAACATGTTGTAAGGTCACGTTGAGAAGATTTGGACCTATTGTTCATAGCTGTGTTAAGTTGATTTGAAGCTACTGCATTGTAAATTCTGACAAAAAGTAGCAAGAAATGAGACAGAATATATATATATATATATATATATATATATATATACAGAATATATATATATATATATATATATATATATATATATATATATATATATATATATATATATATATTTATATTACATTATTTTATTGTGACATTTCTTTTAATAATAATAATAAGATTATAAGGTATTCAAATATTTTTGAAATCCTGTTTTATTGGTGTAATGGAATTCAGTTAATTTCTTATTTAATAATTTTTTAATATGGTGGGTTCACTCAAATGTTTAGTATTCTGACATTTTACTTTATATGAAGCTGAAATTTTTAGCAGTTTGTGTCATGAAATCGTGTAGGTCAAGGCTGGTGTTCATTGTGAAATAATCTTCCCGGCTGATTGGCCGTGGAAGAGAAGGAGTTCCAGTTGACCACAGTCAATAAGACCGGATGATTATTTCACCACTTTGTATCAGTTCTACGCCATCAAACTTATACAAGGTAGTTCCACAATTGTTATTGATTTTTTTTCTACAAAAGAAGTAAATTTCAAAATACTTTTACATAAAGATGAGAACTTGAAAGAAAATGCTAAATAAAAATATTTTCTATGAATTTTTCAGATGGCATTTTTCATTTATCCCTATGACATGTATTATTATTAATTATTTGAAATGCCTATACATTGATCATCTAATGTTACTTATTAATAGAAAAGAAGGATATAATACATGATTTTTTGTTTATCTGTTCCAGATGCCCATCTTTCTTTCTTTTTTTATTGGCTTGAGACAAATGGCTAATGCACCAGTTGAAAGTTTGAAAACAGGAGGATTGTGGTGGTTTACAGATTTAACTTTACCTGATCAGTTTTATTTAATGCCGGTGATAACAAGTATCACATTATGGGCTACTATTGAGGTGAGACTTGAGTGTACAATTAAAAACATTTCTCTATTACTGTTACCTCTGCTTAACTACAGTAGTTTAAATCGTAAAAAAAATATTAGTAATAATAATGATAATAAGTGTATTTGTTCCTCCAAGTGTATAAAGTAAAAAAAAAATTTAATATAAAGCAACCAAAATACATAATTCTCGCAACTTGAAAGGCAAATAAACTTTATAGCATATTAAAATAAATTAAACTCTTGGCTTAATGTTTCACGATTTATTTAACAATATGTATAGTCAACATGTTTCGAGCGTTAGCTCATTTTCAAGGCTCCAAACATGGCTAACGCTCGAAACATGTTGACTATACATATTGTTAAATAAATCGTGAAACATTAAGCCAAGAGTTTAATTTATTTTAATATTCAATTATGTTTCACCAAGAGTTAAGCGAGAATTCAATCTCAAACTTTATAGCTTACAAAAAGTATAAAGCCATAGCTATCTATGGGGGAAAAAAAATTTTTAAATTTAAAATAACAAAATTCACTAGAAAACTGATAAAACAAACCTCAGAAACAAGCTCACTTTTGAGCATATAATACGATCAAGAATTCACAGTTATAATTATATACTTAACCTAATTATATTTTATGGAACTTTCATATATTTTCAGTAAACACCTTCCTCTCTCTAAACCTGTTGGGAAGGTTTTTATGTTTGGAGAGGAGTTAGGTGTCCGTTACCCAGTAATTCAGCTACTAGTGCAGTCATTGTTTATTCATTTTACAGCTTACATTTTGTATACTGATGTAAATGATTCCTAAAATTAACGAAAATTTTTGAGAATAAATTTATTTTTCTCTGCAATTCATTATTCACTTTCTTTTTTTTGTAAAATACTTAATAAAAATTTAATTTACAGTTGGGAACTGATTCAGCCAAATTGTCCTCCCAGAATTTACAAACCATGAAATATGTGCTTAGAGCCTTACCTGTTTTTATACTTCCATTTACAATTAATTTTCCTGGTGCTATCTTAGTTTATTGGGCTTCTTCAAATTTTGTTTCCCTGGCACAAGTTGGTTTCTTGAAAATACCAGCTGTGAGAGAATACTTTAACATAGAAAAGACTATTGCCTTTAATCCTGAATCTCTACCTGTCAAGCCTAAAGGATTTACTGAAGGACTCAAAGATTGTAAGTATAAAGGTGAGTGTTGTAGTTCAAAACTGTATTTTAACTTTGTATTTTAGCTTGGACAAACATGAAAATAGTAAATCAGTTAGAGGAAAGAAGACGGCTTGACGATATCCACTTCAGAAGGGCAGGTAAAGGACCAATCACAAAAACATATAAATATGATCCTACAAAACAAATCAATCCTACTGGAGGAGTTCCAGTTAATGCTAAGAAAAGATAGTTTTACTTTTAGTTGCTAATAAATATTCTGGAAAGTCTATAATTTTCTGTTACCTTAAAGTCTATAATTTATCAACGTTAATAAAAAATTCTGTGAATTGTAATTTCAAAATAGAAATGAATTACCTTTTTTCATTTATAAAAATTAATTGCCGACTTCTGAAGGATAGAGGCAGCCAACAGTAACAATTTTTTTGAAAACTTCATTTGAGAGTATTACAATGTACTGATATTTCCAAGTTGACAAACTTGATCAAAACATTAAATCATATTTTACCGTGTGTAAAATACATAACCTTATGGTATTGAATTATTTTTTTCAATAAGCTTTCTTTGTAGCAATTCATGAAAAGATATTAAACCTAATTTCCACAATATTTCTGTAACAATAGCAACATATTCCCTTAAACTGGTTTTATTATTTGATATAATCCAATGAAAATTATGTATAATTTTCATTTACATACATTGTACCCCCATTGTATATACCCAGTAATGTGGCACAACAAGGTAGGAACACAAAATATAATTTTGACAAATATTCATTCTACAACAAATTTCTTATGATAATTTGATGCTCCTTTAATTGATTGGTTTGAACACAATTTGTTTTTATACTGAATTGTCTCTATTGTTCTGTTCAATTAACTAATCTGACATACTTATGTAGTATGAATTGTACTTCAGATTATTGTATAACAGTCTTATTGCCTTGACCTGTAATTTGTCGGACTATAAAGAACTTCCAAAAAAATCTACTATATAAAGCAAAAAAGTACTATATAATCCAATAATGCTCAGAAAAATGTTTGTCCGATAACTGTGGGTTCACTATGTATTCTGAACGCAGAAAACAGTATTTTATGTTTTACTAAAGAATACTTAATATTATTTGGTAAAATTAAAATTTAGGACAGCAACAAATTTTCAATATTAACTATTGGAATAATAAATGAATCATTTAACAGGTTAGGAAAATTACCGAAATATGTTGTCAACATTATCCATTACTCATTAAATTCTAGTATATTTGAAAGAGATTCTTATAATAATTTTTTTACATTTTAGCCTTTGCTTCTTGCAGGGATACATTCATTAATAACACTTATAAGATGAGTATTCTCTAAAGCTGCTGCAACTCTTTCCTTATCTGCTAGTTGTTTATTAATTGCACTTTCTGCAGTGTGGGTACCAGGAGTTACTTCTACTGTTACTTTAAACCTTGGTGGTAGAGATCGAAGCAGTTGGACTCTGATAGAAAGGCCAATTAGAGTTGCCATACTGCAGTAAGGTATTGTTGGCGAAAAACATATTTTTACATAATTATTTTCGTCGCTTACATCTACTAAATCTTCTTGGACAACTTTAAGATCTTCAAGAGTAAGAGGATGTTCAGGATCTACTATGTTTCGAATTAGATCTGAAAGAATTGGATTTGTGACAACAAATAAATTCATATGCAATTAACTAACATACCAAAAACAATTTTATTGTTGAATACGTCTGTAAGTGGTTCTCCTTGAGATGATTTATCTTCGCTTATGCATTTGTCTTCCACATTGAGTTCAGTTTTTTCTTTAATGACGGGATTTGGGTTCTGTTGACAACAATGTTCGGTTCCACATCCTCTTGATGTCATTTTTCTATACGTTCATTTACTTTAGTTTCTGGAAAAAAGTAATTCGAGTTACTGAAACGCCAAGAAAAGGGTTAAATTAGATCTCAGCTATTCACAGAATATATCCAGCAAATTGATCTGTAGTAAATACTATGTATTCTATGTATGCAATATGTGGTATGTTCTATGTATTCACCACAGAACATGTACTCACATATAGCGCTTGTGCTTAATATTCTATGAATGGTAATATTAAACGACACTAGTATTGAGAATTATATTTATGATTATTTACAAAGAGCGAACTATTGAACATGTGGTTGTTATTGTTGTTACTCGATGTAAGCGGGAGTGACATATTGATTAGCATAGAAGTGACGGACAGAGAAGAATTTGTATATTGGTAGCCCATTTAAATGTTGACAGTTGTTGGTGTGGCGTGCCAATGTGATCATAGAATACTGATACTCTTCTGTCATATATCTTCTTCCATCGAATGACAAAATGACAATTTGTCTACACTCTGTTGCATCAGTTTAATATTGTTCTTTGATAAATGACAGTTAGCCTAACTTTACTTACGTAAGTAACGTTAGACTATCTTCCTTGTAACTCTAATGATTGCGTTTGAATAAAAGTGTTGAAGTTGTTCAATAGATTTCGTAGAGCACATCACTACCAACTTCAAACCCGTTTAGAGGTGCCCATGACAGTTGAGTTATTCCACTAAAGAAACTCGATTTATATTTTGGTCTCTGAACCAAATCAACTGAGTATATGTGGACTACTATTGCTGCCTGGTAGTCCACATAAAAATATGAATTCAATGTAATTAATATAAGACACTGATGAAATAATACTTCATTATTTCGAATAGTATTGGCGTTTATTTGATGAAGTCGATATTTATCAAATAACTTAATGAAACTTTAGCTAACCATTTCAATGGAAATTTTATGTATCCCATAATTGAAAACGTATCGCTAAATTATCAATTAATATTTTTCTGGAATTTAGGTAAACATTTTTAATTACACGATTCATTTAACAATGTTCTAATATCATAATTTTACCCGTTTCCTTTATTTTCTACAGTATTAAAATAATAAAAATTGTTTCAACTTTCTTATATAATTAAAAAGGATATTATATAGACCAGGAGTTCCTAATCTTTTTCAGGTCGTGTCGCACTCTTTAGTTTAGTTATTTTGTCACGACCCCCTACGCCAAGTATTTGAAGTAGTTATATTAGTAATATTAATTTATGATACTAATAGGTATTAGTAATAAAATTAAAAATACGAAAATTTTCAAGTTTCAGTATACCTCTAAATAAAAAATTTGAAATCTCCACAATATGAAATTGTATATTTCCTTATAATTTTGAGAATTCAGAATTGTAAGAGAAAGCAACAATAAAGACTTGAGAACAAAATCAATTAAATTGTTGATCATTTGTTGTTCCACATTGATGCTTGTGCTATATTTGTTCTTGATTACAGTTATCTGCTACAGTTGAAATTCCAGCTTCAAATGTGATGTTGACAAGGGAACGAATAGTTATTTATTGAAGTTAAAGTGAAATACTCGTTTTGATAATAAACTTTTTTACTCTTAACCAAAACTCCACCAAATCGGAACTGCTGAATTATTTTTACGGCTGCTCTTATTTTTCAACATTTTCATCTGCAGTACCTAAAGTATTTCGAACACTGTTCGATGAGCTTCGAAAGGTGTTCAGTGAAAAGGGTCTTCAGGTGTGTTGGGACGACCAGTTTATTAGATGTCGCATATGTATACAATTGAGGAAGGCAATCTGGACCACGATCTTCAGTAATTTTTTGAACCTCGGCTGTAGTTTCTTTACACGTCAATCTTCTCCAAAAATTTGAGATTGTGCATGTTCTTTGTTGTCTTGCAATTACATATTCAATTATGCAGTTTTGCAGTTTAGTTAGAAGGGTAAAAAACGGCTTATCACGATTTCCCGAAAACTACAAGCCCACCCTAAAGGACCGTAAGTTGTTTCATATTATTATATTTATTATATCTAACATTATTCAAATCTGGTATGAATTAAATGTTCTTTAAAATTTTATGGTTTTATCAAAATGAAAATAGAAATATGCCAGTATAATTTCAGTGATATAATTAATTAGCACTGAATCAATATAACCCTCAATTCAATGATTTCTAAATGTAAAATTGCAAAATATATGACCTCATGTAAATATATTTGTAGATCTTCACGTGGTATGTTATTCTTAAGATAATTATCTAAATTATTTGAAAAAATATTTGTCCTACAAAATCTATGGTTTCATCAAAGAGTCCTCCCCCTCCAACATGTATTGATAACGAGATCACCAAAAATGATTACTAACCAGCTGATTTTTTTTTTTTACTTAGTTAATATTTATATAATGTAACGGTCATATTGTCCTACAAATTCCGTGGTACGTTGTCCCGGTCCTACGGTCAAAAGTAGTAGTACAGATCCTTGATGTAAAAATAGCGTGGTAGGCTATTGCGGTGCTCCAATTGAATATATATTGTAAAGTCATGAAATTAAAAATCAATTTATTTCTCAAGCGTGAGAAAAAAAATGTTGAATTTTTGGTAGATTTCACTCAACAATAAGTTAAAAAATTACTGAACGTCAACTGAAATTAAACAAAACAATAACAAAGAAAACTTTGTGCCGCTTGGGTTTCTGTATTTTTCTACAACAGCTGAGTCACGCCTTTACGCGTGCGCAGAGCATTTTTACTCCGTCGTAGTAGGTATCCCACGTTTGTGTCGAGTATAAGCGTGTTAGTAAGCATTTTTCAGTTAACTACGTTTTATTTTTTTTTGTCTTTCGAGAAATTATTTGAATATATTTTGACGTGATAATATAACGTCTTATAAATCGATGAACGCCAGCAGCACGCACGAAGATTTTTTCACTGTATCTTATGTTAGAAATAGGAAAACGAAAAAATTACAATTCTTGTCGGACTAGTGATACATACCTGTTTTTTTGTAGGACATTGTTTCATTTGGGCACTGAACACACTAACCTATTATGTAATATTTTTGT
Source organism: Henosepilachna vigintioctopunctata (assembly GCA_030704895.1). Lineage (NCBI taxonomy): Eukaryota > Metazoa > Arthropoda > Insecta > Coleoptera > Coccinellidae > Henosepilachna > Henosepilachna vigintioctopunctata. The sequence continues at coordinate 585,624 of JARQZJ010000102.1, forward strand.
CCTACAGTTAGTAATGAGAAAAATGGTCTTATGGTATTAACAATTTCTGAGCGTAGGACCGGGATAACATACCACAGAATTTGTAGGACAATATGACCGTTACATTATATAAATATTAGCTAAGTAAAAAAAAAAATCAGCTGGTTAGTAATCATTTTTGGTGATCTCGTTATCAATACATGTTGGAGGGGAGGACTCTTTGATGAAACCATAGATTTTGTAGGACAAATATTTTTTCAAATAATTTAGATAATTATCATAAAATTCAATAAAAACAATTCAGTTAGTAATAAATATTGAAGAATCATCAAATCGACATATTTTATCATTGCTACCTCTGTTAGCTACCACAATCAAAAATTTTCGCACAGGAAATTGTTGGGCGTCTTATCAAAATGAAGCTACTGCGGTGACTAGTCACATCCTACCACTGGATGCACCAACCGATAGACTAAGACACAGCAAGAAAGAAGAAGAAAAGACGAATGCGCATGCTCGGGACGCAACCTCAGGAGAAGTCAACAAGATCTCGTCCACTTCGGCGCTAGTCGCCAAGCAGTCAACATGACTGTAATCAACAAACGTTATTAGTGCACTTAAATGTATTTAGTTGTATTTAGTTATGATAAATAAAGTTGTTCATACTGAACAGTGTTTGGGTATACCCAACAAATCCCAACATTGGTGACCCCTGACGTGATCGACGCTACGACCTACTATAGTACAGAGGTAAGGACAATTACTCAAATCTTCTTATTTTGTTCATTTGTATACTGAAATATTCACAAAAAAAAATTTTTTTTTTAGAAATTGCATTTTCCATCGACATGAATAAGGTATTGAAGTTATCGTATCTTATTTTGTCTTTGCTTTATTATTCTGATTCTTTATTTGTTGTAGTTCATTTCACATGGTTCAGAATATTTCTTATTTCGCACATAAATAAGTAATATTCATTTATATGAACATATTTCAAGTAGAAACATAAAAAAACTCTTTCATTGATGCTAGTTATTCTACATATAACTTTCTATTATTCTAACTTTTATTGAAAATATGAATAACGAAAACGATGCCTGTCAGTTGCACGTGTTTCATTAAAATTTCAACCAATTTGGTAAATTAATACAAAACTTTGGTTTACTCAAGCGGTAAGTAAAGCCATATATACCAATGGGGTATCGGCGCCAGGTTTTCGAAACATCGCACGTTTCTAATTAGAAATTAGGACTACGAACAAATTTATTAAATTGTTTTTCACTTGACTTTATATCAATAAAGACTGCAACGAATGGTCGAGTCAATGTTAAGTTGTAGAAAAGCAGAATTCACGCTATACAGTAAATTCACTCACTGACCAATTGAAAAGATTTGACCATGTCCACCTCGATATAGTAGTTCCTCTACCTTCTTCAGAAGATACAAGTTATTATTTGACAATGACAGATGAATTCATAAAATGGCCAGAAGCTATTCTAATTACAGATATCACAGCAGATACAATTGCGGCAAAATTGTACGAGAATTGGATATCACTTATTGCAGAACCTTCGCGATTCACAACGGATCAAGGACGGCAGTTCAAAAGCAATCTCTTACAGCAATTAGCTCATCCACAAGGGATTCAAAAATAGGGACCACTCCTTACTATCCGCAATCGAAAGGCCTCAACGAAGAATTTCACTAATCCTTCTAAACGATTATTATATGATTGAATATAAACTAAAATTCAAACACTTGAACTTTTGAAATTATTCACAACATAGCATGACGCTATTAACAGAATACTGACTCTGGGCCAGTATTCTGTTAGCATCTGAAGAAGTCGTTTGTGACGACGAAACGCGTCATGCTATGTTGTCAATAAAGTGTAAATCAAAAATTCAAGTGTTTGAATTTTAGTTCATATTCAATTATAATGGATGTACATCAAGTAAACGCTAATACTATTATATATTTTAAATACTATAATATGGTCGTCTATGATTATCAACGTTTGTGATAAATCGCAATAAATTACATATTAACGTACCTATATCAATTATATCTGAATGGGCCAAATACTCTGACGGCCTCTACTATATTCTTGTAGAAAGTGAAAATTTGAGTCTTCTTCTAAATAAGTGAAAACCCTTTAATTGACCAATTTGAGTTGAATGAATGAAGAAATTAATATTGCAAACGTGATAATTCAAATTAAATTGTTGTATACTTAGGAATGTAGAGAAATAATCCTCATTAAAATTCAATTTATCAAAAGTAATTCAATTTTTACCAATATGCAATAAGTACCCACCAATATATGTACAAACGAGGCAAATTCAGAAAACCGTGTTCAATAATATTTGAGAGTCAATAATATTGAATATTAGATGAATTATGAACAATGAAAATCATATTTATCCAGTAACAACATGTTAGAGCTTTTATCAATAAAGACAAGCTGAATGACAATGTCGCCAACTAAAAATATTTTTCAAATTAAATTAGATTGAGTGACTGATTAGTGTTAGAGTGTTTACACGTGAATTGTTTCCATTAGCATATTAATCGACGTAATCAAGAACGTATCATATCTTAGTACCTACAGCAATGCAAGTTTTTCATGAATATAATAAGATCCCTGGGGTACCCTAGTTCACGATGAAATAATTTTTTTCATATATATATATATATATATATATATATATATATATATATATATATATATATATATATAATGTGAAAATTGCCACAAACACATGCGCTCGCTTCTTAAATACCTGAATATTTTCAAAAATATTCGATGGAACAGATCTGATTTCATATAAGATATCTAAATATCCATCGCATTTAATAAGGAATATTTTCAGTCAATTGAAGTACATGAGGTTTTCAAAAATTTTGAAAATTGTAGAAAGTATTGTAATGTAATGTATTTTAATGTTTTACATTGAATGCCAAAGATCTCTTTTAATACGGAGATCGTAATTCAAGATTAGTCCTAGAGATTTTTTCAAACATTCGAACAATGTACATTAACTGACTTTATGAACTCCGAATATTCAGAACCCGAACGTTGAACTGCAATATATTGAGATACTATATAGAAATTGATATTAAAGAAATTACAAAAATTACTGATACTAACTACCTACTAGAATTCTCATTGAGCAGAGATATTTTAAGTTATTTCATTGTTTTTAGATGCGATGTCAAATGGGGCCACACAAAAACATTCATATTGAATTGTACTTTCACCCTAAACTAATGGCCATTTAAGCTCGATAAAATTGTCACTTGAAATTACGTTATAATAATAGTTATGTGTATTGCGTATAACATATGATCTTCATTTTAAAAAATATTTAAATAATTAGAACATAAATGTGGAGGTGTACCAAATAATTCAGAATTATTTTAATGATTTTCTGTAATGGTCGATACTGTATAATTGACTTTTTTAACTATCAAGCGATAATACATTCACGTAGCTAACCTAATTTATTGATATTGATATCAATTGCATAGAAAGTTATTTACAACACCCAATGATAACATTTGCAAAACACTTTATTTTTCATGTGACGTATTACTTCAAGAAATAAGAGCATAAGACCAAAAAATCATTCGTGTAATTGTTCGCGGAAAAAACTGGAAATCTTTTATTAGTTAATTTTTAATAACAATTCCATTATTCAATTGAAAGTTTTCTGAGCTACTAACCAGGGTCAGGCCGCACATGTAATATAATTTCCCACTTTCAGAGATTATAGCGCTATCATTTGCAAATATAGCAAATTCGTGTTTATGGATGTCGTTCACAAAGCAGTTAAATTGGATTTATTTGAAAAATGTTTCATAAATCTGATACTGAAATCTGCAACAAGATGGTCAAGCAAAGAAGATGCCATAAAATCCCTATTCACAAATTTACCAGCAGTTTATGACGCCCTATATGAAATATCAAATTCTATATCATATGATTAGAATACAAAATATGACTTTTAATATATGCTTTATTATATTAACAAAGGTAAATTTCGTTTGCAAAATTCTGCAATTCGATGATATGAATATGAAAATTGCTTGAGACAGAATCAAAGAAGTTTCTGATGAAAATTAGATCGCACACAAGTTTTGAAGAAATTGTAAATGATGCCATTATTATTGCCGAACAAATTTGATGTCGAGGCTGAATTCGAAACATAATTGATTGAGGAGGGAGATACGTGTTGAAATTCCATCTCAACTTATTAATAAATTAAACATACTTTTGAAAATTTAAAAAATTTTTCATATATGGTCCACTACAATATTGTTTCCGTATCGTATACTTTCATCAGGTATCTATCAGATTCTACACTTGCAAACCACTGGAGTGTTCTCGAGTGTTCTTGGAGTGATTCCAAATTGATAGATACAAAAAAACCAGTTCAGCACTTAACGGGTAACTCGAGGTTAACAAATCCCACCTTCTAACCCTTAAGTTACTAGTAGTATATAAATTAAGTTACATTAATTACCTATTTAATCTGTTGATTGAGGTGAGAGATACTTGTTGAAATTCCATATCAACTTAGTTATAAATTAAAAATATTTTTGAAACTTTCAAAAATATTTCATATGTCCACTACAATATTTTTTCGATATACAATACCTTCGTCAGGTGGATGAAAATGAAGTACAAAATTGAATTAACTTAGTTTATATACTCCTACTAAACTTGAGGTTTAGTAGAGGGGAGTTGTTAACCTTCAATTGCTTGTAAAGTGATGAACCAGTTTTCTTGTATCTATTGACTTCGAGTCCTTTCAGGAAGTTAAGTTTCTGGCTTGTGTCGTCTATGTGTAGAGTCTCGCAATTGCTGTTGATTGCTCGTTAATTACGTTGGTTGTCGATACAGTAATTTGCTAATGTAGAATCTGATTTTTTTTTCTGGAAGCTTCTTAGGTGTTCTCTTATTCTTGTAACCTGTGAATATGGCAAATGTTACATTAAACAGTCAGGTAGAATATTTCATAGATGCATAAGATATTTGTTATTACGAAGCTACCTTAACAAAAAATCAAATTCTTCATTGGCAAACCACTGTATCGACAACCAACATAATTTCAAGAACAATTACGAGGTCGTACACATAGAAGAGAAAGACGTAAAATTTAACTTCCTGGAAGGTCTCGAGAATAATAAATACAAGAAAACCGAATCAGCACTTAACGAGTAAGTCGAGATTAACAACTCCCCCCTACTTAACCTCAAGTTTAGTAGGAGTAAGTTTGAATAAATGAATAAACGAAGTTAATTCATTTTTGTACTCAGTTTTCATCCACCCGATGAAGGTATTGCACACCGAAACAATCTTTTAGTGAGCAATATATGAAATATTTTTGAAAATGTGTTCATTTATTGATACAATTATTATATATGTGATGGTAAATCACATTAATATTACATCACAATGTAATATTAATCATTATATCGTGATGTTATATATAATTATATATAATATCACAAATAAAGTATGTTCCAATTCAATTCGCGCTTTATTTCTCTCAGTAATTGGCAAGCGGAAGCAAGCAGGTATCTAAAAAGTTTGCAGTACTATTTAGGAAAATGTTATCTAAGTATGGAAAATATTTGGTCAAAATCAACGAATAATAAAAAACTGCTGAAATGTGTAGATTAGTAACAAAAAAGAGGCGCTTTATTGATTCTACACAATGGTGCTACCGGTGGTCGGTACGGCATCATAACTATTGTAATATCTCTTGATAATAGCAGCCCAAATCGAGCCCCGGTGAAGGCATGGGTGTGTGTGTGTTTTTGTCTGAGATTTAAGAAGTTTAATAATGATAATTGTTGGGTTATGCACATTGATTATAAGCCCATTTCCCACTCATAAGCCCAAAATTCCGCCACTTACTCAATGCAATCATTCTCAAAGAACAAAAATTACACAAAATTTATGTTACTCTATATATTTACATTTTAATCTTCAAGTAGGCATGTTAACCTAACTTTCATCATTGATTGAAGTAATTGAGAAATGAAAATCAACGAATCTATCTAATTCTTATCTTGTCATGATCTAATGTTTTGATGTATTATTATAATTTCAATACACAATTTATATTTGAACATAATAATCATAATAATTGTGTTCAGAGAAAAATACTCTTATGAAATCTATGTCTAAAGAGTTATTTATTCATTCATCCAAAAGCAAAATAAAAATATTTTCCTATCGTGCATTTCCGTGAAACTTCAGGGGCGATTATAGTGTTACGGAGATGGTGGGTGTAATGTATAAGATACGCTACACGTTTTTATCTTCAATACATATTCATTTCACCGAGAAGGAAAAGCATTATTCGATTAAGCATTTGCCTCAACAAAAAAAAAGTTTTTCCTGAAACGATATTGCAATGATTATTAAAATAAATTAAACTCTTGGCTTAATGTTTCACGATTTATTTAACAATATGTATAGTCAAGACTATACATATTGTTAAATAAATCGTGAAACATTAAGCCAAGAGTTTAATTTATTTTAATATTCAATTATGTTTCACCAAGAGTTAAGCGAGAATTCAATCTCATTAATTGCAATGATTATTTTTTCGTGTTATATGCAGGCGTGACCCAGACCCCTTCTTTTAGGTCAGCCTCTGATTCCTTGTGGATCAATAATTCAACAGGGCGCAGCATCCAGACCAGAGACGTACTCGAGAAAATTTTGAAGGATCAAAGCAATTTCTTGAATATCTAAAATATTGGCCAACACTCCAATAACGCATCCTATAGAATCGATAGAATTGACGCCTACATATATATTCGTATAAATTAAATTATTGGGGTAAGGCCCAATAATTTACTACTCTTTATAGCGTTCATGCTTTCGGCTTATTTATTGGCTTCCTCAGGAACCTGGAAAATATGATGAGTTTTACAAAAGTTTCAAATTTAAAATCTCTAAATGGTTCAAGTTTTAGTTATTAACGTTTTCGAATGTATAGATGTATTCTATAAACAGGAAAAATCAAGTATGTTAAAACTCTACCAGTGGGGCAGGTTCCAAATAGTCTTTTATTTATTCTAGAATTTAGATTGTTTTATTTAATGAGAAAAGAATACAATATTGTTTGTTTCAATATAATTTTGGACTGTTACTGTAGATTAGAATAATTTAAATTTTTTATTTTTTCAGGAAGATAGTGAAATGGAAAAGGTGCTAGATCGGCTCTGTAAGTTCCTTTCTATCCATTCCACTCACATCCATTGAATGAAGTGACTCATACCTCCCACCGTTATAACATTCTTTCCTTCGTCGACAAACAACAGACAGCCGCCACTGTCTATGCGTTTATCGTCTCGCCTCATTTCTCTGTGCTCTGTGTTCTCGCGAAAATAGAAAAAATCGGTCTGGGGAGGCCGGTTCAGCCCCCGAATTACCCGGCGGCCCTATGGATTCAGTGAAATGATGCCTCGGATAAATGATAATGCAGTCAGATTTGTTATTTGAGAATAGGTGAGTACCGATTTGGACTTATTTAACTTTCCCGCTTATATTAGTTACAATAACGAAAGATAGGTTAGGGTTGAGATCAGTGATCATTTGAGGGAGATTTATTTATACATATATATGTTTTTGTGACTGTATGATTTCTCTTAATTTTGCTTAACATTTACAACCAAAATTGTACTCACAATAGCTTTATTTCTATTACATTTTTTAACAGTAATAATTCTTCTGTTGAATCTTTTTGAATTTTTTTGGGGCGTGTAAATACTCGACTGGAATTAATTACTATGCGGCAAAGTTATGTCGCTTAATGGAGTTTCATTCTGATTTATTTACAACAATTATAATGAATTTCAATACTTATTGAAACACAAATTTTCTATTTATGGAGTGTTTATTGATATTTAAATGTGGACCAATTCAATTATTTATACGAAATGTGAGGAAACTTGGTGCTTCTCGTTTGAGGAGAATTTATACTCTGATAATTGTCTATTAAGTAATATCCATTTTTATGTTCTCATTTCTTGTGGGAAATGCAAAGTACACTTAATGCTTTGTGTTCTTAATTGCAGAACACTATTTTTTAAAATTTTATATTTAAATTAATGTGAATGATTTGTATCCATTAGAGTCAATAATTCGCTCATTATCGACGGTTCTATAGTTGAATAATAATAAGCATTTTAAATACGAATGTTAACTTTCCATAATTTATCCTGGATTTATTATAATATGAAATCAAACGGATACATGTATCGAATAAAATTTGATTTTTCATTTAAAATTGTTCGACAATAAAGTCAAATTAGGATAACTTGTATTATTAAAAACACTCTCACTACAATAACAATATTATTTTTCATTATTAAGAAAAATTGATTATTAAAAATTGAAAATACCTGCTATGCCAAATATTTTTTGCGGATCATATATCAGCGGATGGATATTTCAGAAAAAGAGTAAAACTCTAGAGTAGTGTTTCTTAATGTGGGTCATACGCCCCACAGAGGGCAACGTGTTTGTTAAAGAGGGCAATTAGAAAATGAACTCGATACGATTTTTAAACTTCCATACTTCTCAATTTTAACTATTTTATCCTATTCGGGGACATAAGAATTATAGAAAAGCAAAAGTGAAACATGGCACAAGAAAGGTTGGAAAACATTGCCCTAAACATTTTTTTTGTATTGACCCAAGCTATCATTATCGCCTTCAAATCTGAAATATGTAACTCAGTTTTTCTGACGTCTATAATTTGTCTATTATTCCATCCATCGAGCTTCCAATCAACATTTCCATTATTTCCTTCAGTTGTTTTTGCATAGTAAATTGTTAGTTACAAATTGTTGAAGATTCTTCAATTCTTTCGGTGTCTTTTAAAATCAATATATCCTATTTTCAATCGATATGCCTAATGCTCTCCGTACGTCTGTCCAAATTCGCGGTTTGTTTTATAAAATTCGGTAGACTTACCTACTTTTCACAAACTCTCCATTAATGTCAGCGTCATTGACTTTCAATTTCGCCAATAAATTACGAACTGTAAAAGGCAGAAACTCATTGATATATTTCTGATATATCGTGTGATAGACACAAAAATAACTAGAAAAAATACTTTGCATAGTTATTTTTAATTATTTGAATAATTGAATATATTTAATTATTTAAATTATTTTTTGAATTTATATTTGTGTAAGAAGGAAAATTGTGTAATAAAACAATTGTTAAACTGATTTACACATATATTAAAAAGAAAACTGCATGACGTACGTTTCGATGAGATTTACCTTTTTCAAATGCTACGTGCAGACTAATGACAATTTCTCGAATACATACAATATATAAACTTAAGTAAATTATAAATACAGAGAAAACAGGTTAGATAACAGGTAGAAGGGATCAATTCATACTGAACTACTATATAGTAAACTAAGTAATTTTGAAAAGATTGAGAAGGGGGTCTTGAGGTATGATCGATTTGGCTGTTCAAAAGGTTGCCAGAATATTTGTATTCATTAATTTGAAGTGATTCTAATAAATTAAGCTTCATTCCCTTATTTGCGGTATTCAAAATTTCAAAATCGGAATTGAATATATGATTTTCATTAATCAACTTGTGTATGATGAATTTTATTCATTATTGATGAAATTGATGAATGGAAAATTGTATATGATGAATTTTATTCTACTGAAATTCTATTATTCTGAAATTGAGAGATGGCTATGCTTATTCAATTCAAAAGAGCCTCAATGTGTTTCTTAACATTCACGTTCAAAAACATCAAAAATGTTGTGTTATAAGTTATTTTCCTCTGAACTATCAAATCAGGGTTTTCTCTTTTTATCGTCAAGCCCACCTAGGCTTATACATTTAATATCATACCCTTTCATTTTATGGATTAGGAAAAAACCCCAGTTTGTTAAATGCCGAAATTTAAATTAAGTTAATAAATAAATATCAATTACTCGATCAATTTCAATGAATTAGAATTTTTTATCGAAATGATTTATTGCAATTAGAATATTCTCAGTTGTCCTTTCAACCTGAGTTGACATACTCTGCATCTGTTTTTTGATTTAATTTGAGGTGAAAGTACCAATCAAATTATGTCCCCTTTCTCTATAATTTCGTAAGGGGCATGCACCTTCTTAGATGATTATCACTGATAATCGAAAAAAATTAAAATTATTATACAGATACTTTCTGTCAATAATGATCCATAGTCAAATACCAAACTAATATTTTTCCATAAATAGAAAAATTTGCTTTACTCCCAATTTGGTTGACAATATGATTACGTGACCTCTTCAGGACTGAACGAGTTTTGCAAAATAATACGTCTGGGCAATGGGGGTAGGCTAGGTTCTATTCGCGTGGACGATATCCTCTAGGGCACTGATGGTGAATCTACGACACGTGCGTCATTGCCGACACGGGAGCTCATTTTTGTGACACGCATAAGTATTTAAAAAAATTTTACAATTCAAACGTTTTCAAACTGCATTACTATTATGTATTATTACGTATTATTTCTTCTACGTTAATGATCATTAATTTAATTCGGTGACTATTATATCCACTTGAAATTACTTAATTACATTCATTAGTCCGCTAATAATCTTTTCATCCACATATTTTTGTGAGACATTGACATTATATATATATATATATATATATATATATATATATATATATATATATATATATATATATAATGAACAGAACAAAGAATTACCAAGTTCCAAAAGGCCTACAAGCTAATATGGAGGTACTATAATAAAAATGCATTTCGAGAGGTGCCAAATTGAGGAATTATAACGCAACAATTCTTCCAAAAGCAATCTACGTAGCTGAAACGATGGTTATTGACTGTCATTCAAGAAATAGAAAAACAAGAACGGAAAATTCTCAGAAAGATTATCCCGGGATAATCAATAGAAAGGGCATTTGGACGAAAAGACCTCAAAATGAACTTAATCAAAAACAAATACAATAACGGAAGAAATCAGAAAACGATGATCTAAGTTCTATGCACATGTCTACAGAAGCACTCCAGAATACCGAAGAAATTACTGGATATTATTATAAAAAGTGAATGCTGAATAGAGTGACTGAAAGAGGTCCAAAAAAATCTACAACAGATCAATACAAAAAATCTCGAATATAGCACTGAGTGTCGTGCTAATAGTAAAGAGTATACTATTATTTAGCGTAGCACTTTATACGTACATACGCTAATAGTAAATAAAACCCTACATGTGAAGTTTGGTCAAAAACAAACTAGCCAATCTGAAATAAAGACAAATGATCGAAGAAAGACCATTCCAAGAGGATGAAGAGTTTTTGGGAGGCGAGAAAAAGAAAGTCCTAAGAATTGCGAATTCAAGTTTAATCGGTATCTTCATGGGGAAAAATCGTTATAATAATAATGTACATACTATAAACTGTACGAAACTCTGATATACGTCGGTGAAGTAACAAAAAATATGTATTTGCTAAACAAGCCTCCCGGCTTCGTAGATGAAAGACTATTTTAACTGTAGATTGAAGAAAAGTGAACTCATCACTCACAGTTTTGTCAGGTTGAGAGCGGTAATCTTTTCTTCTTCGAATTATATGTGTTATAAATACTTATAAGCTGTGTTATTTACACCAACATTTCTATGTCCCAGGGTTATCTTTGAGGACAAAAAGACCAACGAAAAACTGGTCACGTTATGTATAAAGTGCAGGAAGAAAGAAATTTATAACTACTCACAGATTGGCGGCAGTGAGTATAATATAGTTTAACTATTACGTCAATATAAGTACGAGAAGCTTGTATTGGTGTATATGAATAATTGATTCCGTCAGTGGTACGCCAACTATTGATTTTAAAATTAGTTTATATTACATAAATTTTATGGCAATTTGCTGTAATGTAGTTCTGTTTATAAATGTGTAAAATGAGAAAGCAGATATTGTTCGACAATTGTTATTAGATACCATTTTTTAATTATAACCATACGAGCTGCTGAACTGAGAGGCGGCAAAGTTAAAACTCGAAAAAATACATCGAAATTCATACACTTAGAATTCTAGAACTCTGGAAATTATTTGATTGGCATATTATTTTAAAAGACAGCGGCTTTAGTTCATATCATATAGTTTTCGTATAACATTTTGAAATAATTAAAATAATAACCATCTGTGGCGCTTCAAAAATAACTGAATCGTCGGTTTGGCCCTTATTGGCTTTTAATGATAAAAAAGTTCAGCAGCCTCTTGATCTAACAGACAATTCTCCCTGAAATTCGATATTGGGGTATATATTTCCATTATTTCATTTCAAAATTATAAAAGAATATGAAAAATCAATAGGCAATTTAGTTGCATTTTTGAATGAAGCGATATGCAGTCATGTTGACCGTTTTCAATTTATTAAATTTGGTTCGGTTATGTCGTTATCGATTTTCATTAGAGGAACATTTCTAACTGATGAATAATTGATTCCAATCGACATTTTTAAATATCAATTTACCCAATCCATTGACCTATTTCGGATGAAACCAGAAACTAATTGAACTACATCCATCGTGTGTATTCTGCGGGTCCAAATTGATGGCCAGTTTTGTTTGCAGAAATACCTGTTCTTTTTTTATTCGACCAACGAGATATCCTTCCATCTTTTAGATCGAATCAACAGAAATTTGTTTTTACAAGTTTATTTATTTATTGCGGATAACAAACGGACAGCACAAACAATCCACTTGCAAGTAATACTAGTAATGTGAAGAAGATGGAAGACAAATAATTCGATTTCGGTAACTCGAAACTCGAAGCTCGGAAAACTCGAAAAATGAAAAAGACAGAGAAACAAATTTTGATTACAAAATAGTGATATATTAAAAGCTCCGGAAATGGCGGGACAATAAGGATAAACTACACTAATTCACTATATGCCACTGCATAGAGTCTAATAGTCTTCATAATTCTACGAAGAAGATGTAGTTAATGTTTTTCTAGGGTACTTACAATCTAAAGAATATTTAGCCTAATTATATGAGGGTAGTATTAAAAATAAATCTTAACACGCGTCACAGGTTCAATAGACTTGATTTTTCATCAGTTTCGATACCTTATTAATTTATGTTCTAACTTTTTAGATATTTTTTATGTTCTACATTCTTTAATTTAAGTATGTTGTTTGTGTTTTGTTAAAACTTTTTCGAACCCTTTCATTATAATAAAGTTAATTAACGGTTCGCTTGTTTGATATGGAATCAATTTGTATTTTAATAAAAACCATTCTTAGTTTCATAGATTACATCGGTTGCTTATTTGTCCTTGTACTCCGATGCATAGAGTCTAATAGTCTTCATAATTCTACGAAGAAGATGTAGTTAATGTTTTTCTAGGGTACTTACAATCTAAAGAATATTTAGCCTAATTATATGAGGGTAGTATTAAAAATAAATCTTAACACGCGTCACAGGTTCAATAGACTTGAATCGGTCGGTTCAATTTGTTTTTGTACATTCTCAGTTGACTAATGAAATCGTGTATGTTGTTTGTGTTCTCTGTTAAAACTTTTTCGAACCCTTTCATTATAATAAAGTTAATTAACGGTTCGCTTGTTTGATATGGAATGAAACAAAGTTCAGTATTAATTTAATAAAAACCATATGGCTTAGTTTCATATGATTACATCGGTTGCTTATTTGTCCTTGTACTCCGATAAAATCTTCAAGGTTTTGAATTTTGTTCGTCGGGAAATTTATTTCCTGTCGAAGTGTTAATAATTATATACATAAGAAAAGTTTTCTTGAATTACGATTAACAGTTTCCTTATTTCAGAATTAATATTTTTATTTCTAGAACATAGTTAAAACATGATCCCATCGGTCATTAAACTTCCCATTAAAAGGTTGGTGATATAGAATCTTTTAGAACACTATGGATAATATTGAATACGTATTTCATTAATTAATTTTGATAATTAATCCACTAATAGATTCGTGTTGATACTTTAAGCATCAACACCAAAAAATTACTTCGGTGAGATTTTTGACTATTATATTAATTGCTTATAACTCTCATCCTCAATTTCAAGACTGGCGGCTTTTATACCCCTGAATTGGGATCTTTCACCCATCCCAAAAATTGAATACCAAAAAAATTGAGCTCTACGGAGGCAGTTCCCAAGTTATTGGACTCAAGTTACTGATTCCGATTATTTCTCCTCAGAGTGTGAAAAAAGTTCTTACATTCCACTCTAGAGGATCAGTTAGCAGCACCGATTCTTATCATTAACAGCTGAGTTGTAACGTGAGTTTTATTTACCTAAAGTCTACCGTACACTCAGCGATAAATTGAAAATTAATAGTATCACTTCAATAAAAAAAAAAAAATTTTCAAAAATCTTTATTATATATAATACGAAAATTTTTGTGAGAACATAAAAATGGCACAAAAATGAATTAAAACATTCCATTACATTTGAAAATAAAAAAAAAAAATAAAAACGTGAGTTTTATTTACCTAAAGAAAGCACCGATTCTCTAATAGAGGTATTTACACAGTCACAGTACGAAGCATTTCTGTAGTTTCTTTGAAATTTCTCCTGTGAACCATCAGTTGATTGGCAATAACTATATGCGTTTTCCGTTTTCCTGCCACTCGTTCCAAGGGGTTTCGATACTTTGAAGTAACTTGGAGTGTTTTGTTAAATTCGATAGCTAAGACAGCCAAAGGAAGGCGACTTTAAGGAACCAAAATAGTCGAGCTGTTATTAATTGGAGTTGATAACATCCGATTCTACTTTGGCATGGAAGAAAACTATGTCAGTTATTTCGTTAACAACTGATTTCTTATTTAAATACACGGTTAAAGCAATTTTTATTGCTTTAACCGTGTTTATTGCGGGTAGTTGTGATTTTCATAATTATTTCATGAACCATAAAATTTTTTTTAAGTGAGTACTTTTCCATCGTACCTCGTACACCAACAAATCACAACACCAACACGTGATCATAGTTCATATAGAAGACGATTTTCTTTTGAATACGTTAAGGTTGTGGAAAACGATGAAAGCAAGCAAAGCGAATCGACGAAAGCAATTCATCTTGCTAACAAAATCAACGGACTCAACTATAATACTGTCACTGAATACTCAACATGATCGATGCGTAATTTCATGCCATAGATTCATCTATTTCCGTTTCTTTAGAACTTAAAGGCATTGAATTCAATAATAATGAAAGGCTTCGCGCAATTCGGCCAATATACATCAATGTCCAAGAAAATTTCTTTTTAGTTTCGACAGGTATCGATATCGATTAAAGGTTTTCTTTATAAGCGTATGAAGTGTTCAGTGTTTGATTCCTTACGCTGTAACATTTCAATAAAAATTATTTTGAGGGAATATCTCATAAGAATTAACTTGACTAGTGTTAACTTGACTCCCTCACAGGGAAGCTTTCACTTATCCCAGATATAATATATCAGAGGGATTAAGCTCTGTGGTAGCCCTTTGGAAATTATTAATCCCATGGCAGCGGTCTGCGTTGCGTTGATCTAGATGTTCGCCGAGTCCTAGTTCTCTAGGAATCGTATGTTTTTCAGGAGATTTTTCGGTATTAGCTCATTGGATCCTAAGATGATTTGGACAGTCGCGACCACTTCCATGTGCCACTGTCTCTGCAATCGCACTTCTCGATATTCAGAAATTTTCTCGGCATTCTGAACTTGATTGTTCGGATTTGGAACTGTATTGTTCTCGATAAAAGTTGTTTCCCTCGCTCTTTTGACAACCAGGACAAGGTCAGGCCTGTTGCTGGGCACTGTTTGATCAGTCAAGATAGTGCGGTCTCAATAGAGCCAAAATTCTCTAAAATTGACTGCGGAAGGTATTCATTGTAAGGCACCTTTTACTTTTGTGAAATATGTGATTTTATTGGCAGTTTTGATTGCTACGGCGTCATATCTCTCTCTGTATTCCGTAAGTGCAGATATTTGACCTCCCCTGTTATATCCTGGATGATCGATCTCTGATAAAAGGCATAAGTAGCGGAATCTGTCGTCACTCACTTTTGAATCTTTAACGATGTATTTGAGGTAATTACGGGTTGTAATCACCAGGTCATGTATAGGAGTGTGCCCTCAATTTGGGAAACACCCTACCTGATGAAAACCTCAAAGCTCCTTTGTCGACATTTTCCCTCGCATCTCATTAATGTGTCCTCCGTGCAAGGGTTTTTCTCTCCACCTCTGCAGCTTTTCGTTGTGGGATTGATGATAACTTGTAACGTGATCTTGGTTCAGTTTCAGAGGGGTGGAGTCATCAATTTGGCAAAACACTCTGTGCAGCTGTGAGTTTTCTGAGGAAATAAACACGTAGAATCGCTATTTGCTGATCCAACAAGTTTCCGATAACTGGCAAAACTCTACTCTCATGTTTTGGTAGAATAGTTCTTTCAACTCCGCTCTTTGTGCTGTGGTCATTAAACTTTTTCAGCAGTTTTCTGATCTTTCGCTGCAGGTTGTCAATATCAGTTCTGGTCCATTTTTCTATTTCTAATGAGTTAACCGGAAGATGCGTCTGTGGTGATTGCCTTGAAGAGATGTTTACTGTCAAGTTCCGTTTTCAGCACCTCTCTCACTCGCTTCGTGAATTCAGTGGAGGTTTCTTCCTTCGTCACCCGATGATCTATTCTTTAGGATTGTTTGATTCTCAAGTATTCATAGGTGTTTCCCTCTTACATTGAATCGATGTGATCTCCATTTCGCATTTGTTATTCCTTCTGTTGTATTTTGCCTCTTTTGACACTCAAGGTGCGACATTTATCCAATGTTTGCATTTATCCAAATTGCATTTTTACATCGGTGTTTCATTATTATATTAGAATTCATTCACAATATAAAGTGATCACTTGATCGTTAATAATAAAGTGATTCACTTGATCCAATTGTTGCTTGGTGCTGGTCAATAGCTTCAAGTCCATATACAGCGGGTGATTGACTTTGAAGGTTTCCGTGTTGTTATGTTTGATCGAAAATCCGTTGGGGGTAGAGTTCAATGTGCGAGATCCATTGCCAACCAAAACGGACTCAACGAGTCACCCTGAAACGAGTCTCCTCTCCATTATTGCTATGACATCTGTCAATATATTACAGTTGACTCCATTTAGGTGTGTATTGTGGTCTTCCACCTAGACATAGCATTGTCTAGGAATCAAATCGCAGAGGGTTTAATTTTGTAGATTTTCATCACTTTCATAAAAAATCAAGAGGCACTCTTTTTTTTTCAGGTTTTTTCTATATATTTTATATATATATATATATATATATATATATATATATATATATATATATATATATATATCTTTCACATCTCTGTTCTTTCCATATGCCCAACTACTATAGTCTTACAAGAAAAATGATAAACCTTAACCAACCTGAAACTAAGAACAAATCGTTTTGAATTGAACAAATCAATTTTGTTTTTAAATATACTACCGTGGGTTGCCAGACTTGTACCTGAAAAGTTCCAAATGCCAAAAACTCTTATCAGTAGTAGAAGTTTTCCTTTGTATAAGTTGGAACTTTTTTGATCTCGATCATTGGATCACGATGATCTCGAAGACGAAAATCGCGATTGAGAAGGAAAATCTCTGCGTGATTCGAATTTCAACATCCAGAAAGTAAGAATCGGGTCTGCATATATCCGGCGATCGGCAAAACTTTCTATCAGCTAAATGTCTCTATAGCTCGAACTATAGTAAGTAAAACTAACAGTTATTCTGGTACATACCTTATAAAAAAATCAATAAATATCATTTGTTAACAATAAATTAGAATCAAATTAGCTTAAAATTATACGATTCTTTTGTAACACGTATGTTATAAAAACTGTGCCTAATATAGTACCGTTTAATGCCTCTAATCAATTTTTCGTATTTTTCGCAGCAATCACTTGTATTAATATGAAAGAATACGATATAAAGAAAATTCAATCAGGAAAGTAGCGAATTCTAGTGAATAAACTTTGTGGTAAGGTTTAATTTACATTTTATTAATTATACTGACATGCCAAGAGTTCATTCCATGCGTGCACGCAAATATTTTACCGAGGTCAATTTTTAGAGGTAAATAGTTGGTATTAATCAAATATATCGACGGTAGAAAAATAATTTCTGGTGCTTGTGAACCAATAAACAACAATTATTGGCACCGCATGGTTAATATACGAGTATGGATATCCAATAACATTAATTGACGTTAGTTTTTATCATATGGTTTCATTGCCATGTTCAGTTTTTATGATACTCTTATCAATACCATGCATTTTTTATTGAAACATATTTTAGTTGACGTTTCGTTGCGAATTGCAACTTTGTCCAAACCAGTTGATTTTATAAATTGCTATTAATGAAAATCCATTTTGACAGTCGTTCAGATTTCAATCAGTCATTGTGAAAATATAATCGGCTTTTTTACCTCTACAATATTCAGAGGAATATTTTTGTCTCAGCAGTCGTCAAGAAGACTGGTATACTACCAAAGACTTTTACTCTGTTAGACATGAGTGCAGCAGATTTGACCTTCTATGTCGTCTAATATAAAAACATTTCGAATTGCAAGAGGCCATTCTTTATAGTTTTATTTATCTTAAATCTTGGAAAGCTGAATAGAAAATTAACAAAGAAATCCTTAATAGAAATTAACTAATATATCTTTTTCACCAGTAAGTTATACCCGTAGATAAACTGCTGTTATATATGACAATCACAACAGTGTAATGTAGAATGGATTAAAAGAAACACAACCGAACTGTAAGCTAGAATTATTTAAACTTAAGTTTCATTTCCTTCCTTTTGCATCATCAACTTGTACATAATGATGGACAGCTTGGGTTCACCATTTGGAAGAAAGTGTCAACAAGTCCCCATCGATTCCAGGGGCTCTTCGAAAGTTATGCAGAGTTAAACGTTAAAATGTTTTTCGCCAGTTCTGAAATATCGCAATTGTAAAAGTAACATGTTATGCAGACATTTCAACGCTACCTGTGAGGTAGTGGGTTGGATGCGTTTTTTAACGTGTTGTTTTCGGTAGGTCTACTCCACGAATTATTACGAAATAGTTTTTATTTTTGATTTCCATATTTCAAATTCATCATGAACATTGATATTGGTTACTGAGTTCAACTGCTGTCCTGATTAATTTCGATATTTTAATCTGACTTTTCAAAATCTACTTCAACAGAAATCGAAGAGGACTTCGATTTCTTCTCTTTTTTCCTCTTACTGAATGTTCATAAATTGCTCAAATGAAGATAAATCAGCTGTCTCTTCATAAAATTCTCACGTATCATACTCTGCTGTATTCAATTTGGACATTTGAAACAGACTGATACCGGCAGTTGGTTCATGCTAGAGAACACAGTAACCCTACTTTTTTGCAGCCATATTTGCCACTGCAACCTTTTTTGCCTTCCACTTTTTCAGTAGTATCGCATGTAAAAATGAAATATTCTATTCATTTTGGATAAGCAAATGAATTTTTTGAGGAATATATTTCGAAAGATTGCATTTTTTTTTCGAATAATCTCTCAATTCCTCGAACATCAGAAGAAATTGTCAAGGAGTCTTCGGATCATAATTGCATAAACCTAACATGTTCTTCTTTATACATGAGAACTTTACTATATCAACAAATTCCATGGGTTATTTGACTATTCCGTTGTCTAAGTACAGTGTGAAAATGTTACCGACAACTGTAATCACGTCAATTTTCAGTCGCTGGTATTCGAAATTGTCCGTGCGTGACCAGCTTGAAGCAAGTGCGCAAAAATCTAAATTTATATCAGTATAGATCTGAAAACACATTAGCAAAACTCAATAATTCGTTCAATGTGGCTTCTAAATAGAGTATCACTGGGTAACTACGATTGTCGTCTTCAGGACAATCCCAAACAATTAACTTTTCAGGAAGTATCGTCACCTGTTCGCCCATCCCCATTTCATCCATTATTTCAACACGTAAATAATTCAAAATTCATGAGAAGTATTCGGTCACGCGAAGGTGTACTAATTTTCGATCTAAATGATATGACAATATGTCAGTTAGCTTTGACGAGCCAAAAATATCCGATTTGAATGAATTTTGTTCCTGTAGGTATATGAAATAATACCCCGTTATCACATCCATTTGTACTAGGGAATATTTTTCCAATATTGTAATGACGTTGTCACCGTAAACGGTGTTGTTTATTGGTTTTACGCCTACCATTAATTTTTTCAAGTACGGGTCGATTACACGAAAAATTGTTATATTTGAGTGCGTTTCAATACTATTGTACACAACCTTATATCCAATAATGATTAAACACGACACTAAAGGAATTGAGGGTTTGATGGCACTTGGCGCAAGGGAAATGACTCACCACAAAATAACATTTTTATTACCAAGGAAGTTCACGTGGTTACTGAGAATAACTTATAACTTATATAATAATAAGTTCTTTATTCTCAACAGGTATAATACCTAATTACAGAAAATAATAACATGATATTGAATGCTAACTAAATGTGTATAAATGAATGTCACAAGTATTGGCAACTCTGTTGAATGTAGATTCCATAAACCAAATGGTGAATTGTGTTAGGAAGTTGGTTCTCGCAGTCTAGCTGAAATAATTCTGTATTACGAGAATTTTGCATAGGGACACGAAATTTCGGACAAAAGAGGAGGACAATCAATACTATGCAGTAATTTGTACAAAAATTTGAGTGATAAAGTTTCTCTCTTGCTCTGCAATGAGATAAAACTAAATCGACTCAATAATTCGTTATGATTGACTCCTCTCTGTGGATAAACTTTATCCTCCCTCCAAACTAAGAATTTCAAGAACCTTCTCTGAATAGCCTTGAAATGACTTTTGAAATGACTTCATTTAACATGTTTCTCGAATTACCGATTTGGCTCGAATATGCACCGTTTTGTTGTATAAGTTGTTGCCATTTTTGAGGAGATTCATAATGCCTCTCTCATAGAAGTCTTGGTCTTTATTGGCGAAAATCTCAAGTGATTGATTTACGCAATCTTCTCTGGATCCCAACTTCTTATCACTATATGGTGGATGCATTAAAACTTCTCAACCAAGAAGCTCCCTGAGTTTCTGACCAGGTACTACAGACATGTGTGACCTGGCGTTGACCAAGTTCGTTTTTGCAATATTCTCGTATTTGAACAATTTATCATCCCCAGTCACCACCCGTTTAAGAAATGGGTCGATTTCATTCCGTTTAGACATGCTTCGAAATTTTTATTCAAAAAAATCATGTTTTTTTGGTATTAATTGCTGTGGCACACGAATATCGAGCTTCTTTTTGAATCCAATTCTGGGCAAATGGTTTGAAAAGGTTTTATTGTCGATCTTCAGCTTCGGGGCGATGCTATGACTACTAGCATGCCGGTTAGTTCCTTGGATTATTTCTGTGATTTTATCGATGACGAAAGGCCTACTGTGTGAAGTGCATCTTCAACATATATTTGGCTATGTAGTCTACGAGATGAGTGTACTCTGTTTTTTAGCTCAAGCTTTTGGAAATTTTATTTTTCCTACTTCAGGAGCAGCTGTAAAAACAATTTATGGAGGAATAATTACACAGATAAAACTAATGTTAGTCTTATAATTTGAAGGTTTGTTCGAATGTTTGTAATATTGTTGAACATCTAAATTGATGATTTACATATTATCAGTTAATAGTTCGTTAAAAAATACAGATTTTCCTTAAATTTATTGAAGCAATTCAAAAAAATTAATATCTGTAATAAATTGTTAAAAATATATTAGGTAATCAGAAATGTCAACTTTCTGGTCCAATCATTTAATGTTGATGTTGGTACCTTTTTATGACATGCCAGAATTTAATTCTCTTATATGTTTTTTGTTTGGTTTTATTTCATTCTATCAAAAGAGAGTATGTAGTACTTACATTGGCGATGTTTCTTTCTGAAGTTCATTGCTATTTCATGTTGAGATTTCCTGATCATTTCTAGGAACAACGCCTACTCCGTGTTTTTTTCTTTGTCAAATACAACATTGTCAAAATTTGGGTGATGTCCATCATCTATGGGAGTCTTGACAAAGCATTCTCTTTTCTGTATATTAATACGAGTATCACTCTTATGGTCTAACAGGGTTTGCTTGAGAATGTTTGAAGTATGTCCGTTGTATATTCGGTTACAATTGGTGCATGTAATTTTGTCCACCACTCGGCTTGTATTTCACTAAAATTTCACTATATTTTTGTGCAAAAACCGAATTACCGCCTAAGTTAAAATACTTTGTTTCAATAAAATCGTATTAGTAAATTATAAAAGTGAATAATTTCAAATCGGCTTGCTCAAGCGTGAATTAAACCTGATCGACTCACATTTTTGTAGCTGTACTGTATAATGTAATAAAAGGTTGTAAAACTAATGAAAGAACACTTTTGGATTTCAAATTGAACTTATTCTAATAATAATTTTGTAGTACATTTTTGAGAACATAATTTATTGGCTCGCCCTCTTATATTATATATTCGTTTAACCGTTCAAGGAAATATTATTTAAAGCCCAAAGGATTGGAAATATTTCAATTTCCTAATCTTTTTTTTTGTGTTTCTGTTTTCATGTCGTATTCCGTTAGGCGTGCTGGAAATACAACCCCATCAAAAGCCCGTCATAATTCTCCCAATTTAATAAAATTTGCGTGTCGAACCATCCTTGATCCGCAGTTTTACTATATATCATTACTTGACCTCGTTAGTTAAATCCTTCGGAAATATTATATTAAGAGACGAGAACCGAAATAGAGGGTTATTTGCCTAAATTTACCCGCCGAAAGGTCGATTCCATAATTATCCTGCCCACCTTTCAGTAGTAGCATTACCTATAGCTCTATACTTTTGATAGAAATTGATATATTGTTTTCGTCATGATATCGAATTGTGCTGTGTTAATGAATGCATGAAATGTTTACATACCTATAGCAAGTTTTATAACTTCATCTAAGGGTTTGAGCATTTACTGAAAATAAATTAACTAAATATTGTCTATCATAATTGTGTTACCTTCAGGTTTTTGCATAACTATATACTCAAATTTCAGATATACGAGGCTTACTCAAAAGAAAAGGTGAATTTTAAATTTTTTCGAAAAGTATTTTTTTATTCATCAATATCCATTATGTCCACCTCAAAAATAATCTCCCTCAGATATAATTCACTTATAATGTGAATTCACTTAAAATGCGCTTGTAAATTGTGGCAAAATGCGTTTCTTTCATTGGTCTCTTCAGTTTTGGAAAAAAAGTCGCAATGGGTCAAATCTGGAGAATAAGGTGGTTGAGGCATGATTACGGTGCACGAACAAGCATTGATGTGTGAGCTGTTGCATCATCGTGATGCAGAATCCATGATTTGTTTTTCCACAATTCTGATTCAGCGTTTTGCTTCATGCAAACGATGCATAACTTCCTTGTGGTATTTCTTTCTTCATGGTGCACCACCATGAAGAAAAGATGGAAGAAAAGAGTGAGCAAAACTTTCACATTTCATCGAACTTGGCGAGCCTTTTTCGGTTTTAGCTCTTTTGGCCATTTCCATTGGCACGATTGGGCCTTGGTTTCGACGTCATAATATGCTCACGTTTCATCATCAGTTATGACCTTTTTGAACAAATCTGGATGGTCGTTGACGTAATTCAACAACTACTGAGCGATACTAATGCGATGTTGCTTTTGCTCAGAATTTAGCAATTATGGAACAAACCTCGCTGCCACAAGTATCATGCCCAAAATATCCGAGAATATTGCATGGTATGAACCGATTGATATGTCAACATCCTCTGCAACTTTCCTAATAGTGATTCGACGATTTTCCAAAACCATTTTTTCACTGTTTCGATGTTTTCTTCGCTTGTTGACGTGGTTGCAACTCCAAGACGTTCATTCTCATCAACATCTTCTCGGCATTCGAAGAAAGAACACAAAAAATGTGATTAACCTTTTCAGTTGTCAAAAACGACCTACTGATCCAAAATGGTTGATAATTTCGACATATGAGAAACGTATCCGTACCAACATAACGAAAAAAATTTATCGATAAGCGAATGTGCAGAGCCCGCGAAAATTCAAAATTCTCATTTTCTTTTGACCAAACCTCGTATATTTCAGAATACTAGGTATTTGAAGAAATTTATCTCGTTAGTATTTGACTTTTTCTGAGAACATACTGATTTCTGAGGAACCCCTTTTTTTTGGAGATACAGAGCGCACAAAATTTGCATTGTTAGTTACCTATTTTATTTGTCATCACAGTAATAATCATTTGTGTTAATTCACCCTATAGTCTATCGCCCTGTAGTGAAAGTCGCTTTTAAAATTAATGAAAAATAATGACAAACAAATATTCATTCTCCTAATCAAGTCTAGTAGTTATAATATTTGTTTTGAGTTTTTTCTAGTCGATTTATTCCTGGTAGATATTCGATATCAAAGTATACTATAACTTTCTTTGAACATTATAGCAGAGCTGGCTATATGAAACATGAACAATGCGATGTCTCCATTATCCTTCTAGAGATAAATTTTAGAGAATATTGAAATCGATGCCTAGAAAAGCCTAGATGTAGAAACTAGGTTCAACTACTGCAACCTAGATGGCATTAATTCATCCAATTACATGAAATAGTTCAAAAACTAGAGTTGTAAAAATGTTAGATATATTTATGTGTTTTTCATTGATTCCTAAAATTTGAGACGTACATTAATCTATGATATATATATATATATATATATATATATATATATATATATATATATATATATATATATATATATATATATATATATATATATATTCATAAGACTTACTGTATATTTCTGTTTTACAATCGATACTAGGGTATGCGAGGATTGAAGTCGTTGCCTTTCATTTGGATGTGGCGTAACTGATGAGTACCTTGTACTACGAAACAGTAAATGTCTTACGCTTTCAATAAACGTAGATATCGATTTCAATATTCTCTAACATTTATCCCTAGAAGTATAATGGAGACATCTCATTGTTCATGTTTCATTTAGCCAGATCTGCTATAATTTTGTTTTGGATAATTTGTCATAATAATATTTGCCTTACAATACAAAGCCTTCCACTCGCACTCTTGTTGTCATGAGTAGGAATCTTGAACGCTAGGGAGTGTTTATACGTCCTTTCGCCGATAGAGGGAGCCTACGTGAGTATTTCACTCTCTAGAACTTCTCTTAATTTGGTATGGGACCTATGTTCGTTTTGAAAGTCATCGATTCTTGATTGATAGATTAAATATGGACTGATGATTCATAATAATGATGAAACAATTGTATCCTATTATCATTCAACAAGATCGATGAATTTTTCGAAACGCTCTTAATATTCACTCTCGAAAGTGATGGGTTCGTTCTCGTTGACAACATTTGTGTAGACAGCTCCCTGAGAGTTTTATTTGAAATATTTCGATATTTCGATTAAGAGTCTCAGTATTTACTACTATATATATATATATATATATATATATATATATATATATATATATATATATATATATATATATGTATATATGTATGTGTATTTATATCTATATCTGTCATTAAACAGTCCATTTCTCCAACATTTTTCATTTTTGCATAATGCAATATATCCAAAATATTTGCGAAAATGTCGCTCCCACAAGGCAAATCTCAATCAACCTCCGACCGTTATAATTCTAAGAATCCTTATGTCAGGCGCCCCTTAGACGCCGTCTCCAATCGTCTCCATCGGACGAATGGCCGATATTCCTCCCCTTCAATTATAATCACATTTCTGACGTCGGTGAGTGGGATAACATAACCTCTACCATATTCATTTATCCCCCGCTGGTATAAAACACTCGACCTACTTTCGATGATACCTACTCATCATCATCCGGTCGAAATTCTTTCTGCAGGGTGTAGAAACATGACCGGTTAAGTGGTCCCGCAATCAAATTGTGTTCAAGTGAGTATTATTTTTTAGGGAGTCGTTTTTCTGGAATTTTCTCGAAAGAGCAGTAACAATTTCAAGTGTGATTTCAATTTGAAACGTTTTTATGCGTTTGTATATTTCTCATAACTGTTTAAAATTTGATATTTGAGATGAAGGTACCTAGATATTTCAATTTTATCTAATTTCAACTATTGTTACAAATTTTATAAATGTTACTGGGGTCGCTGACTATCTACATAATTACAATACAAAAGGCGCAAATAATATCCGAACAACTAAATATCGTCTAGGTAAAGCAAAAAAAACTCGATTAATTATAATTTATACAATATCTTAACGTCCCATTTCAATGAGTATTCTTTCAATAAATTCAAAATAAACATCAGAAATATCTTTCGAGATTTTGCTTCTATTCTGTCAGCGAGTATTCGGAGCACTTCAAGGCAAGTCTTTTATGAACATGCTCACCATATCTTTTTATGTGTTATTTTTTGTGCATTATATGTTTTCTTTTTTCAGTTTTATGGTGAATTAATTACTTAAGTTTACTAAGTTTATACTTATTAGACTTCAATCATTAGTTTTACCTTGGATTAAGTGTATCTTTAGCTACTATTGTATATGATTTATGTTAATTTTATTTTGGAGGAACCGAAGAATTCGTCAAACTCCTACCATTTGTAAGAAGGGCATTTCTTTTCTCTACAACAATGAAGTCTTTGTTTTCTGTAGGCGAAAGTTTGAGGACGAAATACAAGATACTCGTATTTCGAAGTGAAGTTGATATTTGTAGAGATGACTCTTTGAATCATCTCAAGTCGCACAGGAGGCGATAAGATATTCGATATCTGAAAGAAAGATAGCAAGAGGTAATTAGACTATTGAGAATTCAATCCCTTGAAACATTACTCTGGAGCAGACTACGTGTTGGGCGTGTAACTTTTTTCAAAAATCACCATTAAACGATCTTAGCGCTTAAGAGATGCTACTGGGTTCGAGATTTTCAAAAATTGAATGACGTGTCAGCATTTTCTTTCCTCAAAGACTAGTCAAATCAATTTTAAAATGTACAACGTTGGAAAAATCAAAATTCGGCAATCAAGGCCATCAGGAGCAGTATAACACGTTGAAAGTAATATTAATAGAATATAACTTCATTAATATAAGCTATTCGACACAATTAGATTTTTTTATTAGAAAATTGCCCGCATCAACCGCAAGGGTTATTAGCGGTGGTGCAGTGGAATAACAAAATTGATAAACTGAAACAACTTATACAACTAAACAAAACATAATCTTAAATAAATTTCAGCAAATTCAGCTCAATTAAAAATCTGATAGCTTTACTCCATTTAGCAATCAAGGTGGTTTTTAAGTCATTGTTCAGGTCATGATTTATTCGTTGCTCACTATATTCTTCACAGTCACAAAGGATATGGAGCACTGTTAGGGGAACTGCACACTTCGCGCACAGAGAAGGAGGATCTTTTTTGAGTATATAGCCATGTGTCAGTGCAGTATGACCAATCCGTAATCGAATTAATTTTACTTACTCTATACGGCTGGAAGGAAGAGAAAGTGAGTGTTGCACTGAATCAACTTATATCAAACTATATGCCTTTTAATTTGTCGTTGCTTTGATCCCCATCCACTTGCCGTTTACAATTGTATTTGTTTCAATCATTATCTACAATTCAAATTATATCTAAAATATATGAAATTAAAAGTTTCCTAAAATTTTCATAATTTATAGTGTACTTCAATTCTGGACGTAATCTGTTAAATAACTTTAAACCTTGGATAAAGTGGACTCATTCATAAAGTTGTATTGAACGGATTTAAATGAAAATCGTTTTCGTGTCAAATCCAGTTAAACTGTTGGTTTTCGTTCGAATACAAGGGCAGCATATTATTTTCAATTTATAAGTAAAATCTAAGGTTCGATAAATAATGCGTGGATTTACATTCGTTCTACAACTACAAGCATTTTTTGACAGAGGTTCGTTTGAGAGAACCATTCGTTCATTCAAGAACAATTATTTGGCCCCCATTTCGAGTTTTCTATAAAATCGTTCAACTGAATTTTGTTGTGAGTTGAACTACAGATAATTCGGTTTGAGGCAATATAATACTCGTAGTTTTAACCGTGTTAACACTTAGAGTCTTAACCATTGCTTTTAATTCTCAAGCTCTCAAGTGTTCTGAATGTACAGAGATCATCATTTCATTCACATAGATTATCGTTGTTTCACTCCTACTAAATTGAATTAATGAAAGAATTAATAAAACTCTAGGGTGTTTAGAAGAGGAGACATAAACTTGTCTCTATAAAGTCATATCATTTTTTTCTGTAGGTTATTTCAATCAGGAATTTTTGCGTTCGATCAAATGAATTCCTCGAAGCGAAGAAAATTTAACAACATAATTTGAATAAAACTAAGTCGTTTGTGATTTTCACTTCAATTCAGTCAAACATAACAATATTGTTTCGGCAACACAGTGGCTTCATCAGATGTAGATGGTTTACATTTGAAAGTTGTTAATTTGAATAAATGAATTCCCACATGCTACTTTTCAATAATACATCTTTTCTAAAGACATATTAAAATTTCTTTCGAACCTATTGAAACCTTGAGAATCCTCTACAAGGATTATAGATTACAATCCTGCTGGAGATGCCTATTTAGAGGACCTACTTATTGTCCATCTATTGGTTAAGTAGTGACTAGAATTATAATTTGTAATTTATATCTCATTTTCAGAGAAATATTTCTGATGCGGACATATTTTGTCGAAATTGTTACGAATTTCAATGTCGGTTCCTCGAAGTTTCACATTGAAAAGTTCGGTTAACTTCATTCTTGCTCACCAAATTGAATTTTGTATCGCTCCACTTCTAAAATTGAATAAACCTATAGGAAAACTTATATCGAAATAGAATAGCTGGTATTGTGCAGAAGAAATTGTTTTCTATAAACGAAATAGTGAATCGAATTCCATTGCGGAGCTTTGAAAACGCGTCGAATAGGATTTTGATAGTGGAATCTCGGTCGGGGTTTGTTGCAGTCGGTCGCATAATCGAAGAAATTTATCAAATAATTTTCCTCGATAGGTCACTCGACAAATATAATTTCTAAACAAGCTGTTGCGTTGAAGTGATATCTACAGGGTAATATCTTCATATTATTTAGACTTCAAAAAAGCGTTCGAAACTGTATGTAGATAATTGGCATTGAAAAAGTTGAATAAAGCTATCTTTGAAGGGGTAGTAATCGAATGGTTCAGTTCTTACTTATATTGCGATCCCCAAGGGTGAAGTTCAGTGGTGTTCGTTCA